>VXAA01000173.1:741904-975435 GCA_013399115.1 Anseranas semipalmata | reverse complement strand
GGGCTGCGGGAGCCCCGGGGGGGAGCCAGCCGGACACCGCCGCCGGAGCCACCCCCGGCCTGCGACGGCGACAGCGAGGTAAGGCAGCGCTCTGCTCGCCCCCCCCGTGTGCCGTGAGGCGGCTCGATGCGCGTCCCTGCGCCCACTTGTTGCTTAGCGACTTGAATTTGCCATTTCGGAGGAGTCCCGGCTGCGAAAGGAGGATTTTCCTCTGCGGACAGAGGCAGCGGGGGCTGGGGCCCGTGAGGCGCGGGGCTGGGGCCCACGCGAGCCCGGGGCTCCGGCCCTGAGGGGCCGCTCGTCCCCCGGGTTCCCTTCGGCTGACCTCTGCCCGCAGGTTTCTGCTGCGCCTTTCTGCTTCGCAGATCCGCAGTCGTACGCTGTTGTGTTGGACTTACGCCGGGGTCACGGGTGTGTAGCAGGCCAGGGCTGTTACGGGGAAGATTCGTGCGGGGATCCCACCCTGGTCCCAGGGGAGAAGGAATTCAAGAATCCGGAGCTTCTGGGCCCCCTCCCACGCAGGCAAGTGTGCCCGCGCCGGTCCTTGGGCTTGCAGGGGTGCGAGCCCTGTGCTGCCCGCCCGCACGCACACCCAGCTCCCGAGAGGCAGCTGACGGACGGGAATGTCTACAATCTGAATTTCGGTAGATTTTTGCATATCGCTTTTTGCATTTGTTTTCTCTCCCTCCCCGGACTGGCACTCAGAGGACATGGGGTGCGTTCCTAAGCATTAATACTATTGATGCTGTCGTTCAGAAAAGGGGGCTTCCTATTTAAAAATGCTAGTTCATTGTTTGCTGGAGCCCCAGGGCAGTGAATGCACACTCTGGGAAATAAAATTCCCAGGGAGAGCAGTTACTGTGATCGTAGTAGGCTCTTTGCAAGTAGCCATGGTTCATCTGTTCATATTTGTTCAGAAAGCCTCCTAGAAGCTATTGGCCATTCTAAGGACTAAATGCCCTGCAGGATCTTATTATTTATGACGGAGAAGACAGGAGGCCTTCCCTTTCCACTCTTCCCCGACCTCCTTTGTTCTGGGCACCACACAGGCGTGATAAAAGAGGCTCTTTTGAAATCAAAGCTCAGGACTGATAAGATAAAGGAAAAGAATAAAGCACGCAAAACAATACAATATCTGCATTCCTAGGTCTTTGAAAGTAGATTTACTTTGCTGCAAATCCCCAAATGTATTGGGCCCAATTTTCCTTTTCAGTAAAGCTTTTGTACACTTCTTCAGCTGTGTAAGGAGGATATATGTGAAGATGTAGTTTTCATCCTCTTCAAAGCTGTTGTATCCTGCCAGTGCCGTATATAGCGAGTGTAACATGAATGAGGCTCGTGTCCATTGTGTTCAATGTCGTTTCCACTCCAGGTGAGTGTGAATTTTACTTCCAACGCCAGAATCATCTCAGGGCTTCATGCTGGTGTTAATAGCTAAAGTCTAAACAGTTTAAAAAGTCAGGGTTGTGAATAGACAAAGAACCATAACGATATCAATCTTGGAAGAGTAGAGTAGGTCACTGTAGTTTGAAAGCAGCTGGTCTGGGTTGTAAACAGCTGCCCTCTGGCTAGTGAAAATGGAGATGGGAATCTTTTGTGGAGGGATTGGGAGAGCTGCAGTAATGGTACTTGTCATACTGGGAGTACCACATGCTTCAGGAGAGGCTGTACGCTGAGGTTTGCAGGACTCGAGTAACGGCTGCGCAGTGTGGTCTAGGAAAAGGGAGATTTGTGCCCTGACCTGAGTCTCCTCCTTATTCCAGATGGATTGCACATTTTCCAACCTAAATGATTCTATGATTCTATATCCCTTCCTGATGGAATAACAGCTTCTTTCCCAGTGCCTTCCATAAGGGCAGACACCCTCTCAGTCCAGGACTGGGCTTCATCTGCCAAACTCCTCATCATTCAACTTTTGCTGTTCTGTGCCTCACGTCAGATCTTTTTTCGTTGCCCGCCTCCACCCACCACCCAAGCTGAAGCGTGCTGCCATGCAAAACTGGAGGAACTCGACTGCAGTCACTCCGGTTAGCCTGGTTTAGCTGATGTCAGAGTTGGGCTGAAGCGTGATTTGTGTTTGAATGACTAGCGAAAGCTCTGGGCTGCGTGCATGTGTCCAAAGGACTTGATGTTATTCAGGGCTGGCTTTAGTTACTGTCAAGTTTTTAGAAAATCTCCTGCAGCACTGTTGCTGTTTGCATCAGAAGTCGAAATAGTGTGGGGGAGGCTCAAGCAGCCGTGCTGTAACTTCATTTAGGGTGTTTTGAAGCCTTTTGGGCAGGGAAGGATTCCGCATGGAGCACACGGCTGGTGTTTTACAGACAGTAAGAAAAAAGGAGGGCAAAGGTAATTTACCTTCAAATAAGTATGGGAATGGGAACAGTCCATTGCCCTGCTGGACAGATCAGAGGTTTAGTTGTGCTGGTAACACACTTACCTGAGTCAGAACATTACTTTTCAAGAGGTTTCTTAATATCCAAGGTGAGCAAGATAAGCAAGAGGACTGCATTAAGCTCTGCTAGGATACATAGAGATTCAGCAAAAGGTAGTATGAACCAAAAAGACAGCAAAAGAGATATTGCAGGTGTCTCTTTTGCTGTTTTCTTCCTAGCTCTGCATTTTCCAGTTTGCTCCCCTTGTCTCCTGGTCCCGCTGCTGGCCTTGTGACCCCTTTCACGTCACCTGAGCTGCTGATGCTACTGCCTTGCATGCTAAATGTCCTCGTCTCTATCATTTTGCTTTCAGCTCCCACTTGTTTTCCAGGTTGGGCCTCTGATACCTTGTTTCCTTTGATCTACAGCCCCAACTACTATTATTTCCTCACCTCCCATTGCAAACCCTTGCGGACCTCGTGTTACCTAACTGAGGCCCATCCCTGCTGCTTTGTCACTATGCCTATTAGTCAGCGCTGCTCTTTTTTTCCCAAATACAATTGAAACATGTTAATACAATTAATAGATTGACCTTGTCAGCCTTTGTACCTTTGAAACTGCTCTCTTGTCTCAGTTAGCCTTCAGCTGTGATTTGTATCTCCTAACCACACGCTGCTTCCCTCAGGGTAGGTTCGCTCTGCTCGAAGGAATTCAGAGATGTCCTGTGATCTGTTTGTTCAGGAGGTCGGGTCATATTATCTTACTGCTCCCTTGTGGCCTTAGAGTTTATGAAAAGATCAGACATATCTTTAGCCTGGAAGGCATTGCAGATTTCTTGGTACCAGACTTCCCTATCTCTGGGCAGGTGACATCCTCATCTAGCTAACCTCGCACTTATCGTTCTTACCCTTTATAAATACTCAAGAAATTTGGCAGCTTTTGGCAACGAAGAGCATGGGAAGAGTTTTTGTCATTGTAAATAGCAGGGATTGTGGCTCTTGTATGCATTTTGTCATTGAGGTACAGGAATCTTCTCCAGACAGTTCAAACTGTAGATAATGCTTGTGCTATCGTTACAGATGTGTGGCTGTGTGTGTTCATATCAAATAAATGAAGTTGAAAACAGCCAGTGCTGCTGGTCAGATATGCCACTAGCTTTTGTAGTCTTCTCTCTTCTGTAAGGAGACTGATCAGACCTAAATGCAGCAGAAGATGACAGAGGTTGTTGTATAATCTGGGAATGAAAATGCACGGAGTTAGTTACCAAGCTGGTGGATCTCTGATGCCAGATGTTCCTGTGCTAACCAAAATAAGCCGGTACTCAAACTTGAGCCAAGGGCTGATGATGGCAAGCACAAAGAGCTGCATTTTTGTTGAGATCATTGCTTACAGACACTGCCCAAAGGACAGCTCCGGAATCTTGGGCAGATGCACGAGTAGGTGCAGCTTCTGTCTTATTAGACTTTGTAAATAGGAACAGCGACATTACATATCAGTTTTACTGACCTATGTTACTCTCCATGTGTACGGTGCTCTCATAATAGCTGGAAATACATGTTTATTCTTGGCCAGTTCTTGTCATCATAGTTAATTTTGATGATTTTTATCTAGTGACACTGAAATGAATCACCTTTAACATATTTCCTGACCTCTTGTAACACAGAGGCCAGCCTTAACCGATGGCAGCCTGGCATAAGATAAATGCTGCAGCATCAGAGAGCACGCAGCATTTTGTTGTTGCTGTTTGCTTTTAGTAAGCAAATGGGTGAGGACACATTTATGGAGGTTATTGGAGACAGAAGGATATTTTTAAACTCTCAAATCTCTGGAATTCTAAAATCTTTCTAAAAATCTTTATGGCCAACGAGGGAGCCCAGTGTAGAGATTAATGCAATTATTGATGTGGTTCCTTCTTCAAAAGCAGTGGCCTATTCAAGGACTAAAGCAGGCTGTTTGGTGGTGCGTGGTTCCAGATTCTGGTTGGGTTTTTAGGGCTGTATAAATTAGCTTCCAAAATAGAATCTGTTGTGGCAGGAGGAAAGAGGTAAAATGTCTTGTTGCTAAGGAACATGACAGAGAATTGGGAGATGTGACTCAATTCTTGGCTTTGTATAATTTCTGTTCAGTAAGATGTGGGTCCGCAGAGCATGTCTTGCTAAGCATGAAGGGACGGGTATTAAAATACTGAGGTTTTAAGAAGAGGTCGAAAGAACTGCTGCTCTGTGGGGAACCAGTTGAACCGAGTCTGCAGAGAAGTGGTTGCACAGGTAAATGTATTCGTGGTGAGTGCAGAATCAGGAGCATATAAAATACGTGGCAAAGCCAGCTTCTCATCTCCCGATTGCTGGTGCTGCTCTCTCTTCAAACCAGTCTGTTGCTGCTCTTTCTCTCCCCACAGTAGAGTTTAATTTTAGAGGAGAATGGGTCTTCAGGGGCTAATAGCCTGGAACAATTTTAGCTTGACTTACTGTAAATCTCTCTTCAGAGAGGATGGATTTCACTTCTGTTTCATAATGCCTAGCTGTGCTTTTTTATGACGTTCCCACACCTCTTTCCATCTTTGATTTTGCGACTGGATATTGCAGTTTGTTTATATATTATAAACTCCCCAGCCACACGTGTTCTTGCTTTCGACCTTAGCACCACGCTCTCGTCACAGCAGGGGCCAGCTGGGCTCAGTGGGTGTAAAATCACCGGGGAGGAGGAGAGGAACAAACACGCTGGCCATGTGCTGGCAATGTGGGTCAGCGAACACGCTCCAAGATTTTTTCTTAGAGTCAAAGTTTACTAAGCCTGCAGTGGAAAACATGCTACTGTCAACAATCCCATGAGGAGGATTTTTTCTAGGCATGGGTTCAAAACCAAAATGTTAGTGATAACACAGGAGGTAAAACAGGTGTTCTTTATTTGTTTAGCGTGGTTTTGTCTTCCCCCGCCACAGTGTAATAGGGTCGGAAGGGGACAGGGAATGGATTCATGAAGATGTCCTATAGAAAGCTGTCATTATCCTGCTTGGAATCTGGTGCTGGGTCACCATGTGCCTGGACATCCACCGAGCAAGCACCTACCTCTTCTGTGCACATAAACATGCAGGTCTTGAAATCTGCTCAGTTTTGCTTCTCTTTCTTTGTTTCCCTGGCCCCTGAGGAGGGGCAGATGTGTAAGGTGGGAGATGCTATCCCAGGAGGCGAGTGTCTCGTCGTGTGCTGCTGACTAGATTGTATTTTGTTCTCAGAGCCATTGCATGGGGTTTTTCGTACTGAAAAGGGAAGGAAAATGCATGCACGAACATTTGGGTGTGCAGTCAAGCTGCCTTTATTAAAAGACTTCTGTTTGGTCCCCGTGATTCAAAGGCGAGGAGTCAGGAGCCACTGCTCTCTTCCATTCTACTTTTGCTTTTCTTGCCAGCAGTTTGGGCAACTGTTGTAATTAAATATTACCTTTCAGAAGTGGTCTCAAGAAGGGTTTTACGGCCCAGACATGATACTGCTGCAGTTTGGGCTGAGACTTTTGGTATCGTTGGACTGCGCTCTGACCTTACGGGTGTAAATCCAGAGTAGTCGCATCCCTGTCAAGTCTGTGCCGGCGTAAAAGAGCCGAGCAGTTGGTGCCTGGCTGTGCCGCGGCGAACTCGGCAGGTTTGCAGCAGGCGGAGGGTACGGCAGGGTCGGCTTTGGCAGGGAGCTCAGCGTCAGGTCCGGCTTCGCCGCCCCCTCGCTTGGGCTGCCCCCGCTGCTCCGAGAGCATCACATCAGCAGATTACTTTAATCCGGGTCGCTTCGGTGACTCAGCTCACGGTGCCGCCCCACGGAAAGGTGCAGGAACACGGAGGGATGTCCCGGAGGAAGACGGATGAGTCCTCAGCACATCCTGAGAGATCCCTGTGAGCTTTCAGAGGTTCCCAGAGTAACCCAGGAAAAGCACTTTGTGCCGAACAGCAGCCATGAAACCACTTTGAATCAGCCGATGGCTGACACATTTCTCCAGTAAACAAGCTGCATGAAGTCTATCCTGAAGTGCCTTTTTAGTCTGCGGCATTAGGGCCAACAAGCCCTGCTTTTAATGAAGTAATTGTTACTTAATGGTTTCCGTCAATGTCAGGGGAATGTGGGGCCTCACTTACACTACAAAAGCTTGGTGGAGCAGCAGCAAGGGCACAGATTGATTGATAAACGTTCCTCAGGGAGCACAGTGCGTGGCAGGTTCCCAAAAGCACAATAAGCTACCTGGCACAAGTGTTCCTTTATCTCCCTCCCCTCCCGCTGTGTAGAGGCTTTGGCCAGCACAGTTATGTCAGCTAAGGGTGTGATGTTTTTTCACACTCCTAATTGACATATTCATGCCAGCAAAACTTCAAAAGTTCTCCAACCTCAGGTTATTATTATTTTTTATTATTATTATTTTTGCAGCCAGTCTCGCTATGGCAGATGGAGAATTTGTCGTTGCTTGTTCAGGCCAGGATACTTAGCCAAACCTGCCTTTATGAGGAAAATCAGCCCCTGCTCCTTCTAGGAAAGCCTCAGTTTCTTGGTGAACAACTTGTTTTACAGTGGTTAAATCTGAGGTGGAAAGTAGTATGCCTGAATATTAGGATTTTTGTTTAGTTTTGTTTGCCTTCCCGTTGGTAATTCAGCAGCATCTCCGACTGTAGGGCCATGCCGAACGGTCTGGCAGCAGGGCTGCTTTATCGTCTGGATTCCCCTCTGTGTCACTTGTCAACCTGAACACCTCACGGGGGGACACCAGCCATGAATGGTTCGGATCCATCATACCCCACTCTGCTGTTGGGACAGTAAAGGAGGGCAGAAAAGGGCTGACTGGTTTCTCCAGATCTCCACAGCCTGTAACAATTTAAGATTTGTTTCTGGTACAAACCTTCTCCCTGCATTCCATAACTGTCTTGCATTCACAAATTCTGGGTTTTTCAAAGCAAGCATCGGGGCAGGAGCACAGGGCAAGCCCTTGGGTTGCAGCAGGAGAGCAGCCCTTGCTGTGCTGGTGCTGTCACCGGTGGGACAGCAAAGGTTTCGGAGCAGAAAACATTTATTCTGCAGCATTCCTGGTAGCAACCTTGGCATCAGTGCTTATGCAGAAACTGGGACTGCTGTGCCAGCTTGATGTGAGCAGAAATGAATCAGAAATGAAATCTCTTAGGGTATGCATTGCTGGTTTGAGGGTCAGATGATGCCGGGGGACTTGGAGGCAGGATTGAAAGCATTTCCCCTTTATTGCTTTCGGCACAAAGACAGCAAACCTGACAGCCTCCTGTGTTCTTGTGATAGCTTATCCGTATCAGACACCTACGTGCTTTTTTGTGCTTTCTTATAACCTGTCAGCAAAGAGATGACTGCTTGAGTTTTCCTGCTTTTTTTCTCCCCCCAGCCCTGAGAAGTCTTCCTCCCCTTATCGGGGAATGGTTCTTGCCTGTGTCTAAGCCCCTGAAGCCGGCTTAGCCTGGGAAACACTCAGAGCAGGCAGTGATTCGGAGGAGACTGGTGCAGGAGACTGTTTAACCAAGGAACCACGCAAGCGTTTCAACAGGCGGTTGATAAGTGAATTTCTGGGTCCTTCCCCTGCTCAGGCATTGCCCTGACACTGTCATGGGCTGTTGCACTGATACACCATGGGAGTGTTTGGGGGAGCCTACTTAATGAGATGGGAAAGGAGACAATTATTTTAGCCTGTACTGAGCAGCTTAAAGGCAGGACGGATTTATCCTGTTTTGAAAACTCAGGTCTCCGTTCTGGTTAGTGATGTAAACATGTTTCAGTACCATGCAAAGTACGCCCTTGGATCGCGGCGGTGTGTCCATTGCGCCCTTGTTTGTCAGCCTGAGGTGACACCAGAGCTCACTGGCTGACCTGGTCACCAGCTTTGGCAGAATTTCTGCAGTGCTGGAATTGGGTGCATTTCTCTGCATTTTTAAATCCATTATCTGATGCATTTATTTTTCACTGAGTCAAGCAAGGTACTTCATGGAGAACTGTATACAGTCTGCGAAGTGATTCAGATGAATATGTGTGTCGGTGATTGCTTTGTTTGGCAGGCTCAGGTCCGTCAGCTCCAGTGGCACAACACAGGAGCCCGAGGGGGTTAAGCCTTTGAAACTCCACGCAAGTCAGGATGAGACCCTGCCCCATTTATTTTTGAGCAGGGTTGACAGGAGATGATAAATGAGCCATTACTTTACTATGATGATGGATACAACCAAAATCTGTCCTGACTTTGTTTGGCGTGTCAGCACAATCTGTTCATTTGTGGTGTGTAATTAAAAAGCCACGTCAAACCGACAACATTCCTTTAATTAAAGACCCCACAGTCACAGTTTGTCCTGCTCAGTGCTTCTGCATTTTGTTAAATGGTTTGGGCTTGATTGTTGCGAATGCAGACCTGGGTTTTGTTGGAGATTTTAGGATTTCAGGTACTCAGATGTATTTGGCTGCTGCAGATCAGTGTAGTGCTATGCTGCTAAAGGGGACTTTATCCAAAAGCAGAACTCTGCTCTCTTCAAGTCAATAGAAATATTTTAAGGTCCTTTATATCAGGCTTATTATAAATAGAGGGACTCTGTCAGTACCTGGTGAAATAGAGGGGAAAATACTCAGCTGATTAAAGGGATTAAAACATCATGAAGTATAGCATGATATAACCTTGTCCTTGGACAAGGTTTTCCATATTGTCTGGTTGAAGAATATCCTGTCTGCCTGTATGAAGCATTACTGCATAAATCTCTCTTTTGCTGAGTGCCAACATCCAAAGCTGCTCACAGAATTTCAAGTTGTACGTGTTCCTGAGCAGTGGTGATGCTGAAGAAACACACCTTTGTCACTGGGGGCCTTCACTGGTTTTGTTGTTTGCTGGAGACAGCGTCACTCGGCTGAAATTTGCTTGCAGTACTTACAGGTCTCGTGCAGATGAAGCGTGTGGTTGTCCTTCCTCCCTGGTTCCTGAGACAGCAGCTCTGGGGAGTGGTTGCTGTGTCGCCTCGCAGGGCTGCGGGAGCCTTCACCGCTTCCTCGCGAGGCACGGCCTTTTGTCCCCAGCGATTTGTTCTTTCCAGCAGAGCTCTGCTGTGGACGTTAAACTGCTTTTAAATCACGTCTACAGTGGCACTTCTGCTGGGGAGGCCCGAGCTCTTTTGAGCCACCCTCTTGCTTTTGGAGTGGGCCCCGAGAAGAGCTGACACTGGGGGGCTTCGTTTCCCTTCCCGATCCACACCTCTGCTCCCGGGGGCGTGCGGCTTAGTCGTGTCGCCACGTCTGCCCTCGAGGCAGGGGACGCTGCCCGGGCTGCTCCGGTTTTCGTTTGGCTGCGGGTTGCGCTCCTTAGCGGGATCGGGTGGGTTGCACGCTGTGGTTGTCTGAGCAGCAGAACCGAGACCACGCGGCGTTGTGTAGAGGAGCGGAGCTGAAGGCTGAGAGGGACAGCTCCTGAGCTACGTTCGTGTCCCTCTTTAGACTTTTTGTATTTTTTCTGGAGGGGGTAAACTGCATCTCTTCAGATCAGCGAACTTAGTTTTCGATTAAATAAAGCAAAGACAGCGATTCTTTTATCTTGCAATAGCTTGAAAAGACTGAGGGAGCTAACGCTGCTCTGGGCTGGACTTCCACCCACGCAGCGAGGTTGGTTGGTGGCAGGCGTGCAGCGCTCGGAGCTGAGCATCCTCTAAGTTCCCGTATCATCAGTCACTCATTTGTTCGGAGCAGCCTAAGGCTCCTAGGATGAGAGCGCATTTATTTCTGCTTATAGACTATATGCCATGTTTGTCGATGTATGTGAGATTACTGGTTTTGCTAGCTTAGCCTTGTTCCTTTTGCCACAGATGAACATTATAGCTCTCAGGTGCTGCCCATCAACCTATGTACTGTGCCAGTGCTTTAGTAAACTCACACCTGAAGCTGCTTTGCAGATAAATATATCTTTGTGTTAAATTCTTCCATTACAGCTCTCGTGTTATTTCTGCACTGGCCACGCATTAGAACAAAAGCAAACTCTCTGTTTAGTATTGGACCTTGGAAAATCTGTTTCTGTAAATAGTTGATATTAGTGTTGCTACAGTTTTTACATGCTCTGTAGAATGTGTTATGCTTGGCCTTGTCCAACTGAGCCAAATCTAAAATGAAGTGGTTTCTTTATTTTGTTGTGCAGTGTCAAAAAAACACGGCAAGCTCATCACCTTCCTCCGTACATTCATGAAGTCGCGCCCAACAAAACAGAAACTGAAGCAGCGGGGGATCCTGAAGGAAAGGGTGTTCGGCTGTGACCTGGGAGAGCATCTTCTCAACTCTGGCCATGACGGTAAGAAACAACCCGTTCTTGAGTTCTTCTTCTGTTGGGAATCTTACTAAAGAGGGATCATATCTAGCAAAGGACTAGTTGATACCAGTGGAGAAATGTGTAATGAGAATTGATAGCTGAAAGATAAATTGAGGCTAATGCTAATAATAAGCAAGCATTGTGGTTTGATGTGGAGCACTGAAGATGAATGGGAATTACTGAAGATGAGTTCTCAACCTCTTGAAGTCTTCAAATAAATACTAGATATTTTTTTGTCAGGGAAATAAACTTCATTATTGTGTCAGTGAATAACTAACTGCTATGTTAAATCCATACATTTCTCTCTTAACTCACTACCTTTATATGATTCTAGCACAATCTGCAGTGTAGATTCTTCATCTGCCCTTCCTCTTGTAACATGTGTTACATGTTACAAGTAACATGCTGGGTAGGAAAGAAATTTCTCTGTTAAATTTGTTGCCAGAGGTGCTTTAGGCTCCTTGCTCATATGAGTGCCTGTTGGAAAAGGGATGGTAAGGGTGGGGAGCTGTTTTGTGCACTTTTTCCAACGGATTCAGTTGGTAACAGCAATGCATACTCCCTTGCCTGACATGAAGTATTTTACTACCAGTTGGTGAATAATATGAGCTTGTTCTTAAGAAATCAGGACTGTGGCAAGGCTCATTGGCTTATTAATTGGAACCAGGAGAGATCTTTATTGCTGGGGCTTGCAAAGCATCTGAGAGCCAGAAACTGGATGGTTTGAAGGCAGAAGCGTACAGTAACCCATGTGAGAACTGCATCAGGAGCGGGTAATTTACACCACTGGGTAGCTACAGAGCTGGTTTTATATACGTGCTGTGGGAGCAATCTCGGAGGGCAGGAGACATGCCAGCAGTGAGCTCATTAACGGGAAGGAGAGAATTCTTTTTGATCCCCAGCCCTCCTTCTGTCCATTTTAGTTAGGCACAAGTCAGCAATAATTAAAGCTCTTCCTTGCTCTGTGCCCTGACTTCTTCCCCTGGCTTTAAGGGGCATGCACTTTATTTAGCAATAAACGATGCATCCTGAGCGGAGCTAACCTGTTCTTACTCCGCTGGAGGCTCCTGCATGACGGTCTCTAGGAGCTCATTTCTTGTCCTGGTCACTCCCCTGCCATCACGTGCAGCTGAGTGACTGTGCCTGAGCTGTGCTAATGAGGTCTCTTCATCTGAGAAGTTAGCAGTTGCTTTCAACGTTGATTTAATAACTCTTTCCTAACTCCCTGGAGTGAAGCAGATCCAATTTGAATGTTGCTAACAGGGGCATGTCTCCATTTCACACAGCAGGATTGTTTTTTTTCTGTGTGATTCAGCTCTCTGACCTGTATTCCAAGTGATGTAATCCCTGGGATTGGTTTTGTGGAGACAATTCTGGGTTCATGTGAATCAAGCTCTGTGCATGCACAGCATTTTAAGATTCCCTCATTCTGTAGCATTAAGGTTCCTCAGTTCTGGAGCCAAGTGCAATGCTCATCTGCTGAAAGGGAACTGAGATATCACAGGAGGCCCTAAGTTGAATGAGAGAGAACAGAGATGCCGTCCTGTTTCTTCACCTCATAAACAAGTATTTTTATAGGAGCACATAGTACTTTTGCTGAAGTCTGTGCATGATACCTCCTGGTAATGCTTCGGGATTGCAAATATCAAACATCTCAGTTCAGAAATACAAAAAAGAACCCAATACATTTATAGATGAATTTAGATTAATGGTAGTTTTGATGTGTTGCTGTCCAATACCCAAAAGATTTAGCGGGACTGAAGGAGAAAATAACACTGTCCACAGAGTTTGAAATGGGTGACAAGGCATTCGTGTGCTCTGCAGAAATATAACATTGAACCAAGCTGGAGTTATGTTAAGAGTTTTATTAATTATCAGCCTTGGGAAGTTGACAAAGCCTTACTTCTCAAGAATTCACTGTGAAACAACATGAGCAGTCCCAATTTTGAAATCATGACCACCTGAAACTTTGCTGAACTGGGCCTGTCTTTTAGATGGGCAATGGTGAGAGAGGAACAGACCTAGAGAATAAAAGGGATATGGAAGGACAAAAAACGAAATGGGTCTAATGTTTTCTTTAGTAAACACTGAGCTGAGGCAGCTGGCTCAGCTGGGAGAAGAGTGTAGAGTTTGTCACGTCTGTGTACCCAGAAGGGAATACACAAACACAAAGGACATGTTTTCCGTCCTGCAGCGTGTTGTCTTTCTGTGAGCTCAGCAAGTATCACTCTCGTTCTGCACCAGTTGTGCCTCTGTCAGAAGGAGAATACCTCGGTATGAGATGTACAGCAGGAAGGTGATGCAGAAATGAGACCGTAGTGTTACAGAGCAAGAGCCCAGGTGATGCCATCCTGCAAAGCTCCATACGCGTGCTTTACATTCAGCATGCACTAGGTTCCAAACCAGCAAAGCATTTATCCTAGTTTACCCAAATTTTTGAGATTAGTCTTGCACTGAGGCAGAGTGCTCTCTTTTCTGGAAGATGCCTCTCAGGCTGGCGTGACAGAACTTGTGTCTGCTGAACTTGGGGACATAATACCTCTGTTTACTGGAGTTTCTCCTTAGGGGAGGGTGTCTCGGTATGATAGGATGAGTGGAGCAAGCAGGCTGTTGTTGCTACTGCCTTTTCATTTTTGATGAGGATGCAATTTGTCATTTTTTTAATTGTGGTGTAGGGACCTGAGAAGTAACGCTATAAACCAGGTGTAGGGAGGGAGGTAAGGATTTTAACCAGTGTTTACAATAACAAAAGTAGGGATGAGTACTGCACCTTAAGACCTTTCTGTATGACGGGTGACTCATGTTGGGGATTGCAGTGATAATTGGGCTGGCAACTGTAGACAGGCAGTGTCCTGGTTTTTGGGTTGGGTTGTTTTTTTTAATTCCAGTTTGTAGTGTGCTGACACTTTGAGCCCTCTGCACAATGATGAGGCCCTTCTGTGGTAGGAGTTGTACCTCCGCATGGTATGAAACAGTCCTTTCCCAAAGGCCCTTGTAGAGCTGACAGCAGTGCAGGGAAGGAAGTATCGTTGTCCTGTTTCTTTGATTCTTAGATGAGGATTTGAGTCATGAGCACATCGCAGAATTATTTTTCAAAATCATTTGTCTTCTAAGCTGCTTTTGGGAAACGGGAATTTCCCATTTCTGAAACTGGGAATTAGGAGCCACAGTAAGTCCCAGTGAAAGGTGATGGGATTTTGGGTAGTTAGGAAGTACCTTGCCGGGAGTCAACAAGGAAGGCTGGCGCATTGTCGTTGGATGCGATTACTCAGGGTGCTCTGGGGATACCCCGAGCAGTGCGGATCCCCGTGTCTGTCTAAATGGAGGTCAGAACAGACCTCTCTGACTTAAGACCATTGTGCTGGTTGCCGGAGATCAGATAAATAACCCCAGCCTTCACCGAGTCAGGGAACCAAGCAGCTTCAGGTGTTACAGAGAGTGGACAAAGCCTTCAGAGCTGGAACCCAGGCTGTCACCCACAGCCCTGTGCTCTGTCAGTGCACCAGGTGCGTGGTTTCCGATGCAGGTAACAGCGCTCTGCCCTGTTTGCTCCTCTTCCTGCCACACGTAAACACTGCATTTGGGGCTGGTACCTGTAGCAGTAAAACCAGTTTTGAGATGACGGATTTTTGACTCCTCTGTTGGGTCTAAATCTAGCAAAGATTGTGGTGATACACCCTTCAGGCATGTTGCTTTACACAATACCAATCCAGTCACCCAACGCAGCCTGCCTTGAGAGGCCCGTCTCCATTTAATTTTAGTGCGTTATTCATTTGTTGGCTCCTTCTGGGTTTTGAATACTTTCCCTGCCAATGAAGCATCATTTGGAAGCAGACCAAGCTCAGCAGGGAGTCGCTGTTTCTTCATCGTCCTGAGAGATGTTCCCAGGTGGTTTGGTGCCATTGACACCTGCCGTGCTAGTTTGCTTTACGGAGCTGCAAGACGCAGCAAATTCAGCATAATCCCTCATGAGTGAAGAGGCCCTGTTCCCTCTGTAGGTAGGTAGGCTTTTTTTTTCCCCCCAATATTTGCTCTCAAAGGAAACCAAATAGAACTCCAATTTAGCCTGACCCCAATTAGACAGAATTGTGCTTGCAGAGGATGTGTTTGTTTAGTGTGGGAGCTGGTTAAATGCTGCATTGCAGCATCTGTACCATGTCCTCATTTGTGCCTCAGAACATTCTGAAGCGCAGCTCTCCACAGCGCCTGAATTTAAGACAAACGGAGGAGTCGGCAGTAACGTGGTTAGCATGGACTTTGTGCGAGGCTGCCCGGAGCGGCCGGTGGGTTAGAAAACTGCGCGGGTTCCTGACTGCCGCTGGCAGGGCACGTGGCCAAGGTTATGGCATTCAGCTCTTTCCCTCGTTATTTCCAGTTGAAAAGTAAAAATAACAGCCAGCATTTTGAAATATATGGCTAGAAAGTCCTTGTGTAAATGGCTGATTAGAATCAAGTCAAACACTGTCTTTTCACATGATTTTATAGTGAACTGGTGCTACAGCCAGGCGGTTCACCTGGACTGTTTGTACTCGGCCTTCTGTCCTCCATGCTGTAGCCTCTTGCACAGACAAGAGGTGACAGGAAATTTGTGTGTACAACTGATAAATCCGTGTTTCGGTGCCGACGCTCCGCGAGCCCCCTCCGTTTGTTCAGGCGAGGGATTGCTTCACGCCAGGGACTGAGCTGGGCTGGATCCAGCTGCAGCGTGCACGGGGAGGCTGCGCAGCGCACCGTCGGTGGGGCGGCCGCGGGGGTGCTGCTTCTCCTGGCTTCGGGAGCTTGCGGAGCGGACGGGGTCGGTGAGCCGGGGTCAGCGAGCCAGAGGAAAGCCTTGGTGCTCTTCTGGGAACATGAGCTGTGAGCTGCAGTAGCTGAGGGATTGCTTTACAGTGCACTTTGCATTCAAATGCTGCTGGGGATAAGCGCTTGGACGGCAGAGGATGAGGTCTACATACTGGCAGCTCTTTTTCCATGCTGAAAATGTTCCTGTTGCCTGGCACTTGATAAAAATGATCGTTTCTCTCTTGGTGGTTAGAGTGGAGTGCAGGTTAACCCTGGTGTACCCTAAAAGGGTGTAGCGGGTGTTCCTCGTGACGTAATCCATACAAGTCAGCTGTATTAACAGAGGATCTTGCAGACTAAAAGCAAATGATATTTTTTGTACCCCTTCATGTATTTGTTGCATTGATACATCTTTATTGCATTCGTTGCATTGATACTTCATCAGATTCCATAACTGGAAAAGGTGGATTTGTAAATGGCACTAATTTTCAGTCGACCAGTTTCCTGTATCAAAGGATCCGTAGCTGCTCCTCGAGTTAGTCAGAACACCTCTGGAAAATACCAGTGATCAGTAATCAACAGGAAGAGGTATTGCTTTTCTTGCTGAACAAGTAAATGCCTACAATAGACAAAGTTTACTAACATGGTTGATTCTTGCTCTCTGTCCTTCCTTTTACTTCCCAGTTCCCCAAATTTATTATCAATTGCTTATGACAAGTTAGGAGGGATTAAAGGAAAAATACAGTGAAAGCTGAGACTTTTCAAAACTGCATGCAAGAGCAAATTAAAGCAGATACACGATCCTGTTATGTACTGGGCACTAGCAACATCTGTTTACAAGGGATGGTTTTATTCTCTTATGCAGGTTATTACGCTCCTCAGATTAGTTTCTTAACAGCACCCTGGGACTTGTGGTGACTTCACAGCTTGTTCTGGGTCCTCTGGTGTTACCCTGTCCTTCAAGTGATCCCCTGGCTGCTGTTGGGTGATGTGTTCGGCTTTGATACTGATTTCTTGCAGATTTTAGTATAGGAAGAGCAGTGTTACCAGAACAGAGTAACACAAGCAGTGAGATCTTGGGCAGCGTCTTGGCAGGGAACTGTAAAAATCTGGTTCCCCTTAGCTCAAGGATAAGCCTTGTAATCTGTATGTCATCTCTTTGGTTCCTCGCATTAATGTGAGGAGTCCCTTTTACTAGCTAATAATTGTAATTATAATAAAAGTCTGGCTGGCTTTGGATCTTTGCCACCTGTGAAGGAAGTCTTGATCTGGAATTCAGGACAGCTGAGTCTTACATAGCTATTAATTTTAGGTTTTCTGGGTGTTTTAACTTTTAGGGGGTAAATTAGCTGGTGTCCACTCTTGCTGTTTGAGAGTGAAATTGAACATGAGAAACAAGAAGTAAACCAAACAACTTTGCTAAAAAGTAGAAAGCTATAAATATTTACAAATGTGTTACTTTTCTCCATTCCTCTCCTTAAATACTGCTTTTAAATGTAAACACAAGACAGGCCCTGAAATCCAAGAACTTCCAGTTTATGTTCTGAAGGCTCAGGTGAATGCCTGCTCATGATGTCCTTTACAGAGAATTGCTTTGCTCCAAGATTTTAGTAGAGAAAGACTTTTTAGCATCTGTAGAGTTTCCATCAGAAATAGATACTCGAGCTTGATGCGGGCTCACTGTGATTCAAATAGCAAACAGTCTTGTGGCAGCAGAGTGATCCTGGGGTGCAGTTCCCCAGGGCTGCTTGGAGCTGTTAGGACTTGAATGCTGGCAACCACTTCAATAGATTTGTTTAAGCAATAACTTCTTGTTCTTATACAAGGATTTACTGAAGTTCTGCACTAAAAAGGTAGGATGTGTGTGTTAAACATAACATTTAGATCAGAATTATTAAATTGGCCACAGTCATTGCAACAGGCTGAGACGAATGTTGGCAATGGCTGAGGCTGAAGTTTTATATTAGATATGTTCATTCTGTGAATGAACCCTTGGGCGTTTTTGTGCTCTTATTAGGTACTTTCAGAGAATCCAAGCTGAAAAGCTTGAATGTGAACTAGAAAGTTTCAGACCTGCAGGTAGGTTCTGATCTGGCATCCTGCTTTTACTTCTGTCTCAGTTTTTAAGCATTTATGTGTCTGAAGGGATTCATGGTTAGGACATAAATCTGAGTTTTGAAGGATTTGTTTGCATCTCCTTTTCAGCTAAGATACTTCTTGTGTGACTTTGGGCAAGTTCCTTAAAGTAGGATCCATCTCCTTCCTTTACCCTAAAATAGGTGTAAAAAGAGAACAGCGGATCCTGACTTCCTTATTGGCACAGCAGGAAAAATAATGCATGCTTACTTATCTGATAAATTTTGTAATGCCCTCAGAGAACCATAAATAAAACCCATGGCCACGTGCAGGATTCCTATCCAGGGCTGCAGCTCAGAAATCAGTGGTTGTATCTTGTGTTTCCTGACAAACCTACCTAATAATGCAGATATTGATGAAACTGGAAATCTTCCTGTTCTGCTTCCTTTAACAGTACTTGTCTGTATGGTACAGTCCTATTGAGAAAACTGAAAGTAATTGTATATTACGCAGCTACTCACTGTGAAAGGGCAGATTCTCACAGAAATATCTTTGGTTAACATGAAATTGTAACAGGTCTGCCAGTGCCCGTGAATGAGCTCAGAAGAGAACAGCTCCACAGATAGTGAGGACGTGATTTTCCATCAGTAAACTTTTTTCAGTACTTGAAACTTTAATAGTTGGTTATATGCTTCATGCCATAGGGATATTGTAAACTCTTTTTTTCTCCCCAAATGATTTCTTTTGTGCTTGAGAAATCATTAGTAAAGGGGAGGATTTGACACATACACTTAGTGATTTGACTTGTATGTCAGCGCCCAACCTGACCGTATCTGTTTCTGATGAACCTTTACCATTTCCTGCTTGTTTTACGTTACGCAGTGAAGAAATACTGTCCAGTCTCAACACTTTCTCTTGCATCTGAGTCCATGTTTGCTTCAGCTCTGCACACAGTCAGTGTATAAACTTGAAAAAATGGTTGTAAGGTTGCATTCTGGGGCAGTAATTCAGCGGGGCTGTTGTGACTTGACAGCCCCTTTGAGCTTACAGGTAATATCAGCCATACCCTTCCATTTGTCCTGCTGTCCTGCTGGCTGTTACTTCATTTGGCTAGCCTTTTATCAGGTGATCGACTATATATTGAAACCTGTTAGCGTCAGACATGCCAAAACCAGTTTTCTTTCAGTATTTCACAATTTATAGGATTTTTTTTTTTTTTAAATCAAAATCAATCTCCAAAGGCCTTGGGCAATCAAATCGAAGAGCTAATCTGTAGCCAAAGTTGTGTGAGCTGGGAGCCAGGCGCTCCTGAGCTCAAACCCATCCCTCGCACATCATTTGTGCCTCTGGGAGCTTGCAGGGTATCTGCTGCCATCGCCGCATCTGTGACGTTACACTGACAGTCCACATCTGCCCCTGCGGTGCCACAAGGGTAAATCTGTAATATTTGTGAAGGACTTTGAAGGTTAAGAGCACGATATAAACATTAAACTGTGGTTATTTAAGTGTTACCTCAGGTTGGCATGCAAGACCCAGAGAAGCCTCGTGAACATCTATAGGAAATAACAACATTTATCTCCATGTATCTCCTATATTTATTTTGTTCCTCAGCTCGGTTTGCATAATTTCACAGATCTAAACATGTCGGGCATTTTGGAAACCCAGAGGTGCCTAAGTCGCTTGAGCACTTCTGTAAATCATGACAAGCCTGTGTGCTTTGGGTGCCGAAGCGTTTCTTCAGATCCGGCAGTATGTGCCTCTGCACAGAACCCCTGTAACGTGAAGGATGGATCCAGCAGCCTGGTGAAACAGCAAAAGTTGTCCCAAACTGCAGATGAGTAGAGAATATTCCACTTTCTGCAGATGAGTTCACTGCTACACAAACTTGTTGAACACAAGTTGATACTTTTAAAGGCCAATAGTTCCCAGCTATTTTGGGCAAATTTCCAAACATAACAGGCACTGTTATTGCTTCACCATCTGCCCTCTGAATTGCTGGAACTCAAGATTATTGGGTATGGGGTTAGCATTACAAAGAGGTACGTGGGGTCCCCATGGAGAATTACTTGTTTGGGGGGAAGTAGTTGCAAAAAGGGAGAACTGAGAAGGCAATACAAGCTCTTGCAGTTAAGAAAAGAGACAATTTCTCAGTCCCCTCCCTTTTTACCCTGCCCGCAGCTGTGAGAAGAGAAATTCTTTATGCCTGAGTGACCCAGAGGACAGCAGGGAATTGACAATTAATTTGCATTTCGAAACCCTACAGCTGTAGGGAGAACAAACATGAGAAAAAATGTTGCACTCCATGCAGGAATTGCTTGTGCTCATACCCCTCACTCTGCTCTTATGGGGTGGATACTTTTTCCCCTCTTAACTTTCTGTAGTAAGTGTAATTGATCTAAATGGAAAACACTAGCACACAGTCTACATATGAATGTATTAGTAGTAGATTTATTCCATTTAATGGATGTGATGCATTTTCTGTATTAAAAATAAACAAAAATACAACTCCAGTTGTTATCCCCGTGTAGGTGGATACAGCCTGGGAGATGGATGTACTATATAAAGGCTCCAATCTTTGATACAAATGAAGTAGGAGTAAGCATGGTATATACCACTTGCAGCACTCAAGTGCAAAAATGCCCTACCATAGACATACCCGCAACACCAAGAATGTTGCTGATGTCACAGGACTTAAAAAATGTGGTTAACCGCCTTCCTAGCTTGATGCAACACAGTGGGCTTCATGTTTCTCAGGCTTGGACCAAAGTCCAGTCTTAAAACGCAGAGTCCAGTACCAGAGGCTGCTTCCACAGTCGGGCGCTGCGTGGTACCTGCATGGTAAGTGACTCATGCTTTATGGCCCCGCCATCCGTTATCACGAGGGTTACAGTACAAAAGTCACACTTGCAAATAAAAGCGTTGCACATTATCAGGAAATAGTGCAGCTTGTGGTAGCTGGTTTGGACTTTACTCAACTCCTCAACAGCATAAATCATTTTAATGTGGGTCACTTCTTGAAAATCAGGAAGAGAGCATCTCCAAGGAGGTTCACTGGTTGGTCTTGTTCTTCTCTCTTAATCCTGGTGATTCAGACTTAAGGACACAGATTTAGGAATGAGCCAAAAGTCCTGAGAAGAGAATCTTTCAAAGTTAGTTTTTTTTTCTGAATATGCCGGGCATGGTGGGGTCTGCATGCTTATAAAATGGCACATGCAGGTGATTCCCTGGGTGGCAGGGAGCCTTCCTGCAGAGGGTGCTCCTTACTGAGTGGGGCAAGAAAGCAAAGTCCGTAACGTCTCTGTCTCGTGCTGTTTTACAAGAACTTCCTGTGCAACTTTCACTGTAAGGTGGAGGGAAGAGTTCCAGAACTGACTAGTTTGAAATGAGGTTCCTAGAAAAAGTTACAGTCTGAATTATTATAGTTTCTTACTGTTTTGTTTGTTTGTTTTTGTTTAAGGAAATACTTGGGCATTTCTTTGAAAAATTGAGCTAAAAATAGGAGGAAGAATGATTGGGGTAAAAGCAACAATACTTCCTCAGATGAGGATATTCATTGTTAGGTTCTTACATAACTTTGCATTCATATGGTAAGGAAGAAAGGATTTATGTGCCTAATTCCAGGCATCTAGAAGTTGTCAAAGTCTCAGCTAGTCGTAAAGTTTCAAGAAATGGGTGCACCTGTAAAGCAGTTCATGCCATCTGTATTGCACTGCATGTTCCTGGGGCACGTTACCTTCTGCAGGTACCCGTCTTTCCTCCCTGTTTCTAAAGGCAGGCAGCCTGGACAACTGGGAGTGAGCTGCCTCCCACCTAAACTTTATCCTGTAGCTGATTGTTGAAATTTATGTTCTTGTGGCTCAAAACGTAGCCTTTAACCTGATGTTATGTTCTTGTACTCGGTTCTGTTCTTATATTTTTCCTAAGTATCGTTACATGTACTTGATATTCATGGCTTTTACTTTTGCTTAGGTGGTTCAGAGTGGCTCCCAGGACAGTTTCTTTCACATTCCTGTTGGGCGGCAGGTTCAGCTTTCCGCATTTGTTTGCTACGTGTGGAATTCAGCTGAGCAGCTGGATTTCAACATGCTGTGGTCCATTAACCAGCCAAAAGGCCTGGCTTATGTGGCAGTTCACCTTATTGCTGTAATATTGTGAAAACGACGCTGCTAGAGGGGAGCTTGATGGGAGGCCTCATTCCCCAGGCTGAACAAATAGTTCTGATTCCAGTAACGTACTAAAAAAAAATTAAAAAAAATAAATAAAAAAGCCTCCCAAAACCCAAGGAGGGAACATTACAAGAGATTAAAAGGGAAAAAAATAAAACCAAGATGATAGGAAAGGAAATGTGCCTGATTTCAAGATGAATCAAAATGTTCTTCAGAATGAAAACCATAAAACCTCTGCTTCCTCTTAATGGGAAAGAATTAACCAGTTAACGAGCCCTAGGAGATGCAATAAACTTTTCAAACCAGCTGAGAGATGCTCAGGAACAAGTTGAAAAAATTCCTTTAGCTGCTATGGTGTTCAAATATGCCAGGGTCCCCTCTGTCGATGCATCCACGTTTCCAGCCTTCTGCGTTCTGATTCCTGGCACTACCTGTTGTCTGAGCCAGCGAAAGGAGGAGGTGAGGGATGGAAAGAAGGTGATGGATTTTGGAACAGGAGGTGTGCACAGTGTTCAGATTCTCATGAAGAGGTAGGTGTTCAAATGTAGCACCTGCCAGTGGATTTTAGCAGGCTGCAGCTGAGTCAGTGACTTCATCGCAGAGAGTTTGTCTGGAGCCAGTGGATGAGGACGGTATCGCTCAGAAAAGGAATAAAACCAACAGCAAGTATTAGCACGCTTCTGTTATTTGCCTGGGAACATGAATCTGGAAGGGGTCGTGTGCTGGGTTTGATAAACACAATAAACACCAATTCTGGGCACAGAAGTTTCCTGAGCAGCAGATGACTGGGGGCTGGAGGAATATTCTGTGTAAAGGTGCCCTGCCCTGGCTCTGCTCTTGCGTCTTTCCTCAAGTGGCCTGCTCGTGGCAGTTGTCAGAAGTGGGGTGCTGAGCGTGGTGGACTTTTATGGCAGTTACTGCAGACCACCTGGGTCATCAACTGGTCATTATAATTGCAGGAAAATATA
The DNA here is from genome assembly GCA_013399115.1 of Anseranas semipalmata. Classification (NCBI taxonomy): domain Eukaryota; kingdom Metazoa; phylum Chordata; class Aves; order Anseriformes; family Anseranatidae; genus Anseranas; species Anseranas semipalmata. The sequence continues at coordinate 952,755 of VXAA01000173.1, read as the reverse complement.
GTAATTAACTAATATTAATAGGATTTTAATGTAGATGCTACAGTGTATGAGAAGAAATCCCTGATAGTTTCTCACTGTGATGCGGATGACAGCTTTCTGATTCACATCTGGTAATTGGTTTGGGATCCAGATGCCAAAATCGGGACCCGAACACTGGTAAGTTCACCTCCAAGGCAGGGGACACGGGTTTATGTAACAGGCAGACTCAGGTACCTGAAAAAGTCACAACGTGAGGTAAGAAGCGCTGTAGGTGGTGGTCTTGGCACAATTCACATTTGCGAAACTAAGCGTTAGCCTGTGCTGTCATCCTGCCGTTTTATTCGGATGGTAATAGGCACTATTCCCTCCATACCCATATATGTATGTATATTAATGTATATTTAGCTAAAGGGCTTCAGATTCAAAGGGGAGAGGGAGATTAAACACATTTGTCAGGTGTCATCTTCGTTCAAAAATTAGAAGAATCAGATCACCGTTCCAGCAAAGGGCCTTCAGGTATAATTATGGCCCTACTTGTATTTCAGTCACTTCTCCAACCATGCAGCATTCCCCCAAAAATATCTGTGGTGCTGGCATGATATATTTAGCTTAAAGAACAGATCGTCCTGGTAACCAGATTAGGAAATGCATAGAACAAGCCTGCTAGCTTTTTTTCAACGTATATTAATTCTTCTAACTGTGCCCAGGACCTTCCATGACAAACAGGAGGTTTAGGACTCACACTGTTGTTGCTGCAGCCCACTCCTCCCCTCCGTGCTCCCTTGACCCGATTCACGGTGTCACACCAGGTTGCTGCTCAGAGGAACTGGTACATAAATACCATTCTTACCATGCTGTTTGTTTACACAGCTAGATAAACCCCAGCAGGATAAGGCCTTGGAAACACGCAGAGTTCGTTCCCTGTGGCACAGGCCTTCAATTAGGGAGCGCAGGCAGGTGTCCTAGCTGTGCTCACGGTGTGCAGATAAACAGGAGGGCTGTCCGTGCCGGCTCCCCCCGGGCAGTGTGTGCATCACCCCTCTCAGACGGTATCGGCCTCCCTGGTAGGAATTGGGCGGGCAGGGAATGTGCTGTTGCTTGCTTATTTATTTCAGTGGGCGCTGCTAATTTCCTGGGGACCCCCATTCAGATTCCAGTCTCGACCATTGAAGTCTTGGGGCGTTCGCAGCCACATGTTAGCAGATCTTGCCACAACGCTTTAAAGCGTCACCTCCTTGCAGTCGAGCTGTTGGCAGAAGGAAACGCGTGCCCGATCTCGGCTGATTCAGTGCTGAGCCCAGCATCCTCGCTTAGGTCACAGATGAGAGATTTGTGACCTCTCACCTTTCTTAATGCATGGTGGTGGGAAGAGAGGTCCATGTGGACATCTCACGTAGTCTTGCTCAGATCTCAGAGAAACCAAAATGAGCATTAATCTAGTGTGTCTTGCAATCTAGGGTGCTCTCTTTCCTCACACAAGAAAAGAAACCGCTAACTGTGTCAGCATGCAAAGCCTTGTCCTTTGTGTTCTCTGCAAGAGATGGTGCTGTTCTCATCTCTCTGGTTTTCTGCATCCATTTATACCTGGGTCACACTTGTCTCCTAACACTGGAGCGCAATGCAAAACATCTCTAGCCCCTTTTAGCAATTGCTCGAGTATGATGCAACTCCTGTCCTATCCACTTTAAGCATTAAAACTTTCTTCCTGAAGAGGTGTTGAATCTTTTTGCGTAAAGGGATAAGTGTTGTCCTCTAAAAATGTTTTTTGAAACTGTATTAGAATTTAGGGCCATCTGTTCCGCCTGCTCTGTTCTCAAGACATTAAGCTTACAGTATTGTGGATGACTGGTGCACATTTTACCAACATGCTCTCCAAATGTGTATTCACTCAGCAGCAAGAAGTTGTTGCTTATCCTGGCTCAGATGCCTAAATGTGCATTCTGTCTGGCCAATTCCTAATGCCAACAGTGTGGTGCTGCTCCGAGCTCGCAAAGCTGCGAGAGGTGCCTTTCTTCAGAGCGGATGCTTAGGTTTCCTTCTGCAAAAGTCTCTGGCTGCATTAGTGGAAGTTAAAATTTCCATTCCATCTACAGGGGAGAGCAGAAAAAGGTAATCACCTCTGCTGGTTTTCTTTCCCTAAAAAAGCAGCACTTGGTTTCCAAGACTCTTTCTATGCCATTGCTTAATGTACAAGGGCTCTGCTTGCCCCAGAGTCTGCACCTTGCTTTGGAAAAGGGTGTGAGATGCTGTAAATGCCTAGGACTAGAGAACTGCTGGAGTCTGACGGACTGACTTTGACTGCCTCTTGCTATCTTTGGGCATCTCAGCTGCAGGGTCTAACCCAGTATAGCTGGGCCTGCAGGACTTGTGTGCCACACGGCTATACAGGTTTTGTTCTGTCCTGTGCTCGAGTGTGGAGCAGATGTGCCCTTAACCCAGGATGCATCTGCTGATTCCCAGGAAACCACTTAAAATGACTCTTTTCTCTAGCTGTGTATCTGGCTGTTTGCTGCAAGCCCAAAGAAAAGCCGTGAAGTGACTGGGGAGGGGGGAGCATCTACGGTGGGTAGCACTTAGGAGAACTGACTGGCAGATGGCCTTTGCTGCTTGATATAAGGGGATTTGTCACATGACCTATTCAGAATCTGTGTCACATGGCAAATTGATCAGGGCTGGCATCTAATGTAAGAATAAATCTTGATCATCAAAGGAGCTGTGGCAAAAAGGTGGCTTGCAGAGGAGTCCACAGGGATGTGAGCTTTTCCATGATGATTTGCTGATGTTCACAAGAGCTCACTCCTAATTCTCTTTCTGTGCTCAGAGCAGTTTTATCTCCGTATGATAAATAAATGATTTGCTCCTCCTTAAACGTACAAGGATGGACAGATAGCTCAAGCAGTGGATGCTGTATAGGGCTGAGAAGTCAACTGGAAAGAATCGGTTGGTGAAGTGGCTTGAATATTAACTTGACACCTAATTATATCCTCTGGGCTTATTTTTCCATTCTGTCATAACCTGGTCTATCTGCCGTTTCTGTGAGTGTGGTATGTTGTGCAGCTATCTAAATCCAGTCACGCTCTGGTAGACTTTGGGGAGGAAATTATCAGTTGTAAAAATGTCACTGTCCCTGGTGCAGAAAGTAGCATCTCTTTAACGCTTGTATTTGCTTAAGCCAAGCCATGTAAGCGAATCCCGTACAGATCTGAAAACAAAGAAGCCTTTTGGCCAAAGAGAGTGTATTTACTCAGTTTTATAGCTCTTCTGAACATGAGATTTAATACCACGGTTCTTGTGGGAGCTGTGATGGGACCTACACTGTCTCTGCTTGACCAGAATTGACTTTTTCCAACCTGATTCATATATCCTGGCATTCCTTTAAAGCAAAGAGCACACTTCTGTCCAGCTTCTTCACTAAATCCTGCACTTAAAACTCTTACAGGCTTTCTCCTCTGAGGAAGAACTAAAGCAGTAGCCCAGCTGGGCTTAGTTTATGGGATCTGACAAGACCACAGCCTGAACTAGGACTTTAATAACATGCTCAACTAACCAATGACGCTTGTTCTTTAGTCCCCCAGGTCCTCAAGAGCTGCACTGAATTCATTGAGAAGCATGGCATTGTGGATGGAATATATCGTCTGTCTGGGATCGCGTCCAACATCCAGAAACTACGGTAGGAGCACTGCGTTTGACAAACCTGTTTGTATAGGCGGCAGGAGGCGTGCGCCAGATTCGAACGCTGTGCTTTCAGAACCTGCGCTGTGCCAGCCGCGGGGCACTGTTCAGCAGCTCCGTGCGTGCAGCGTGTACTCAGCGGATGGTGTGCTGGGTCTGCCACTGGTCTGGAGGTCTCTTGACAGGGAAGCAGGGTTGTTCAGCAGGCTTCATTCTGCGGGAAGCTTTCCGTCAGGATAGAGCACTGGAAGGCTCTGGGATTGCGGTGTGACTGCTGTCAATTTTCATTCCTGTTTCCTCTTGTTCCCGGAGCCCTTTTGAGCAGCTGATATTTCTTCTTGCTGCTTTACACTCCTGGCATATTAGCAATTAATTAGTGACATGTGAAGAAGTGCTTGCATAATTCTTGGTGGGTGGCATTGCCATGCTGCGCGGCTGTGTGGAGGAAGGCTAGGTGTGTGTCGTCCCCACTCAGGAGCTGTTCTGCTCGCTGTAAGTGGTCTTTATCCTTTTGTGAGGCTCTGTTTTTTTCCTCCCATCACTGGGTATGCATTATTCTGTTGTGAAGGGTCTGAGAGAACCTGGTGGGATGTGACTAATTCCAGTTTTGAGCGTAGGCCCACTGCCTCACAGAGGCAGCAAAGGGATATTTCCCATGTGAAGGATATCCTTTTTGTACCAGCTATTCCCAAGTTAAATGGACAGGGTTGAGCCGGTACAGTTACTGTCCGAACCATTGTATGGGTGGGCTTGTTCTGGTTCAGCTTAATCCTGTTTTTCATCACAGCAAGTTCAGTTCTAAACATCTACTCCTTGAGCCTTTGATATGCAGGCTCTGATTGTAGATGTTGCCCACAGCAGAGTTGGCTGAATAAAATGTTTGCCTTTGCTTCAGTTACATCCCTTTAATTCTCCATTTTGACTTGTGCTGGACCATCTTTCTAATCACTGCCCTAGTCTGTTTTTTCCCTTTGTGTAGCCATGACCATTTTCTCTTTTGGTGTATTCCAAAGGTGCTTTAAAATGTTTTTCTAAAACTTTAATTGCATAATTCCCTGGTATAGTTCAGAGAATGAAATGGTAGCCTACTTTTCAGTTTTCTGAGATGTCCAAGGACAGAAGGAATGGAGTACATGGCATAACTTGTAGACACTGTCCCTGTCAGATTTCACTACAGATTTTCTTAAGTGTTTGATTAATGTAGGACATGTTGCATTGCTGTAGTTTCCAGCTATATAAACAGATCATTAAGTTTATTTCAAAGTTAGATCTGCAATGCCCTTATAAATGAGTGATTTTTGTTAAGTTTCTAATAGAAGAATTGAATCTCCCAGTTTTAAATTTTTTTTTTGGTTAGACAGAAAGTTAAGAGAATTTTATTCCACGTGGGAGATTTACTCAGGACAGAGGTTGGCTCTTTAGTAGCGCAGTAGCTGCCTTTATTTGGCTGGTAGGCAAAGCAGAGTGTCAGGTTGGTATGTTTATCCCTGTATTCTGGGTCTGGCTCTTTTTTGAGATACTGTGAAGTTTTATTCTTCTACTAAAAAAATCTACCTTTAGGGGTCAAAAGAAATAACATGTTCTGTAAATAGTCAGAGAAAGAAGACTCCATGGAAGGCTTCCCTTTCTTCATTCCATATTCTGCTTCTGCAGTGGTAGGTCTCTAACATGGCGTGAGATTTCTTCCTTGGGAAAAATGCTGGAGTAGGGCAGGATATGGCCAGGGAACATCCATCAAGGCTCAGTTTATTTGTATGGGCGGCTTGGTGCCTTTCCCTGATCTCTGTTCTGAGTTCTCTCTTCTTCTGTGGAGCCAAGTGCAGGAAACAAGTTTGCCTTCCAAATATGAGTAAGTGATGATTCAGAACGTGCCTGTGGGAGCTGCATATACTGAACACTGAGGATTGTGGCTACAGGGAATCCGTTGGTTGGGGAAAACAGAAACCTTTATTTCCTTCTTCTGTGCCGTCTTTGGGATGAGGAGCTGGGGCAGACTGTTCACCCTCTTGTCTGAAGAAGTCGACCCCTCTTCTCCGCGCAGTCTGGCACAGTGTAACTGGCTTCCTTCATACAGCCTTCGTGTCCAGGCGAAAGGAGCCTTCCTGATCTTGTAAGGGATGAGCACTGGGCCGCTGCAGTTACAAATACGCCTGGTCCCTTGGACATGGGTACAAACCAGTTCTCTCCTGTAGCACAGAGAGGCAAGCTCAGCGCTTGAACTGTGCCTAAGTCGTGTTTTATCTTCTGTGTTACAAATTGCCTGGCTAGGACCGGGGGGAGGCCAGGGATGTTGCCACCAAGTCCCTGACATTGCTGTGGTTGTAGTGTAGACAGGGTGACTCCCCATGTCGATGATAAGTAGTTTGGTTTACAGCTTAAAGAGGATTGCAGGGAAACCAAGCTCCAGCTAAAGCAGCCATGTTCTCGCAGCTCCCTGCGGCCTGACTCACCATGCTAGCCCCTGCAGATCTGGCCTGCTAATTTGAAACAGCAATCTCCATGCGCATATCCCAGCAGCAAGCCAGCCCCTGGCCTTCTGAGCTCAGCTTTTATTTCATAGATGTTTGTGATTTTGGTTTTCCTCTCTCTGAAAACCAAGGGAATGCTCAGGGATTGTCTTCATGTGGTTCCTGGCTCTCTTTGCCCTGTAGCAGAGGCGTGCTCAGCTCACCAGCTCGGACCCAAGGAATTTCTGCACACAGTAGTTTCCATGTGCAGCAGCTGCCAACGGCACTGCTGTTCAGCATTGCTTTATCATTTTAGTTTCCAGGCCTTTGAAATGCAAAGGGACAGCAGCTTGCCTTCTGACCTGTGGGGACTCTTCCTCCAGGCAGCTCCCCGTCACAGCCCTCGGGAGTTAAACAGTCAGATTGCCTCCGTGGTCTTGGAAAACATGCTCTGGAGACTTTGTGAAAGGCTCTGTTACAGGAAAAGTGATTGCAGTCTGGCCAGTCAGTTGTAAAACTAACTGAAAAATGCCTTACCAAAAAAAAAAGTCTCATTTTGGAAAAATCCAATCTAGCAGCAGCACAATCGTGTCTCATGTGGCTTTGGTGACTAAGTAGTTATTTTTTCCTGTAAATCAGGAAACCTTGCTTTGCTTGACTGTAATTTGTATTGTTTGTTTTTTTCTTTCCTCCTTTTCAACCCCCTCTGCCCATTTTTGTGTTCTCATCTGCAGCCATGAGTTTGATTCCGAGCAGATTCCTGACCTAACAAAGGATATCTACATCCAGGACATTCACTGCGTGGGCTCTCTCTGCAAACTGTACTTCCGGGAGCTTCCAAACCCTCTGCTGACATACCAGCTCTACGAGAAGTTCTCAGTAAGTACAAGGCAACGTCTTCACTTACCTCTTGGCATGACCTGTCGTCTGCACATCTATGCACCTTCCTTTGTCTTAATTCTGTGGAAGCTGGTGTTTTTATAGAGATCCACAGCACGTATCTGTAAAACTACCAGCCTAACACCAATTCGGCTCGTGCTCCCTGCACACCAAATGCCCACCTCCTGTTAGGGAGGGTGGGCGGTGGGTGCAACAGTGCCCCAGGTTTGGGAGCCTTATTTTCTGTTGCCCCATTAGGTTTACGCACCTGTGCCTTTGTGCCACAGCCTACACCATATTGATGCCGCTTTGGGGGCCCCAGTAGAAGGTTATTTGGGTATTAACAACGCTTGCAGGAATTCCCCTATCTTTTGCCATTCCCCAGTGATTTATCTAACAGGAATGGGATTAGAAGCAAACGCTACTCGGCATTGAATGCCCCACTGCAAGGAATTGCGCTGTACAATCAAGCTATAAACTGGCCCAGAGCTTGAATTACTTGGCCTTTATCGCATTAGCTGCATGCCAGTCTGTCCCCAAGAGAACGGATGCCTTTGGAAGGTTGAGAGACTCAACAAATTCTGCCTCAGTGTTACACAATGCACAAAAAGTGCATTGTCCACATAGTTCAAGACCCTGTGGCAGGTATCTAGCCTTATTTGTGTCTAAATCATGTACTGCATTATTCCAGGATGCTGTTTCTGCTGCTACAGATGAAGAACGGTTGGTTAAAATTCATGATGTCATCCAGCAGCTCCCCCCACCTCACTACAGGTTAGTACAGCCTTTAGTCTGGTTATAGCTCAGCACTGCTACCATTTCAAGAGTGAAATGATGCGATTCCAGTTTTTCCTCTCAAGATAGCTGCATTATGCCTGTATATATTAAAATGGTTTATGGCTCTATAAAGTTGATTTATATTTTAATTAGATCATTACCAGACAAACACCATATACTTTACATAGTCTTATTTGACTTCCTCTGGAAAGTATGTATAGGAGGCACATACGAGCTCATTATGTCAGAAGTGGCCGATAGCATTAAGTATTTTTACTGAGGGGGCACAATACCCTCTCTAGGAACAGCAGTAAAGACAGTGAAATGTGAACACCAAAAAATTGTTTCAGGACTTTGGTTTAAGTTGCTCAAGTGTATCCTGGCTGTAAGCATCCTCCCCCTGGCCCAAGTAGTTTTTTAGCTGCATGCCAGTACTGAATGTGTCGATCCGTAAGTAGCAGCAGTGGGACATACGAGCACGGTGGTTAGCTCAGATGATGGACGGGGTCGTAGTGTATTCTGGACTTGTTCCTTGCAGTTTGGCAAGGCAGAACTTAGTAAACTTTTGGCTATTTAAAATTTAAATATAATAGCGATAATAGTAACTAGCAAATACTAACAGTGATCTATTGGAATTAATAACTCTATTGTGTTGATTATTTAAATGGCAAAAACATAGTAGAATAATACACAGTTGGTATTCATTATATTAATATATACTAATTAGCATTCATAACTAATTTGTGATGTATGGTAATTAGTCTTTAATCATGCTAAATATGTTAATGTTCATTTAACATTAATAGTATTACAATATAATTATACAATACAATACAACATACAATAATAATATTAATAACTATTGCAGTGTATGGTGAATGTCTTCATACTACAACGTATGGGGATTTGTATTAAATATAATATTAATGACTATTTAAATAGTATTAATAATTATTGCAATTAGTTTTGACTAATTACAATGTATTGATTGGTATAAATATGTTACTATTTAAATATCAATAACTATTGTACTATTGTATGGTATTTAGTCTTAACTAAGTATAACAAGGTATGGTGATTGGTATTGATAACTAATTATAATGATGTGTATCAATATTTAATGTATGGTAATTAACAATCAATTATAATGTGACTAGATACTTTATGCCAACACTTTGAATATTAACTATTGTATGGTAATTAGCTTTGATTATAATGTATGCTAATAGCTAATTAAATAGCACTGACTAATGTAAGGATGAATCCTAACTAAATATAAGATATGGTAATTAATTAGTATTAATAACTAATTATAATAATTTATTAGTGTTAATTAAGGGAGCAGGGCCTTAAAGAAGACTTTATCAAAAATAAGGTCTCCTTCCCCAAATTTTCTCTGGCGCATTCCCTTTTTTTTTTTTTTTTCTCTGGTGCTTTGTTGTTCTGCTCCCCTTCAGTGAGAATTTCCACGCAGGTAGGTGGTGTTTGCGGTGCAGGCAGGGCTGTGCAGGTTGCTGGAGATGCCCGTTGTGTTTCCACCCAGAAACACCCGTCTGAGCTTCACGCCTTGCCCAGTCGAGGAATTCTGGGCTCCCGTTCGGTGAAGGGGGCACAGAGGGCCAGGTGGCACCCTGCACTGGCTGGAAGGAATAGAGCTGCTCCCTTCTCCCTCTTCCCCATTTCAGGGGAGCAGTGGTGGTTAATCTAAAACAGCAGCTTTATTTAGCTCATTCCCATCCGCCTCAGTGTTTGCTGGGTGCAGGCATTTGGCCGAGAGCAGGTGCTGGGGCAGTCTTTCCCTTTACCNCCCCATGTAATTATTTGCTAAAGACAACTTTACCATCATTCTTCGGGTACATAGTTCAACATTATTTTTATTCGGTGAGCTCTCAAAGCAAAAGAAGATAATGAACTGGGGTTTGTTTTGTGAATTGCAGCATGGCATGCTCATTGGTGCTGAACATTTGCCTATCTCTTGTTTTCCAGGACACTGGAGTTCCTAATGAGACACTTAGCTCGTCTAGCTGATTACTGCTCCATCACAAATATGCATACTAAGAACTTAGCAATTGTCTGGGCTCCGAACCTCTTAAGGTACTTGTTTTCTTTTTTTTCAATACAAGGCTTAGGTGTAAGTTTTTGTATTTACAAAAATAAATATAGATAGATATCTGTTCTCCAGAAAATCATAACTTTCAGCAGCCTAGAGAAAGATCTTCCTTTTTCTCCATCCAATGTGCTAAATTTCTAATAGGAAATTATTCTGAGCAGGGGCTTGAGAGCAGCTGGCAAGCTCCTGAACTAGTGATATTAACAGCCCTGCTGTTGTCAGTGGAACTGTGTTGGCACACCCTGAGAGAATGCACCACTATTGCTCTCTCTCCCTGCACTGCAATTCCACTGACTGCAGTTCAGTAGTGGCAAGGAAGGAGCCTGGTCTGTTCTCCCCCAGCACTGTTTCTAGATGGTAATTTCCCTTCTCCTGGTTAGATGAGACTAGTGTGTCCTTGATCATCCAGGAAAATTTGTTCAGTGGCATCACTGATTTTCCACTGCAGAAGTCTCCAGAGTCTAATTTGACAGCTTTTGGCTGCAAAAAATCAGACTTATGGAAATGATCTTGGATAAATGTCTCCTAAAATTTGTTTTGAATGTGCCTAATAGGGTACTTTAAAATTAATAGTGTAATTTAAAAATTGTGCTTTAAAAGAAAGACAAAAAATATCACCCTGGCTTCTGTTGTATTGATTTCTGGACTGCTTTGTTACCAACCTGAGAAATCCAAATCATAGATTCCCCTCTGTCCAGTCAATGAGGGAAAGCTATTTTCTCCTTTCTGGCAATTCACCCACAAGCAGTCAAAAGATTTCTTGTTTGAGTTTGCTGTTGTGAATATTGGGGTACTTGCTGGGCAGGACCAGCTGGAGACATTCCCTGCTAGAGGGAAAATCACGTAGGAGAACATGCTGAGCTTACTACAGTGTCACTGCATTAAACTGCTGCCATTCACAGTTTCTGGAAAGAAGTTAACACTAAGCTCCCCACTTTGTATACGCAATACATTTACCTCAATCCGGACCTGCCACGCACAGGTCCTTCTTGACCCAGCGTTCCTCTTGCCTGTTTCAGTAGGACTACAACCTGGAACCAAAACCTGGATGTAAATCACTGCAGTCAGTATGATCATTTGTATAATGCTTTGATGAGATTTGGTCTCTTAACTGCCCCTAAAGTCTTGTCTGCCTGAGCCATGAGGCACTATAGTTCAACACATGCCGAAGCCTTACCCAAGGGAAGCACATCTTCCACAATCTTCTGGCTGTTTGCATTTTATTTAACCTGCCTTTTCTTCAGATCAAAGCAGATTGAGTCTGCCTGCTTCAGTGGAACAGCTGCCTTCATGGAGGTGCGAATCCAGTCAGTAGTTGTGGAATTCATCTTGAATCACGTAGACGTCCTCTTCAGTTCCAAACTCAGCTCAGTCATACGAGATGGAGCAGGTACGTGACTTCCTCCATTGGCTTTACCTTGATCAAAAACAATAGCAGACAGGTAATGAAAATCCAAGCCTCCTCCAGGACATCTGAAATATGTTTTTACTATCAAGGAGAGGACAGATTTCCAGGGTTATGATATTAGAACCTGGCAAATAAGGCCAAGTTTTTGAAATTGCTATCAGTACCTTTCTTAGAAGCCAGGGATGCTCTACAGGAGCATACATCTGAATGTTTGGCTGATGTCCTAGCATTGTGAAACCATAGGGGAATCACTTAAATCTGTCCCCCCTGCTCCCCGTCTTTTTAAAACCATTATCATCAATGCTCCTGCACGCTTTTCCAGTGGAGCTACCTTGCAGTACAACACAATGCATGATCTATCGATCCTTACCAGCATCCTAGAACATAAATAGAAATTAGTTGATTTAAAGAAAGCTCTTGGTATTCATTAGTATTGACACTAAGTAACATAAGTCTTGCTCTTAATGTGAGATATTTTGACATCCGCTATCCTGGTTATTTCTTCTGCATAGTCTGTATAGGTTAATTAGCAGGGCTGTCCAGCTACCTGGCAAAGTCTGCATTGGCCCTACAGCTATTGCCCAGTTCTCTGGTTGCATTGCTGATTTGTGGCTTTAGGATGAGGAATGTTTGTGCCCAACCTTGGAGCACCTGAAGTGTCATTTATCCCCGGAACCTACAAATTCCCTCGAGTAACTGCTAAGACCTTAAGCGTACCTGTTCCATGGGAAACAAACGGAGTTGTACCAGGAAGGAAGTTTACTCTGTATGTTAGATAAATAAATGGGGAGAGCACAAGCTATTATTATTCCAAAGCAGCATTAAGTTTGTTCCATCTGCTCTGATAACCTGCCCTTCCAATGAAATTTGCACAGTCGGTGCAGTTACTACCACCTGTGGAGTATAGCTGCTGCTTTTCCAGAATAGTTTCTGCTCCCCGTTTTTATACAAGCCCTACCTCTACTTAGGATAGCACAGCTGCTGTAAGTCCAGCTTTTGTTCCTACCGGAAGGCAATTTTTACATCAGTAGGATCCAGAGCTTAGCTTGGCTAACAGCCCACAGCAGGCTGAGCTCTGCCAGGGGAAGATGAACATGCTAAGAATCCGAGCCAGATGATTATCCAGGCTTAGAACAGAGCATATAAATTCGGCTAATTGTTTAATGACTTGGGCATTCACATTGTGTGCTTTGCCACAAAACTAGGGGGGAGAAGGGTCAGGCTGTTTTACAGCATATCAGCTAAGCTCAGGAGTACTGTGCTATGGCAAGACAGCATCCTCTTCAGTGCTTCCAGGAGCCCCTCTTTTTGAGCACAGCATCTTACCTGTACCAGCCGACAAGAGGTGAAAGTGGTATTCCCAAGCCTGCTTTAAGCCCTTCCAGGTAAGTCTAGTTTGAAGACAGCTGGAGTTCTGTATACCTGTTTGGCCCAGACTTCACCCGGGGTAGCATTTACAGCTAACAAACCAGGTAAGGTGCACACTTTACCAAGGAGCTGTGATGCTAAAGGAATAGTAGTAGGAATGGATCCAACCAGGATGCTGATGTGAAGGGATGATATACTTCCCTCCCACACCTCTTACTCATGTGAAAATAACCATATAAATACTTGCACAATAAACAATGGCAAACGAAAGACAGCTCTTACAGCAGACACCTCGTGCTCCTCTGCAGCACTCCCCTACACCATAAACTGGCTTAACAGCAGGAGGCAACATCAACTACTTTCGTAAAAGTTTAAATGTTCATCTCCCAAAACAAGCACAAGGCCAAGAGCAAGACACACAGCTAGATTCAGTTTACTATGTCCACCTGCACATTAGTTTGTCTCAATTATGAGTATTTCCTTTGTCATAAACATACCTCTGACAAAATGGTTATTTTGACCACATCTTTCAGTGACTAGGATAACAAAGTCAGAAGAATACGCCACTTCTCCCAGAGCTTTGATGGCTGTACTGCTGTTTTCTGATTCTCCCTCTTGTCCCTGGTTTTCCCCTACAGGGCACAGTTCTTTATCACGGCCCAAGTCTCTGTTGGTGTCCTCTCCTTCCACAAAGCTGCTCACACTGGAGGAGGCGCAGGCACGGACACAAGCCCAGATCAACTCTCCCATCGTGGCAGACAGCAAATACATTGAAGTGGGAGAAGGCCCTGCAGCTCTACAGGGGAAATTCCACACGGTCATAGACTTTCCGTCCGAAAGGTAGAGAAGAGTTTCCTTTCCAGCATGTCATAACTGTTGGTTTTTTTTTTTTGATTACATCAAAAACTTGCTGAAACCGACTTATACTAATCACGCATAAAGTATTGTAGCCAATTTTCCACCCGCTTTGTACTCTGTGAGGATTCAACTAACACACAATTGGCCGATGGGCTTAGTTTAGCCACACAACTTCTGTGCCATGTCTTCCTTTTCAACAGGGCTATCACTAGATGTATAAGGCCATGTCGATGCATATCCATGCCTGTACCAGCCATACGCACAGAAATGTAAACAGGGTGAATACCTAGGAACACCGGGGTTTTCCAGATTTCAGGACCACGTGCCTGAAACAAATTCTGGTTGTCCTCAAAGTGGAGATGTTGGACAGACTTGATGGCACTAGAAATTAAACATGGCAGTGGGAGGAGGCAAGCATGACTTTACAGCATAAGAGAGGTTTTTGAATACCTTTTGTGGCTGCACAGTTCATCAGAGAACAGTTATACGTGCCGGCTAAATAAAAGCCATCCCTTAGATGTTATATTATACAAGTATGAAGCCTTTGCTCACCTGCATTGCATCTGCTTTGCATAGTTTGGTGGAATTCACCCACCAAGACTTTAGGGCTGAGCTATAAGAATGAAAACATCCTCAACTATTTAAAAGAGACCGAGTTTCTAAGCTTTCTTTCAGCAGAAATGAGGTAGTGTGTTAATAACAAACAACTGTTAGCAAGAACTGAATGCAGTCCCCCCCGCTCCAGCGCACGCAATTTGCTCTGTTTTCTCGCTCCAGAAAAAGACCACCCAATAAGATGAAGAAATCGCCAGTTGGCAGTTGGCGTTCCTTCTTCAACTTGGGAAAATCGTCCTCTGTGTCCAAACGCAAACTACAGCGCAATCCCAGTGAGCCCTCAGAAATGAAAGCCATAGCCCTGGCAGGTAAGCGTGGAAATCCAGCTTTCAAAAATCTAGGTTTTTCAGCAATGCAGACTTCCTGTTCACAGTGTGCTTTTATCTCCTTCTAGCGTTCAAGCCATGCATAACATCTTTAGTTAACTGCTGTCTTTCCTAAATGGATCTCGTGTTAGCTCAGGAACTGAACCTGCTAGAGCACCCCCCTCTAATGCTTTTCTCAAGAGTAGCTTTTGAAGGACAATATATGGGCACCACTGTAATAAGTCTCAGAATATTTCCTTCTGACGCTCTTATTATGAAATTAGAATACATTTCTGGCTCATTTGCTGCTCTCAGAAGACACACATTTAAAGTAGGCATAAAGGCACTTTTCCACAAACATACCCAGAAAGTGAAATAAGGCACCCAACAACTTGTTGTAGCCTCCTCAACGGAGACTCTGACTTCTCAACCCTTTTCATATATAACTTACTGTCTCTTTCCAAATTTAAAAATAGCAAATATATGTTTTTTTGCAGTAAAACATACCACAAATCCCTAAATATGGGCCACTGAGGACTTCTTTTATCCCATCTTTTCCCTGGTGCCGTTTTCAAATTATAACCTTTAGTCTTCAGTATAATAAACACATTATATGACTGTCTCCCTGGAGCATTTTAGTTGTACTTGTTTAGTGCTCATAAAACCAGCTGTGTAAATGGTACTTTCTTCCCCATTTTAAGGGTTTTGCTGTCAGGAGCCAAGCAATTATCACAGGCACATCCAGACAGAGTCTGTAATGGAATGATAGGCACGGGGGGGGCAGCTGTTTCCCAACCTGTCATCTGCAGTAGTTACCACTTTTGTAGGTTACTCTTCCCCAGTCTGTAAAATGAGTATCACAAATAGATCCACTCTTTTGTAATCGACTCTTGCCCAGTAGTACAGAATCATTGGTTGAAAGGGACCTCTGTAGGTCATCCAGGCCAATCTCCCATGCAAAACAGGACTACATCTATCTTAGACAGTAACGCATATTAACACTGGACCAGGATAAAGGTTCTCTTTAAGGGCTTTGGGGTAAAAAGAAAACAGAAGAAAAAAATAAAAGCACAACTGTTACTTTCAGGACAGTGGTACTGTTGCTAGAAGCCCATTTAGTTTCTTCCTGCCACCACTATATAACCAAATGTAAAACCACTTTAATAATTCAGCTTTTCACTGTCTTGTTTGTATTTCCCTAGGTGGACGAGGAGACAGCGGGACTCTTCGCTCAGCTAAAAGCGAAGAATCGCTTACCTCTCTGCATGCTGTGGATGGTAAGACAAAATTGTCCCTTCACTTTCAATGTGTGTGGATTAAAAAAAGGCACTATGATATTACTGACTGCAGATATTCAACAGGGCAGGTCTCCCCCCACCCCCCAATAAAAGCTGGACTTAATGATTAGTGAAGCAGCTTATCCATCTGTGTTGGGCAATGGTATCATCAGAGAAATGCTCTTCAAATCTTTGTTTTTCTTCTAAGGTAAAAAAGCAAAGCTCTTGCTTTTGTATAGCTGGCATCACTTCCCTTTCATTCCTTGCCATCTCCCCTTTCTACTCCAAGGTAGAAAAGACAGCATCAGGAAGGAGAATGCTTTCTGAGAAAGACTTAGGACTACAGCACACAAACTAGTTTTCCTTTTGCAAACAGCTTAGTTTCAGACTAAATCGGACCTGACAGCTGCTTTTAAAGAGTTTGAGCAAACTTAATTAACAGTTATTGCTAACTACATTATCTTTCTGTTTAGAGCTTGCCACATGAGCATCTTGCACATTGCTTTAAGACTACTTTAAAAACACCACCAAGCCATTGCCTCCTGGACAGTAAAATTTTGACGCTAACTCCTATGTATCTACTCATTCCCAGGTGAATCTAAACTGTTTCGACCCAGAAGACCAAGATCCAGCAGTGATGCGTTGTCTGCTTCCTTCAATGGAGAGCTCTTAGGAAACATGAATCGCTGCAATTCTTATGACAACCTTCCCCATGACGACAGTGACGGGGATGAGGGGCTCATCCATGTTCCTGCCCTTATCTCTCCTCGCTCCTCTGAAGACGTTGACCTGAGCCCACCAGATATTGGAGTTGCTAGCCTGGATTTTGACCCAATGTCTTTTCAGTGCAGCCCACCCCAGGCAGAGTCCGAGTGCCTGGACAGCAGTACCTCCCTGCTGGAGTCGGTCGGCATAAATAAGGAGAAGCCGAGCCTATTTAAGAAGGACCTAGAATCAGGCAGCCAGTCCCAGACACCAGGCAGCGCCACAAGCTCTGAGCCAGTCTCCCCTTTCCAAGAGAAGATGAGTCCCTTCTTTACTCTGGACCTGAGCCCAACTGAAGAGAAGGCCTGCAAACCCCATGCCTTCTCACCCAAGATGGGGCGAAAGCCCATCAAATCTCCACCACTGACTACATCAGAACCTGTCTCCTTTGCACTGCCCAGCCGCATGTCAGAACCAATTGCAGTGCCCATCACGTCCAGAAACTCCTCTGCTTCCAACTGGAGCAAAGGGATTGGCATCACTGAAATCACAAACAGGTCCCCAACCCAGATGTCCTTGCCCCTGAAAAACAATGAAACAGGAGCAGGGGAAGGAGCCCACCAAGAGCTACAGCATGCCCAGCTAGTGGCTGCTGGCAAACCAGAGTTGCCAGAAGAAGGGGAGAGACCAATGTCAAGCAGTCAGAATAAGACTGTACCCACTGGACACACACAGCCAGGTACAGTGCATTTTCCTCCATTCTTTCTTTAAGTTCCAAAGGGGACCTGCTCTCAAAAAAGTCCTTCTCTGCGTGCCTTTTAGGAGAGGGGATTGCCCGTCAGTTCTGATCACAAGTGTTCTTGCAGGGCTGTGCAAATCAGTAAGGTCTTAACCTCTGTCTTCTCCCTACATCACACAAATCTCGGATATTTTTCCATAACACTTTGTATACCACCTTTTTTTTCCCCCATCATGTCATACATGAAAATCTATAGCATGTACTTCTAAATCATTTCAGCCAATAGACCATCTAATTCTTTTTTAAATTAAAAATCTGCCAGCACTTGAAGAAGGGACCTTCTTGCCCAAAACCTTATGATCAAAATTGTGTAAGGGTATCTCATTCTCTGCTACCTACTTCCTACCTCTCTAGAAATGCAAGAGGAGCCTTTAGACAATCTCTTGTGTTTTTTCCTTTTTGTGATGAACTGCTGTGCTATTGAGCAGCGTTTGCATGTAAGACAGAAGATACAGTATTTCGCATCAGAAGGAATTGCCACTGTGAAAGTGTGGAAAGCATCTATTTTTTTATAATAGTCGTTAAGGTTAGGTCACTCTCCTTATTGGGTAACATAAAATCACTCTCTCTCTCAATTTTCCCCCCATTAGGAGCAGTTGCCCTCGACTCCCCCCAGGATCCTGTTCCCGTCAGTTCTGTGTCTCTTATCCCTCCTCCTCCTCCGAAAAATGCAGCGCGCATGCTAGCCCTAGCGTTAGCCGAGTCCGCACAGCAAGCATCTGCTCAGTCTCAGAAAAGGCCAGGAGATGCTCATTCTGAAAGCACAAATTATGGAGAGACTGAAGCTGGTACAGCTCTAGAAAAGCTCCATATCTCTGCTGGTGCTCCAGACAAGCTCCACCTGTATCCCAGTCTGCCTGAGAACCGACTTCACTTCCAGCCTGGCGCACCAGTAGAGCAGGATTTTCAAGGTAGCAGCACAGCTGGGGAGCAGAACCACCCATCAGGCGCACCGGGACCCCGGGACCCCCCACCTCTCCACACTGGCATGCCTGGGGACATGCCTGCTGGCAGAGATGCAGAGCAAGAGCAGTCCAGCTTCCATCCTGGCAAAACGGGGGACAAAGATCACTTCCCATCCCACGCTGGGGACTGGGAGCACACACACCACCATAGCCCAGGTGCGCTGCCTGACTGGGAGCCACCCACAAGTGACTTGCCTGTAGATAAGCCCCACCTCCGTGCATGCTTGTCTGGGGACAAGCACCCTGCTCCCATCTGCACAGCCGATGACAAACTTCAGCCTCCTCCTGTTGTAGCCGCTGGGGAGAAAAGCACCCCGGCTGCAGTACCGTATCTAACAACCATCCAGACAACAGCAACTGAGCCTAACCGTGGGCCAGCAGGTCAACACGCGGCTGGTCCGGCCACCACTCCGGCAGATGTCACCGTTACAGCCGCGCAGCGCACGCTCGCACCCGGCCAGCCCGCTCTGGCGCAGAGGCAAGATCACCAGTCAGCAATGGGACAAGTGCCCGCGGCCTCTGCAAAAGCAGCCGGTGGTTCCAGTCAGGTACGTGGGTGTGCCCCTCAGCCCTGCACGTATTTGCGAGTGCGAGGTGTGCGCACAGCTGCTCTGTAATTGTAGGGGATGAGCTCAGGGAGAGTTGGTCCAAATCTAACGGGCAAGAGGCAGGGGGTTCCTCACAGGTCACCGGGAATTGCGCGTGTACGCGCCTTACAGGAACGCAGCACAACATTTCCTAAGTGAACACAAAGAAACATCCCAATATATCTGCTCTCATAAGTTTTAAGGGAAAAAAGTTTTTGCTGGGGTGACTGATCCGGGGAGTGGTAGTTCAGAAGTGCCCAGAAGCAGGTAACAGACAATATCCTCTCCCACCAGCCTTTAACGAAGCGGGTCAGATTCCTGGCGAGGGAGTTAGACATGGAAGCGTGCATTCAGAAATCCAAACTATCTGCTGCCCATGAAACATGCACACCTGCAGCCTGCTGCCCGGCTGTCTTAGCCACTGTAATATGGAGGGGATTTCAGCTGTATTACGCTACTTGAGCTGCTAAGTCCTACATGCAGGTGTATTTTCATTAAGACAAGTACACTTACAAGCAGAGCTCCTAACAAAACACTTTGGCCACTGTATAAATGTTTTAACCCACTGCTATAAAGAGACAGCCACCTCCTCTCCCTTCTCCGGTTTGACATTTGCAGCGAGAGCGCTCGCAAGGTCCTCGGCTGCCATTTGTGGCAGGTCCTGGGAGTCACCCACAGTCCCCAGAGGCAGCACGCTGCCCTTGCTGGGAGAGGGAACGTACCCATCTTCTCTGCTGACAGCGAGCAGCGCTAGCTCTCCACAGCAAGCAGAAATTGGGCGCAAAATAACTGACATTGAACTAATCCATACAAGCATCTGTGATAGTGTAACTACAGACTGGGGGAATGACGCTTGCCTCTACCTTCTGCTGGTCTCTTCCCTGTAGGTTTGGGGTGCAACCACACCAGAAAAGCCACCTGAGCCTGCTCCTGTTTTTGTCTCAGAAAGCAGTTCTACCACCCGCTGCTCCGCTTCTGTGCCCGCAGGCCACCAGAGCCATTTGGAAAAGCCTCGGGAGACTACGAGGGCTCCCCCGCTGCACCTGCGTTCCGAGTCCGTCCCTACTCACTCCTCCTACAGCTTTACACCCCCTGTCCCACCTGTGAGAACGCTGGAGAGCAAAATTGCCACCGCCATGCACTCGAATAACACGGACGCTATCAACAACTCCAACTATCACGCCTTCCTGGCTTCCTCCATGCTGGCCTCCTCTGTGGAGGAAGCACTGCTGCCACCGCCGCCACCTCCCCCCCCCAAGCACGCTTCCCTGCAGTCCGTGTACGTGCCGCATCCCAAGCCAGAGAGCATCCCGGAGCCCTCCGCGCCAGACAGCTACCTGCACCACAAGCCGACCTCCATCCACCCGTACAGGCCCGAGAGCGTTCCTCCTCACATCTCCTACCACAGCAAACCTGAGCAGCACCAAGCCTATCCTCCTCGGTCCGAGACTCCCACTTCTGTAGGCACTCGCTACAACACCTACGCAACCCAAGCAAAAAGCACCTCAGCCATCCACTCCAAGCCTCGCAGCCGGACAGAGTTTGTGTCCTCCGTGAGCCCGACGGGCCTGCGTAACGCCGGCTACGCCGAGGATGCTCCACCCTACCCCACCATCCGAAGGGTTCAGTCGCTGCACGTCCCCACCCCGGCTGCCTCTGCTATCCGCTCCGTTCCCATTTCGCGAACCGAGGTGCCGCCGGATGACGAGCCAGTGTACTGCCCGCGGCCCCTCTATCAGTACAAGCCATATCAGCCCCACTCCGACTACCACGTAACTCAGCTGCAGCCTTACTTTGAGAACGGGCGGGTGCATTACCGCTACAGTCCCTATTCCAGCTCTTCCGGATCCTCTTATTACACCACCGCTGATGGGAGCTTCTATGACCTGGACCCCTACAGCACCGTGCGGGCCAGGCCCTTCCACCCCCTGCCCAGCCGAGACTTCCCCTCGTACGCCTCCCGGCTGCAAAGCAAAGGCCTGTACCGCTACCCCGGCTTGTCAGCCTACCCGCGGGGCGGCCTCATCAGCCACCTGACAGGCAAAGAGCACAGCTTTATCAGCAGAGACGTGCCTCCTGCCCCAGACATCAAGCACATGTACATGTCATGGGACCTCGAGGACATGGAGAAGTACCGCATGCAGTCTATTCGCCGGGAGAGCCGCACGCGCCAAAAAGTGAAAGGGCCGGTGATGTCCCAGTACGACAACGTGGCCCCACTGCTGCAGGAGGAACTGGGAGGACTGGATGTCATTCACTTGCGCAGCAAATCAGATCCTGGGAAAACTGGGCTCCTCACCGTGGCAGAAGGGAAGGAGGCGAGGTACCCGGCCAAAGCAGCGACGCCCGAGGGGGACGAACGTTACTACATGCAGCACCCTGAGCCAGAGCTGGACAGAGCCCACTACCACGGGGCCTACGGGAACGGGCAGTCGGAGAAGCCGTCCCTTCCCCAGAAGCAGAGCAGCATCCGGAGCAGGAAGCTGCACGAGCCAGGCTGCAACACAAACGAGCACAGGACGCACTTGCAGCAGGAGGCGAGCCATAGGCAGCCTTCCGAATCCAAAAACGGGCCCCCTTATCCTGACTACAGGCCTAAAGGCGGCCCAGAGCCCTCTGAGCCCATCGGTTACCAGCACTCAGGCGGGAAGTACATCCCAGCGAACCAGGATACCCTGAGACTGAACCACAAGGAGGTGAGGTTAGCAGAGGACAGGCCAGATTTGGAAAGGTCTCGAGCCAGACCGACGCCGTCCATGGAGAAACACTCCAGAGACTGCTATAAGGAAGACGAGCACGCTGCCTCACCCATGGCACCCCCGCCCAAGCCTGAACGGAGCCACAGCCTCAGGATGCAGCACCCCGAATCCATGGAGAGGGACTCTGCCCTCCTCTACCCGTACCAAACCCTTGGGAAGCGCCAAAGCACTATGACTGTGGTGTCCCAGTATGATAATTTGGAGGATTACCATACCATGCCTCAGCACCAAAGAGGGGGCTATGTTGGAGGAGGGGGGTTCGTGCCCCCCACTTTTACCCACGTGCACAGTAGAACTTACGCCACAGCCCTTGGCCAGGGGGCCTTCCTCCCAGCGGAGCTGTGTTTGCAGAGGCCTGAAACAGAGGTCCACGTTGAGTGAGCTGGTGGGGGGGAAGGAGGGATAGAGTCTAAGCAGCCTCTGCTGGACAGTGGACTGTTTTATTTTTTCAGTGACGGAAAAAAAAAAAAAATCCTGCCCCGATGAGCAAAGCAAACCCCCCTTGAGCCCCACCCCTCCCGGCCCACCACTCACTGTTTTTATGTAGTAGAGATATAGCTTTTTCATGTAGTTTGAGGCAACTGGAACGATAGGGCAGGCTGTTGGTGCACAGATGTTGCCAGAGAGGACAGGCAGAGCTGAAAGAGATGCTGCTGGGGGCAGGGGGGAAGGAAAAGAAGTTTTTCTTTCCCCGGATTCGACATTGGCAGTTACCGCCGCTTCCTCACCATGCCTCCATAGCCCTGTGCATGATGGACTGTGCATGCTGCTGTTCTCCTTGTGAGCCCCCTGTGTTGTCCTTCCCACTGACGCTTCCAAGAAAGGGTCTCCATGACATGCCCTGGAGGAACCACTTGTACCCCCTTTGTGGTTATGCAGCACGAGGGGGCTAACAGCTGCTGGGGGTGGGGGAGGCTTCCGAAGTATTTTCTTCTTGATAAATGCCAAGGTCCTGCCTCTCCCTTGAAAATTACTGCTTGGGCATAGTGGATCCACTTCAACTGCTTTGAAGTGGGTGGGAGCCTGTTTTGACTTCAGCCTGTGGAACAGGCTCTGAAGCAAGTTCAAGATACGGCGCACTTTTTACATTGCTTGCTTAACAAGTGGCTTCTGACTGCAAGAAGTCAAAGTGAAGTTTCTCTAGTGTAAGTGGAGGCCAGCTATAGAAGCCAGGTAGGGCACAGGTCTACATTTCTCATACCAAAAGAAAAAAACAGTACAAAAAAAAAAATCCGCAGACACTTGGGAGCAGCACACCCATTTCATGCCAATTCCTCTTATACTGCTAGGCTATCTACAGTCCAGATGATTTAACACCACGTTGTGGCTGGCCAGACAGTATCCTCTCTCTACAAAAAATAATAACAACAACAACATTTCTATAGCATTATGTCCAGCTTGTAAATTGGAGCACAAGTTACTAGCTGGGACTGACTGTGTAAGTGCTGAGTTACCTGCATGACCAGCTATTTGCCCTGGGCCAGACCCTGCAGCTCTTAGATCAGGGAGCGCTCCTATTGACCTCAAACTGAAGGCTCTGCAGGACGCGGCTGTCTGTAACCTTCCAGTTCTGTGTTGGCAAGGGAATCCCTGTGAAGTTGTGGCACACGCAGAGTAGTTACGTGCTGTCTGTGCGCTGTGAAATAGTATTGCCTCCCGTATCGCAAGCGTAGATCATACCAGTATTCAGTTAGCAGTAGGGACAGAAGGCCAGTGCACTCTGTAATACACTAGTAACGTTGTCCTAGGTATTTAAAAGCTTTCCGTATTGTGAAAGAAGCCAGGCACCCACTCGTGCAGCCTCCCAGACTTCCCAGGACTAACTACAACCCCACCTTACAAAGCACATCCATTTCGTTGGACAGGGCTTGCACGCAATACTTGAGATTTTGGAATTTTTAAATGCTCACTGATAAATACCAAGGCCATTCCTGTTCCATGTGGTTGAAGAACTTCCCTACCTGTTTCGAATCTCTGATGTTTTATTAAAAATCTGGAGGTCCTGCAGTTAGCACACAGCTGTGAAAGTTAAAGGGAACTTTTACCAGATTTTTTTTTTTTTTGAACAAAAGTTTCATGGCTATTTTGGGGCTTTTAAATCATAAAGAAATCTGCTTCTAGTGGCTAACCAGTCTTTAGCTGTTTGCTTCTTTTAATCTCGTAGCCTTGTCTGGGGCTGTTTCAGTAACAGTACCTTATGGTCCTATTTTATTGTGCACTGCTGTGTTTTAAGCATTTTGTTTAGAAGAGTTGTTACATGTTACAGAAATAAATCTGGCAGTTAGAAAAAAGAAAAAGAAAAAAAACCGCACTGTGATTCAGGTCACCATAACCTCCTTGCGAGTAATTACCAGGTAGAGGGGTTTGTTTCTTAGTGGGGGAATGCTTTTTGTCACGTTCTCTTTTAAGGAAGAAGGATGCCTAGGAAGGGGCCGTGCAGTGAGCCCCGTCCCCACTGCTGTCTCACGCCCTACAGGCTCCCCACAGCTGCCAGGTACCTGCCTGGTCTCCAGCTGAAGCGGGGACAACGCGTTTGGTTCAGGCTATTTGGGATTCAGGTAACGAGAACTGCAGGTCAAACCTCTCTCTCCATGAAAGCCTTAACTCCCCGCTCCTGCCCCCCAGCAGCTCTCCTGACCTCCGTTTTGGCCTTATGTCAATCAGGACTATCCTGCTACGAGGGGGCCGAACTCGGCTCCCGCTATTGTAAATGCCTCTCTGGATTTTCCTGCTCAAAGCCACCATCTCCCTTTAGATACCAAGTGCCATCCCTGGACACCTTGTGTTCCCCACAGCCTTGTGCTGGTACTGCCTGAGCCTGGGCTCTTCAGCTCACGGCACTGGACGAAGTGCCAGGTGCTGAGCACCCTCGCACCCCATTGGGAACAAAAGCTTTCAGCACCTTTCAAAAAGAGCCCCTAGAAGTGCGCGTCTGTACGCCTAGAGGGGTGCTCAAACAGCCTTCCCTTGAGAGCAAAAACCATTTCAAAAGGCACACAACAGAAAACTCAGCCCAGCGTCCTCCCAGCCCCTGTGCACAGCCCCATCAGCGGGTACTTGCAGGGCTGCAGGCTCGCAGAGAACCCAGACTAACTTCACACCAGTGTTGGGCCACAAGTACAAGTGACGCAAGGTTAAGGTACCAGCTTTTCCCAGACAGTAAGTAACGCAGACGAACACCTTTCTTTTGGTGTCACCACTGTCCACAGGTCAAACATCTGCAACGATGCAGCAGTCATCCCCACATCCACCCCACACAAAGCCATATAGTGAACTATGCAGTTCTGCTCTTGCACTGTGGTTAATCTGATGGTCCTTAGAGTTCTTCCATCCTCATTAATTGATTAACGATAAGTCAAAACATCCAGCTACATCTTTCCAAAATCATAGCTGAGAGGAAGGAAAGGGCATTGTGCATCGGAGCAAGGAGGGGAGGTTCCACCAGATGCCTAAATAAGGTGGATGATCCGGAGGTAAGTTGGTAGTTCAGTTCTTAGCATCCTAGCAGAGAAACGGGAGAGAGCAAGGGGATGGCAAGGCAAATACATAACCATAACCGCAAGGCCAGTTCTGCTCAGATGAATTTATTGCCTAGCCTTATCTCCAGCAAGATGACAAGCAGCTATGCTCCTCAATAATTCCCTTATACTTGCCACAAGCTATCTACATCTTAAATCGCCACTTCCTAGGTTTTCAGCCGAGTTTCTCCCTAGTGCATGCAAGAGTTAGGGTCCAATAATGTATGCCAACTCTGGCTTTTGTCTCCACCTTGGAGCAGAACGCGTGAGCCACAGGAGACCTTTCTTGGCGAAGGGGGAGTGCAGACGTTAGGTGAGTAACGAGGACCTAGCCCCTATAAAGTCTTATGTAAAGCATTAATTTCTAATTTTTAAGAGACTTATCAGGTGAAATCTATATGCAGATGTGACAAAACACCCACAACTTTGTGCCTATGTCTTTCCAGAGATCCTCATTTTATGCTCATCGTTTGAAGGGGGTCAGTAAGGATTGCACAGTGGTAGTAAGTTGCTACACAAACCAAAACCAACCCGAAAACAAACTGTTCCTCTGTAACCCCAGGAAGGGACAGAACCTCACGTGTACTATGCCATTCATCGGTACGTCGACAGGGCATTGACCTTAAGTGATGTGTTCCGTGTTAGGGCATCTGGATGAGAAATTGTTTGACTTTCTTTTGTTAAAGGCGGCTTAGGCGTGCAACTCTTTTTCCCAGAACCTCGTGCTACAGAACCCCGCTGTTGGAAGGCATGGTCTGGTTTAAACAAGCATACGCCGTAACACCTTTGTGTGCAGTCTCGCCTCGTCCAGTTTGTCGGGAGGGTGGGGGGTGGGAGAACAGGGTTGTTTTGCAGTTCATTTTCCTGCTGTAGAAGACTTGGTTTTTCTTTCCCTGAGCCGCATGAGAGAAATGTCCCAGAAAGTCTTGGGTTACCTTTGGAGTTCCCTTCACTTTAATTTATATAGTGTCTTTTTTTTGTGAACTGGTGTAAAATGTATATGCCGACAAGCTCATGTATTTTTATGTAAATATTTTTTGTGGTTTCCCCACTGCCCTCCTCTGTAAATATTTAGAATTCTCATATTCTTCTCACCTTGTATGATGCAGATGTGGTTTTGTTTCTGTTTTTTATTTGTACTGTAATGCAACAATCCAGACTGAGGTGTCTTGTGGTATTAAACAAAAGCAACAGTCCCACTGAGCTCACACTCAGATGTACAACTTGACAGCATTAATCAAGCCAGGTTAAAAACTATTCTTTGTGTTTGTGTATTTGTGCCTCTGCCTCATTAATTAACAGTATAGTTAACAAAAAAACATTGGAAAAGCTGGTTCAGAGCCATGCTTTGGAGGGACGGGGGGACAAAGGACATGGTGACACCAAGGCTATCGCGAAATTTTTCACCATGGGCCCATACGACGGCTATCTGCCCAGTTACACCTGTGGCCATGACTGCTTCCTAACGAAAAATAAACCAGCCCGGGCTTTTTTAGTCTCCTGTTCTTCTCAGCCAGCATGACAGGGCAGGCAGAAATAGCCTGGCACTTGCACAGAAGGCAGGGGGCTGATCAAGCTGGGACTAACAGATGGCACGGGCCACCTTGGCCTTTACGCCCGCCTGGGGGGGATTCTAGGCACCACAATAATATTGTTCCTAGTTAATTAATAGCAAAAGATGATTATAGGAAGCTCCGCTTTTAACATTGTTGGAAGGACTTTTAGCAGTATTTTCAGCCAGTAAATGTTATGTAATTTAGAACTGCTGCAGGGAGAAAAACCAACCTAATGTCCCCTCCGTGGGCAACGGGCACCTGAGCCGGTGGGACCCTAACGGGACACATCTCCCAGGGAGTTATTACGGTGTATGTTCGTCAGTAGCAGCAGGCCCAGAACCTTGTGGGAGCACAGAGAGGCTGCCTGGCATTAGGGCGTGCATTAGCTGTCTGCTGAACCCCCTTCCGTTTGCCTCGTCCGCTCCCAAGTCCTCACTTCACAATCCAGGTCTACCCGGAACACGCATTCAGCCCCTTCAGCTAAACACCCGTGTCCGCGCGAGAAGGCTCCCACCAGCAAGCTGAGCAAGCCACCACCTCTGGTTTTTAACCTCTTCTTGGGACACGGGGACGGACCTTGGCAAGGCTGCCGTGAAAACCAACGCCACGCTGCACTGCAGTACGAGCAATACCTCTCCTACTGCTCAGATGCGCTGAAAGCAGCGGGCATCAAGTTTTTGCTCTGCTGGGCCCCATCAGAGACGCTGCTGCCGCACCCAGGTTAGGACGAGAACCAGCCAGGCTTTCACCCACCTCACGAGACCTCCTCGTGCCCTCTCCACCCCCCATGCGTGCCTGATGAAGGGTCCTCTCTCAGTGCCTCTAACACTGAAGTCGTCCTTGAGGCCCAAGGCAGAACACAAAACCAGGGTGAGTTCGCAAACAAAGACCTCCAGGCTTCTGAAGTCCACTACACAAATTCTCATTTCGGCTACGGTGTTTGTGGCAGCACAACAGACCTGCTGCACACTACCCCGATCGTCAAAAAGGTCAGGTCCGTGACCAAATCCATGCCAAAAGGCCCCGGGTTGGCGGGTAAGGGAGCAGCAGAGCTCTGACCCCAACGCCTCCAGGGGCTGGCAGGTCGCCTCCCCGCCCGGCTCGGCCTGAAGCGCTGGAAAAGCGGGGCTGTGCTTTCCCAGCCAGCAAGGCCCTTTCCTTTAGCAATCCTCCCACCATCCCAGCGGGCAAGGAGGTCACCAGCTGGGGGTTTCACCACGCATCACAGGAGGACTTGGCGCGTTCAAGCAATGCTAGGAGCGTTTCCCAACTGCATGCCCCCATGGCTGAGGTTTACCTACAGAGCAGAGCAGAGGGGGGATGAAGAGGACACAAAGCTGATTGTCCCCAAGTGCTTCCACCAGGCGGCACTGTTAAACCACATTTGCTGTTAAAAGTCAACTTTTCAGACCGTTTAAAAGGATTATGTTTCGTTCTAGTAGTTTCTGTTCAGGTCCCCAACTCCTGCTACCTAGGGCTGGATTTTTTGTTGCTTTCGTACAAAGGAAAGATGCGCTGAATGCTCAGCGCGCCGGCAGCACGCACGCCGTGTCCCACGGCCAGGCTGCGGGTGTCGCGCCCAGCACCCAGCCGGGAGAGCCAAGCTGTTGCTGCTGCGGGAGCAGCGCTCGGAGCCCGCTTGCCAAGCTGAAAAGCAAACTGCAGACCTAGGCAGTTCGCTGCCGCTTTTCAGAGGAGCCATCAGCTGTTCAAGGACTCTATCCCCAGAGGAACGCTGCCATATATTTGCTTATCATCAGATGCACTGGTAGAAGTGGAATTCAATGCTAGAAGAGTCATCCAGAAGCAGCAGCTGAGGCTGGAAAGGCGGGGAAGGTGCAGTGCTGCTCAGTCCCTCCCTCATCATCCTCCAGCTGGCAAGGACGCCCTGCTACGATTAATTATCAGATTATGCACCCAGAAGACCCCCCCCAGCCACAAGCACCAAGTCCAGCATCTGTCAGAGCAACGCTTGGGCAAGCACAAGAAGCTCTGAAGCCACAAGCACAGCAACGGCAGCACGCAGGGTGCCGCTTGCTGAACCTCGCTTCCTGGCACGAGCCAGGCTTTGGCCTCTCACCTTCACATCAACCGGGGCCGAGCGTCTGCTCCAGGCAGCCTCCTGCCTGCCGGGCCCGCATGGGGCAGCTGGAGGGCTGACACCGTTGGGCCCCGTGCCGGGACCGCAGGCAGGAAGCCTCCGAACGGGGTGGCTGCTGCTGCCCCTCTGACACAAGGTTGGTGGAGAGGCAGGGGGGCGAGGGAGGGACACGACAGGGGTCACGCAAGGCCCCTGGGATTAGCAATCCTGCTGCAAGAGGCAGGTTTGGTGCGAGAGCAGCCGCCACTGCCCAGAGATGGCAAAGCGTCCTGCGCATTGCCCAGCTCTCAGCCAGCCCTGTCTCCACCCAGCTGGGATCTATCTGGCTACCATCCTGCAGGTAATACCTGTCAGCCTAACTGCAGCAGGTAATCGCTTAGGCTTTCCACACTGTAGATCTCTGGCACATGAACAAGACACAGAGACGTGCATGTTGCCCAACATCTGTTGTTTGAGCAGCCCCTGCATCCCAACAGCTGGAGCAGCCGGGGGGGAACAGGAATCGGAACGGAACCAGTTCTGGCTTAATGCCGGGGGGTTGGGGTGTCCTGAGGAAACCTCGTCACGAATCCCCCGCCACCTGCTCAAACCTGGGGCACTGCAGGCTCCAGCACTGCTGCCTGGCACACACACAGAGGCACTGTGACAGCTGTGGCCTGCGGTGCATCCCGCCCCGTCCTCAAACCACGCAGCTACAGAGCACAAAAGTGAAGGCGCTACCTGCAAACAGCACCTGCTAAGTAAGGAACAGGCCGTCCTGCAGCAAGCAGGGGAAGACCTGCTGCAATGCACAGTTAAATTTACAGCGCCCTAACTCTGCCATGAGCACCTTGACCCTCACAGTCCAGAGCCACTGATCCCTCCTTGCCCCAGGGGGCCAAAGTCAGCCCTCGGCCCCCAGGCAGACACCCGTCACTTCAGACATCCCCCTGCACTTTTAGGTCCTAACCGGCAGCCAAGACGGGCTCCTCTTATGGTATCTGCCTTATCGCCTGTCTGGAAACCCCTCTCTGCCAGCACAGCCTCCTCCAGACTCGTGGCAGAGCTGGTGGCTGTTCTGCCTGCTCTTTACATCGCGCTGCGGACTTCCCTCCCTGCAAGGGCTCGGAGTTACCAGGCCTCTGCCAGCAATACTGCGACGGCAACTCCCAGCCTGAGGTCGTTTTGTACAGAGGGACAGGAGTTGTCCCCGTCTGTGCCAAGAGATGCCCACTGAGCACCAGAATCACGCCAGCAGCTCCTGCTTCACTGCGTAACACCCCAGCACCTGCCTCAGGCACGTACACGGCGCGGTGCCCCAGCTCCCTTCTGCAGGTCGCAGAGCGGGGCAGAGGCCACCCACACGCGGAGAGGAGGGGACACGTTCCTGAGCGGCCACAGCCCCACATATGCGGATGTCCTGGTCGTAGCTGACCCAACACGTTCCCTGTTACACCTCCCAGTGCCTACCCAGCATTGCAGAAGAAACTCCCACAGTCTGCTTAATGAGGGGCAAGGGGAAGAGAAAGGTGAATGTCCCCAGATGCACAGCACCCTGCTATGGCTTGGCTGAATTTAATCATTGCGGCCAAATACAGTCAGTCAGGCTGCCGCCTTCATGGAGAAAGAAAAGTCGCCCTTCTAACTATCAAAGCCAACAGGAAGGAACGAGATCCTTGTACGAGAGGGCTGTTAACCCTCGTGGCAATTGGGTATTTAGAAAGATGGAAGGTTTGCAGAAAGCGCGACAGCTTAGGGGAACAGGTAGCACAGAGGGCAAGGGGAAGGTTTTCAAGTAAAAAGGTATTTGTCTTCTAAAGATCTAAGAGGCTAGAGAAGAATATTTGACCCCAGCAGGTGCTGGAACTTCATGCATTATTCAAACTGCGTGAGCATTTGAAGACCGGAGACCTGGGAAGCCTCAGTGAGAACAAGTCACCTGGCACGCTCCCGAGAGGAAGCGTGGGTGAGCTGTGTCACCCATCGCAGGAGGTGGCTGCGATGGTCTTCATGGCTTCTGTCTGTGCTCTGTACCTCGGCCCCATTTCCCCTCCGCTCCTAGACTACACAGAAAATCCCAATGAGATCCACCGGGCACTGAACTCGGGATATATCTGGGGATAAACTGTTCCTGACCCACAAGTGTCAAACACGACTAAAAGCCAACTAGCCCACAGAAACGCAGTACAGCAGAAACTCAGAACTAAGAGCAATAAGCAGGGCAATACAAGTTCACAAAAGGCATGCAAGTAAAAACCAAGCCTCTCCCTCCTCCAAATCGGCACTCACCCTTGTGGGCAGACAATCTCATCAACGGCAATGTTCCAGGAGAACCTTTCTGCTGCACTTCAAGTTGTAAATTCAAACACAAGATTCAGGGGAAAAAAAAAAAAAAAAAAGGCGCCAGACAGGGCCAGGTTCTCAGACAGGCGGGCAGGCAGCCAGCAGAAATGCATCCACAGCCCCTGACTTGCTCCTGAGGATGGGAAGACATCTGCCTTGCCCCTCTCCCTTCTACCACATGCTTGCCTTTCACAGGTTTCATTTATTTCGTCGGGATCTTTTAGTTTTCCTCAGGCCACCCTTATTTTCTTTCCCGATGGGGATCCTAACAGTCACTTAAAGGATTTTTTGTTTGGTTTGCACCTTTGGTTTCTTTCCTCTGAAGCCACCTCAACCTCTGCTCTCCCTTCATCTAGCCCCAAAAGGATGGGAACTGGAGCACGGGCTGCCTCATCTGCTACCGCAGAGGACGGAATGAAAATACCTGAAGGCACCCCCCAGACATGGACGTGACAGTATGCTGGGCATCCACGCGTCCCAAACAGAAAAAGGGGAGGTTTGGTGACAGCAGCACATCATGCAGCGACCTTCCAGCTACCGCTCGCTGAGGCGTGCAGGAGGGTGCACAAGGTGCATTAACGTGCTACAGAGCAGTCACTGGTTCCTGTATCACAGCAAGAGGAAGAAGCTGGTCTAAACTTTCTCGTATTTCCCCTTCTACAAAAGACCATTTTTGAAAAGAAAATGATGTTAAAGAAGGGCCACTTTTTCAAATGGAAAACTATTGTCCCCAATCAGCAACGCAACAAAGGCGGAACCAAACACTTCAACAAAACCCCCAAGCCCCCAGCCTCTCCCCTCCCACCTCAGGGGCTGTTTGAAGCTCCAGGATGAGCACGGTCAGCATCTCCGCTCAGCCACGCGGAGCCGGGGGCTCCTCTGGGGCTGCTCCCAGGTGCCGAGCCAGCTCCCACAAGAACCGGGCACCACCTCAGAGCAGCGCATCGCTGAGCAGCCGCTCCGACGTTTGCTCAGATGTGCTTTCTGGATGCCTGACAGGAGACTGCGGCCTGGTGTGTGGAACGGCCGAGCGCTTGCAATTGCTACCCGAGGCTGCAAGAGCCACGTCCTGAACCCCGACGGCCTCGGGCTGGGTGCTTGATCACCTCAGGTCCTTGTCATCCGAAACGTAACTTATTTTCACATTAGTTTTGAGGCACAGACATTTCCAAACAGGAAATGCCCCTTCTTAAGAGCCAGAGGGGTTATTTATTGTTTGTGAAGCATATCGATACAATAGCAATCGATGCCATAAAATCCCATAAATAAGGCTTTAAATTCACCAGTCTGTTTTCCCAAGCAGGATCGGAGCATGTATACAGGGATAGACAGGACCCCACAGAAGACACCTTACTGAACAGAGGCTGAGCGAGCGAGCACCATCCATCCTGCACACCAAGCGAGGCAGGTTGGGAGCTTTGGAACAGGATAACGGAGCCGCATAGTTAAAGACTATCATAACGCATATACACAAAGGTGCAAATTGAGATTCACCAGAAACCTCTTTTCTGGCAATTCCTAGCTTTTTAGTACATCACTTTGTAACCTTAGGACTGTGCTTTTTGTGGGTTTCTATTATAGATGCAACCTCTGCTCTCTGCTTCTGCACACACATTAGCATTTTTCCACAGAGCATGGCTCTGCTCCCACCCTCAAATACAGCAGCCTAAGTGTCCTTGTTCCGGCTTTCTTTCATCTCATCTCCTGAAGGATGAATAATGGAGTAGTGGTAAGAAAAGAAGGGAGCAGACATGTCTGTTTGGAGTTTCAGACCAGACAGAGAGAAGCTTAAAGCCTGAACTGGCCAAATTAGAAGGAAGCTCTGTTGATTTGCATCTGCCCACAAATAACACCACTGGGAAAGAGGCTCTGTCAGAGACTGATTTAAAGCCCCCATCAGGAAAGGGAAGAGAGAAAACAAGGAATTAGGATCGCATTGTCTTTTTCCCTACAGATATTGTGGTTTCCTGGGTGTATCACAGATACACTCAGCTCCAGAGCTCGGGATGAAGCCCTGCACATTTCAAAAAGGTCAGAGCCCAGCTGCACATATTTACATGCAAAGCTGGAGAAAGGCAAAGGGCAGGTGAGGCACTGGTGCCAAGAGAGAGCCAGCGCGGCGCTGTAAGCCCGGCACACGCCTCTGGGCTAGCTCGAGTCGCCTCGCGCAGAGCCGAGCAGCACGGCCACATCTCGCATGTACGTGGGAGACCCACACAGAGACCTGCCCACGGCCAGCAGGAGCCCCAGCCATGCCAGGCACCACTGGAGGCCCCCGGGGCAGGTGGTGCCCTCTAGAGATGACCCACAGGAGGGATCACGACCTTCCTTCCCCATCAGGACATGCCTTACCGCGGGCTGGTTACTCGCAAACAGCAAGCTATGCTCACAGCATTCATCATTTATAAACACGGGGGTACAGCATCGCCTCCTACACGTCCCAATCAGCCTGCTTCCCCTCCTACATCATGTGCAGGCTATAGGAGCTGTGGAGCTGCATGTCGAGGTATAGATGTTGGAGGCTTCAGAAGAAACTAATCTGCTCCATCAAGGAACGATTTATTGCTCACCGTCTTGAGCTGAATAAACCAATAGTCCCAAATTTCATTAATGTGTATTAGATTAGCACTCTTGTACTCAACATCTGCTTGATCTATTCCTGTAACATACATCATATGACAGCGGGGCACCTTGCCTTGCAATTTTTCTTGAGACTGCTCCTTCATAAGGCAGTTCTGCCAGCCCTACTGAACCTACGCCGAGACGGTGAGTGGCAGGGGATGCTCAGCATCCACAGCAACCTCCTCTTCCCACCCTCACCCTGCCACCAGCAGTGCTTTCATGTAGCCTTCCTCCCCAAAGCCCACCGTAACTGGAAGCCAAATAAATGCCTGCCAAGATTAAGCAGCAATAACACAATTAGCAGAGGGTCTTTGAGGGCTAGTTTCAAGCGAATGGGCAGAGTTTTGGAAGCAGCTCTCGGACAGCTTAGGGTCCAAAGGTTTTCTGCTTCTTGCAAAAACAGATCTGGCTCTCATTTGGATGTTCCTGACAAATCTTCCCCTTTAATTACAATTTCCAGTGAGAGTAGTGAGCTTGCCTGATTGGAGCACTTTTCTTGACTTTCCAAGCTTCATTAAGTGCCAGTCTGGAAGAACCAACATCAAACCAGGCATCATCGAATGCAACTGTAATTCTACTCACACTCCCACTAGATTGAGGCAGACTGGAGCAAGACTTAATAAACACACGTAATTCCTTCATATAAATATCCCACTCCTGAAAAGGACACAAAGTGTGTCTGTCAAACATACCATTCACTAAAGCATTGGCAAAGATGGATTTCAAAGCACTCCAATTTCTATAACCAGGCCTTACCGGGAAGCTGGTATCATCCCCATTTTACTGAAGAAAAAAGGGGGGGGCCAAGCTCGGAGAGTCTGCCAGGGGTCAAACGGCAAGCCAGACATGACAACAGGACTCCACAGCCAGTACCCAAGACATTGGTGTCCCCATGGATGTGCCATGAGTGACTGATTTTATATTCCTGGCTTCAAGGTAGTCTCAAAATTTATTTTTGCATG
The DNA here is from genome assembly GCA_013399115.1 of Anseranas semipalmata. Taxonomy (NCBI): domain Eukaryota; kingdom Metazoa; phylum Chordata; class Aves; order Anseriformes; family Anseranatidae; genus Anseranas; species Anseranas semipalmata. The sequence goes on along the minus strand of VXAA01000173.1, from coordinate 918,164 downwards.
CTGAGGTGAAATGGGTCAAATCTACAGACCCTTCACAAGCTCCTCAGCACTCAGCAAAGCTTGTTGCAGGGCGCTGAATGTTAGCTTAGCTCAAGCATCAACAACTAAGGCAGGACCTTCAGCAGCTCAACAATTCTGAGAAGCTGAGCCTCTAAGCACTAGTCAGAAATACAAAGCTCTTGTTCGCTTCAGCAGGCAGAAGAGTAGGACGCAGAGCTGTAATGAGCTGTGATAGATGCATGCCCGGCCTTTCCTCCTTTGGAGGTTCACTCCTAGGACGTGTGCACTAAAGCATCCTGAACACAGGCTTTGATACTCTACAATTGCATCAGCACTTGAGGAAGAGAAATGTCAAAGCAATTAAGTTTGAAGAGGTTCTTTTCTTCTCTGTCCATTAAAACCCTGTAGAACATTTCCCAACTTAAGCTTTTCCACAAAAAAAACTGTCAGTATAAAAGTCCTGATTTCTTCTAAAGCACAGGGAAGAGGAAAAGCTGAAAGCAAGGAATCAGAGATATGAGACAGAAGAGCCTCCGTCCAAATTTTCCACTCCAAATTGAAATGTTGCCCTTTTTTTGTAATAGACAGGCTTGTTTCTTCTGGCATTTGCTACTGAAGTGACACAAGTTTTATAAAAAAAGCACTGAAAAACCAGCTGCTGAGTTACTTCTGCCAATCCCTTTACCTGCTTGTGGCCCAGTTCTGCCAGCTGTAAAACAGAGATAATGGTACCGACCTGCCAAGCACTTTGAAATGACAAGGACTACGCAGGAGCCTGTCACTGTTCAGCACCAGGCTTCACGTGACAGCTGTGAATTGTCTCCTGTGTACACAAAACGTTTTCCATTTAAACAATCATTAAGGCTTTTTCTCTGAACTATAATCAACAAATGAGGTAACGCTCTTCCCTTTGCAAACGCTCTTCTGCTAGGTGCCTGGAAACCACCTGCCGGCCGCGGTGCATACCTTCCATGGATGGCCTAAAACAAGTGGCAAGAAGTCAAATTGCTGAGCACCAAGGCTTTGGTGAGCGAGCAAGCAAACACTAAACTAGAGTCATCTGGCCCAGGGCCAGCACCCAGTCTGCAACCATGCTGGAAAACGGCTCCGAGTCCCGTCTCTCAAGTCTTCTGCTCTACCCAGTAGACCAAGCTATTGATGATTTGCTGGTTCAATTACATTTTCTGCTCTGTTCTTTCAGAGACAAAGTCACTGGTAAATGTTTTCTGCAGAGGGAAATCCATTATGAGTATTTCCCAGGATGCAAGCAGTGCAAGCCAGCTCACTGTCCTTGTGAAAGGGAATAGGAGAGAGACTGTGCAAGGAAATGGCTGACTTTACCTTTCTGCAGCCTTTTCAGTTTCCTTTGCCCCAGGTGCTCTGGCCACATCTGACCACTGCTGTAGCTTTTCCTTTTTCTGCTGAGCCTGACTGCCTCATTGCCAGTCATGAACAGCCTTCCAAAAGTGAGTTAGGAAGAAATAAGTGCCCTGTGCACTGCACGTGCAGTGAATTATCAATCCACTACTGAAACTTCAAGGTAAAACTGCAAGAAAAGGACATTTCTTCTGAGGCTCCTCCAGCAGCAATAAATCTTTCAGCTGCATGTGATGGGAGCACACAGATTAAACTCGCAATGCATGTCAACAGGAAGGGCAAACGCTTGGCCAAATTCAGCTGTCAGCGTATTGCTGGGGCGTGCTGAGAGCCGCGAGTTCAACTGCGATGGGAAATCAGCGGGTAACCTGTAGGAATGTGCATCCAAAGTCTGCAGACAAAGCACAGCAGGGCTGTGATCGCACGCCCCATTCCCCATTTGATATGTTTGGACGCCACTCCAAGCCCAGACTAACACCACCCTCTGCGTAACTGCAACACGGAGGCTTGCTGCAGAGGACAAAGTTGTTGCAAGGGAAGAGCAGCAGAGTGGGGGAAGGAGAGAGAGGAAAAGGAGGAAAACCAAGCAGAAATAGCAGGGCTCCTCACAGCAGGTATTTTCCCACCTAGTGATATGGCATGCAATTTAAATAATAAATGATACATGCTAAATGTTTAATTTCTCCAAGCCATGCTCTCCCCAGGATCATCCTGTTGGACACGATCAATGAGATATCCCTCCGCTATCCATCGAGGAAGCCTTCATGCGCTTGCTAAACTCACAGGCCAAAAGTGGCTGCAGCTTGACACCAGTATCCTGTAAATTTTGCTCTTCACATCTATTTCTGGCTACCCATACAGGCAGGGGGGGAGTATAAGACTAAATTGAACTCCAAAGAGAAAAGCCTGAATGATGACAACATGACAAATATCTGGACATCTTTTTTCATCTGAGAGAAAGGAAGGAATGCAGAAATAAAATCTGGGCTTCAGAAGTGATTTGTAATTTCTGGCTGTGATGGTCCAAGCTGGTCCAAAAGATCAACAGCTGCCCATCTTCCAAGCTCATTCTACACTGCCTGTAAGGCCACAGAGCAGAGGAGCTGTGGCTTGCTTCTGGGACAAGGCAGATTACGGGAACTACGTTTCCACCCCACTATCCTTCTAGGGGAATGCTGAGAGCATAAGAGTAACCCAGCTTAGGCTGTTTGATGCCCACAGGATCAGCTATCTGCCCATCATTTCTTTAAACAGTCTCCAAAACGGAGAGGAAGAGAGATGAGGAGAACTGCAGGAGGCTTGCACACGGCAGCAGGATCCCCATGCCCACCCTCCTGCTTGGCACCGCAGCTCTCCTGTCCCAGCCAAGCAACAGCAGCTCGGGCATCTTGCGGGGACAGGGCAAGGCTTCCCGCGTCTACCTGTGCGGTGCTCGAGGCCGACAAAGGCTCGACATGACTGCATCCATCACTACATGCTCCCCTTGTCCCGCTGGGGCTGCTCCCAGCAGCCAGGCTGCCCGCAGGACGAGCGCAGCCCCTGCTCGCCTGGGGTCCCCGAGTAACTGGGGGGCTGCTCCCAGGCAGGGGGCAACGCAACAGGCACCTTCTGGAGGATTTCGGCACAGCCTGAGTTCAGGAATCAAAAACTCTGGAGTTGAGAGAGACTGGTTGGATGCCACCGGAGAGCCCTCTGCGGGTCCTCGCCGCTGCATCCCGCAGAACACCCGCCACATCTCCTGCTTTCTCCCCTGCCCCAGAAAACAAGTGGATTCCTTTCCTGCAGCACAGTGGGTTTTTTCTTAATCACATACACAGGGATGCTCAAAAATTAAGATCCCTCCCCTGGTGCTAATAGAGAAGAACGAGTCTCTGGAACAGTCGGCCTGCTACGCAGGTATAAAACTTCTCATGTCAGTTCAACAAGCACCGTGGAGAACGCAAAACGTGCACTGTGAGGAAATGAACATCACTAACGCACCGAAATTCAGACAAAATTCTTCCTTCCACCAGCTCAAGTTTGCAGCAAAGAGCTCCATGAGACCATGCCACTTTCCCAAACACACCTATCCCCAGAAGCTATGGGCTCACAGCTGTCAGACCTACCCCAAAAAACACAGTATAAGCACAGGCCATGCCCCCAGCAGAAAGGCGGCCTTCCCCAGTGTCACCTGGCCACGAAGCAGGTCCATGGTCAAGCCCGGGCTACGGTTTTGGCATTTATTATCAGGCTAGACTAAAAGTTTCCACAGCACAAGGGCACATTTACACAGCACCAATAACAAGGCCCTCTCTCAGCTAAGACCCCAAAGAACCATCGTACCGCACATTCATAAACCTGAATGCGTGCAGAGTGCCTTCTTTGCTCCAAGCTCCGTAATTGCCTTTCAGCAGGGTGTTCCACGGATTTTTGGATGCACAGAAAATATAAATATAGACATACAAGTATATATTAGTTTGATCATTTTAAAATTAGCTTTTTGTTTTTAAATTTTGTGCCATTCTTGTTTTGTATTCTACTGCTCTCTCTGGCTCAGGGACGCGGCATTTCCATAACATGCTTGGTTCCACTGGAATCGAGATGATTTCCAGGCTGCGGCCTTTCAGAAGGTAGGAGTCAGGACTAGCTTTCTTACAGCTCAATCTGCGTGCCCTCGAGTCTCTCCTAAGACAGCAGCAGAGCTGCTGCTAGTGCAAGGAGGAAAGGGCAGGAGCTATGGCATGCACATGCTGCTACACATTCATTATCACAGCTACAAGAGGCTGCCAAGCTGGAGGAATATTTTTAGACTGGAAAAAAAAATGGTGTTTTATTAGAGACTTATTAATACAAAAGCACCACTAATACTAGCTGTGTTCTCATGTTTTCCCTATACTTACAAAAATGAGATTTATTTCCTTTCCTCCCACGGCTTTTCTAGACAAGGACATTGGTGCTTATGCAGCCCCTACAAGGACTTGGGCAAAGATACCAACACAGCGGAGGACAGATGAGGGTCACTGCTCGCTCTCAAGGGGTAGAGGGTGGTCCTCAAGGGGACTACCTTCCTTCCTGCCACATTACAAGCCTGTCACAAGCTGCAGGGTCAGACAGGGAACGAGCCTTGGTGCAAGCGCAGCATAAACTCGCCCCGCTGCAGCAGCGATGCACGGACCAACCTTACATATTCCCTGGAATATCCTGCTCTCCGGAGATCTGTTGGCATGCGGAGGACCAGGGCAGCTAACCCGAGCAAGATTTGCATAGGTAAACTGGATTAAACACCTGTGTGGACACATTTACCCAGAATTAGAAGCAGGCTTCACTGAATTTAGCTTTGAAGTAAACAACCAAATTAAGGCCACTTTAAATCTGAATAAGAGCAGTCATGCTACAGGCCAGTGTAGTTTAAGTACACCACTTTAAATTCATGCTGTTGGCTAACTTGGATTAATTTTCACCTGGACGTCCCTGTTTAAACAAGCTTGAAGGAAGGCTACAGGAGCAGCTCAGCTAGGTGACGTGGAGGCAGCCAGTGCAGACCCAACATCACGAAGCAGCACGATCGGGCGAGTGGGGAACAATTTTAGCTCCTCCTGTGATGAAGTGTCAATGATCTGCCTCAGTCCTTTGAGGCGACCCGGAGCCACAGCAGAGCCGAGCTGGTAAAACAATTGCCCTGGATTTGCTGCTCCAAGTTAGTGACCAGGCAACACTTGGGCTTTGGGCCCAGTTTTCCACGAGAGCCGTTTTTGGCTGAGCTGTGAGCAGACAGATTATTTAACAGAAGGGCAGGAGAAAATGGGGAGGGAAGGAAGGATTTAGTTTCTCCAGAGAAAGCTGCTGACAATGAGCAAAATAGAATACCCTGGAGAGAAAGTGCTTGACAAGAGACTAAGCCGTAGGAATTGTGTTATCAGCATCGCAGGAGCAAACCTGGATGGAGTTACTGGCTGACATTTGAAAAATGACAGAGCTGAATAGCCACTGCCGTGCTAGTGAGACAATGAATGGGAGAGCAAAGGTGCGCAAGCCGGGAGGAGAAGGGGGCATTTCGTGCACAACTAGACAGGCAGCGGCAGCTTGCGGCTGGGATGCAGCTCACGGCACATCCGAAGGGAGCGGGTGATGGTTTGGGATATGCAACCCCACCCAGCTTGCCCCTCGCACGGGCACAACATCCATGTTGTGTCACACAGAAGCTTATTTCACCAGGTCTGTTTTCAATACAAGGCTATCGCAGCAACAATAGCAAATATTGAACATATTAAGAAGCAATTCACCGAGCTGGAAAGAGACATTATGGAGGGGATTTTATCGAGATAAGATAAGCAGCAACTTAGCTGTGGAGACAGAAACTGATCCAAATATATGATTTGTTTTGCTCCTCTGCGAAAATTTATATTTGTCTTGCCACCAAATACAAACATATAAATATCCAAGACAGATGTTGTCCTCTCGTCTAAAAGGCAGAACACACCTCCTGGAAACATTAGCAGTTAACAAGCTGTAAGTTTCAATGTATTCTGCCATGCCCTGTCAGGAGAAAAAAAAAGCGGAGGGGTACATTTAGCAAGAAAGCCAGATCCAAAAGTTAGTTGGAGGGGATGATTTTGGAAGGCAGAAGCCCTGAAGATAATTAAGTTCTGATCAGTTTTGTGAAAATAGCAGCTGGGCATAAGGAAAAGAATCCCTAGTAGCAGCCCTGTGGCATGAAAGGCTTTTACAGGAGGCAGGTTTCATTAGGCTTCGGAGAAGCTGCCTTGAAGCAGAAAACCACAAGAAACCAGGCTTCGGTGCTCTTCCACTCGCAGAACGGCTCGTTTAGAAGTTAATGTCATTCATCATGTGTAAATCCTTATTACAGATGCAATTGGTTTATAAACAGTGATTAAGTTTGAAACTACACTAGAAACTTACAGTTAATGAACTAGTTCAACTTCTGGACCAATTTAGTTAAATGATCTTTTTTTTTTTTTNNTCCAACAAGAAAAAAAAAGAAAAAAAAAAAAAAAAAAAAAAAAAAGTAATGTGCCTATTAGTATCTGAGCTAAGAGAATAATTAGTTTTACCTCTTTCTGTTCACAAATGGGTTGGAGCACCTTACAATTTTCTTGAATTTATTTATGACGGGAAATTTGCAAAATTATTCCTGCAAATAATTAGTTATTGATGTGTATTGCTTAGGGAAAAGCACTCATAAGCAAATCAATCTATTATTCAAGCAACATTTGCTGTTTGGGGATTCGTGTCACTGGAGCCACTTTTTTGGTCTCCTACCGCCTAAGCACAACTGCAGGCTCCTGCGCGGGCGCGAGGGAGGTGGCTGGAGTTCCATTTACAGAAGAGGCAAACATTTCTTTTTTCTTCCAATGACTGTTTTTCTCCAGCATAAAAGGTTTTGAACATTTCTTGGCAAAAGAAAACAGAGCTGTTTTATCAATATTCTAGAAACATTTTCCCAGCATTTAGTTGTCTCTAACTAATAATAACGGCGTTAAGACAGACTTTGAATTCCTCCTGAACCCGCAGAGCGTGGAGACAGCTTCAGATGCTCACAGCTGGGGGCTGATCTTCAATTTCTGCTCAGTTTCCCACTTCTCATCATGACAGACAAAGCTCTGATCACTAATAACGCCCACCCATCACACTTTTGCTACAAAACCATGCAGATTTCCCATAATCGTGCAATAACATCCTTTCCCAGCGACAAGACCCCCCACGCTTTGTGTAGTGGGGATTTGTGACCCGAGTGGAGCAGAAGGCCAGCCGAGCCTCCCAAAGTCAGCATTTTCCCCATTTTCAAGAAGCATTTACTGCCCTCTGACTTCAGTTCAGGTTGTATTTAGCCACTCCCAGCAAGGCAGAGCAGACTTTCCCTCTGCAGTAATTAAGAAGGAAGCACTAAGCAAATTAGCTATCAAACTTCAGAGACAATGATTCATGTCTCACTGGGGCTTTGTCGAAACGAGCCGCCGGTGCCCGACACTGGGGGTGTCACAGCAAGAAGCGTGTACGGGGATGAAGCAGACCCGGCAGCTGCCACACCAAGGCTGCTCCATGTCCCTGTGCACACGCGGAGGCCGCCAGCGCTCGCACGCTGGCCAAGCGCACACGGGTGAAGGGTTGCAAGGCAGTAACCAAGGAAAGCAACCCGGACTAATGCCAGAGTGGTGTGGAAGCATCACGTCCTGCCCTCTGAGCCCCCCGGCACTGCACCGAACCGGAGCACACGCAGCTCAACACAAGCCAAGCAGGCACGTCTCTCCTGAAGTTGCAAAAGGGAGAACCCCAAGCAAGCTTTTAGCATCCTCTTACTGCCCTGCAAGCACCCACGCTGGGCTTGCACTGGGGAAATGGGAGGAAAACTACAGCTGCGCACCTGCTGCAAGCATTTATTGCTCTGAGGGCTTCCTGCCTGCAGAAAGAGCAAAACGATTTTGCAACTTGCTACAGTTTGCATCGACCATCAACAGCACATGGGCTGGCACTGTGCAGCAGTCCCACCCTGATCTGCTGAAAGGCAAGAAACACAGGCTGGGGGGGACAAGCCCCTTGCCCTGTGTCACATTTTAATAGCGATGAGCTCTGTGACAAGAGACCTGAAAGTCACTCCACAGCCTGCCCCACGCTCCGTGTGATAATGATATCGCAGAGCCTTCCATACCGCATGTCGAAGGTAAAAGTCCTCTGGGTGCACGTCCCACCAGCGGCAGCAGACACACGGGGCTGGCCGCGTTACCAGTCCCTCCAGTCTTTAAGCGAATACCGCTTTCAGAGACCGTACAGCACTACCCGGTACAGCTCGATCCTGATGCCTGGGCTCTCGTGATTTAAGTGCTACTTGAGCTCCTTCACATCCCATTTCCCTGCTCATCCTCCACCTCTCCTACAGCATTTCTTCAATTGTATGCAACAAAAACCTCTAGAAGTATTACTTCATCCTGCTGCAGTCATAAGAGAAGCTAGTGTGAAATGCATTTCTGGAGATTACCAACTCCAAAACCACTAGAGCATGTTCATGCAAATACCCTGAACTGTCCTTAAGCCTTCAGCTTCCCTCCTTCCCACGACTGCAATGCCATGCTCAGCATCGCAAGCAGCTTTGGTGCTTGTCCTTTTAACAGTCCATGCAAATCGGTATTACCGCGCGATGACGGGTTCAAAAGAGATCTGCATTTCCTGGGCAGAGGAGGTAAATTTCTGTTGTCTCCTTTTTTTACAAGGCGCGTTGTAAAATATAACAGCAGCTGCTTTTGGAGAGGTTCGAGATAAATATGCCATTAAAGGAACATCTTCCTTTGCAAGCCAAGTAGGAAAAGTATGTTTCAGTGCACAACAGCCCTCTCTATTAATCCCATCCTGTATTATTAGCTAATGCTATCAGTTTCCATTGTCATTACTATCCAGACTAACACTGGGATTTGTTCCTTCCGTGCTGGCCTTGCCTTACAATGCTAAACACAAGGGAATCTACTTGTACCATCGGTCACCAGCAGCATTCACACTTACATCAGTGTACAAGACCCTAAGCTGTGCGTTTGCTGTTGCTAACCAGCAGTCGCAGCAGAGCTCTGTCCTTTCTTGCATGCCGCTCTCACTGCCTGCTGGTTACCCTTGGCTGAGTCACCAAATCTTTGTGCCTTTGCTTACTGTCAGGGTAGGTACATCATCACTTACAAGTATGTTCATATAAAGCCCAGCCCCAGTAGGCTCTTATCTACGCTGGATGTTTCAGGAGTCGGTAGAAAAACCTGGCTCTACGCACAAACGCTTTGAGAGTAGATAGCATGACACCGAAATTTGTATTTCACAAATCCAAACTGCATTTCACAAATAATTTATTCTCACGTTAGGATGAGCACAGAAACTGAACTTCAGAGAACTGGAAATATAGAACTAGTGTATTAATAGGAACATATGAACTTCCACATAATTAGTAACATCTTGTAAGGTGCCCTTACATAAGTTAAGCAAGTACCACTAGTTCCATTGTACAGGTGGGGAAATTGGGACACAGATGTCCCCAAGGCCACAAAAAGGCCAGTAGCAGAGGGAAATACTACTGCTCAGGGCTCAAGATTCCCCAGGCAATGCCCTAACCTGCAAGCTGCATCTGATCTTACCAGAATAATGCTTTATTTCAGTATCGATTGACCAAGTGAAAAAAAGAAAAAAAGGGAAAAAAATAACCCACAAACATTCTGGACAGAGGGTTATAAATTACTCAGTAATTCCCACCACAGCTGTAAGAAAAGCCCAGTAACTTTAAAAAGTCATGATGACCTTAAGCACCCATGACAACTACCTGCTAGAAGCTCTTGTGCTGAGCAAGATGATCCCATTGTCTGTCACCAGCACCCAACAGGGCAGGTCAGAAGACCAGATGTACAGATCCAGAGGTCCCTACGTGGTCACTCAGTGAGAACAGACTACCACAGCCCTTTAACACTGTTCTGTACTTCCCATACTCAAAGAATGACATCGAGAGATCAGGTTTGAAACATCCATACTAAGAAACCCTCGAAAAAAAGAAGATCTGTATGCAAAGCAACACTGTGCTGCTAATGTGAAGTCACAGAACAAGCTGAATGAGTAAAGAACATCTCGGACTAAGTTAAGTAGCATCCCGGATGCTATTTAGTGAGGTGACACTTTATAATCTTTAATACATTTCTAAAACAAGCCCTGCTGAAGTCCCTGCTAAATTAAATGGGCTCTCTGCCATGCAATGAAGTAGATAGCTGGAACTGCTACAAAATTACACTGCTTCTCTGCCCCAGATAAGCTTGTCACCAGTGAATTCTTCCACCCCTTTTCTTTTTTTCCATATTAATGCCCTCCATCATAATAAGGATTCCTACCCACTGCCAAAACTCAATTTACACTATTTACTCTAATGACCTCATTTGTCATCTTAGCATGTGTGTCTACCTCTGGGACTGCAGCCCCGTCAGTCTGCCAGAAGGTCTCATTTACAGTTTGCTCTTTCATTATTATTTTTAAAGATTAAATTGTTTCCATTTCAAGGCAAACAGTCTGGGAACTCCCACAGCCCAGAGGACACCAAGACACATTCATACATTTGATCAATATATTTTAAGGTTACATACATCTCAATCCCAGCTGACTCTCCCCCTGCACACCGCCCCACCACATCATCCATCTATTTCCATCACCTTTAACTTTGTTATTCCTTTTAATCTTTGCAAAAGATGCACACTGGTTATGACATTTGAATATTGCCATAATGTTTCAAGTTGTGGAAGGAATTTCAGCTTTTTCTTTTTTCTTTTCTGGGGGGCAGGGTAGGGGGACAGAAACAGAGAAGAGCGGGATAACTTCCTTCCTCAGTGCATCAGTTCATCTGTCTGTTTTAAACCACATTTTTTATCTCACAGCTTGACTACTCCAGAGCGGTGTATTCCTTCCTATTAGATTATATTTCTCTCTTACGGTGCGTCTCCAATCCTGACATGCTCAGTAAAATTCAATGTTAATCAAGTCATTTAAATAGGTTAGGGAAGAAGCAAATACTTCATGTTTCATTATACCGCATGTTTTGTGGAAGCAGCATCACACAACTGCTAGAACTACAGCTAGAGGAAGTCTCCTGAAATGCAGCATCAAAACCAAAGCAACACACCAATCGGCCATCCAAAGCAAGGAGGGAGGGGCTGGGTATTTGAGAAATTACTCATCTCTGCCTGTGGTGTCTCAATAAACCATTCCTTTGCTTGCTTGCAACATCTTTAAAAGGAGATATTATAAGCCATTTTCTCACTTGTGAGCAATCGCTCCATCCGTTTGCCTCCTTCTGTCTCTGCCTCCAATTGACCGACTGCGACAAAATGTGTCTTACCATGCAGCCCTTCCAACCTGGAGCGGCCACTCCTTTCCACTTCCAGGAACATTTGCAAGGCAGACCGGGCATTTGCAAATCCCAGTATAAAGCTCAACCAGAACAAACACATTAATTGCTAGGAAAATTGGGGCTAGAAAGGTGCCTAATTTAGAATCACAACAAAATCAGTTCCTTCAATATTTAGGATAACAGATATTCAATATTCAGGCTAACAGAGACCTCTCTTTTAACCAAGAAAAAGAACAATCAAAACTTTCCTAAAAGCAAAGTTTAAGAGCTCAAAGTTCTTTCAGAGTTACTAAGCACCTATCTCATTTTCTTCAGCTCACGCAACTATATGACTACTTCTTTCTTGTTTTCCTTCCATTGCAACATTTATCCAAAGTCCCATTAAACATTACAGCAAAAACCTTTACATCTCCCATTAGTGATTTCCAATATGCTGATATGTTTTGGTCCCAAACTAATAGTACTTGTTATTTATATACAGAGACGTCCTTGCTTGAAATGTCTTCTAAATAGACTAAAGCAGGAGTTTAAGGAATATCATCTTCTCTACATGTATTTGCGTCCAATATAAATGTAGGTATTTTCTACACAAAAACTGGTTTCAGAGTTCTCATCAATATTTATAGATACAGCTAAAACAAAATTCTTCAATTGCTTCCAGATCGTATATGATGATAACTTGGCAATAAAACAAATTTACAGGCTGTGTATGCTGTATAAAAGTGAATTTATCTTACTTACAGTCAGGTGATCAAGTTTCTGGTATGTCAGGAGAAGATGGAAGATATTACAACACAGTCCTCCCTGGATTCCCTCATGTCTTGCTCTGGATCATCACATAAGGACAAGAGCAGCAGCAAGGCTGAGGAAAAACAAATAAGAATTGACAACATTAGACCAACAAAGACAATATTAGTGTGGTCTAAGACCATCTGCTAGCACAGAAGCAATACAGCATCATCAAAGCTCTCAGGAACAACATCAGGTAGTGCCAAAAAGACGCAAACATTTTAGAGGCTATGCAGTAAAACTCCAAACAACAGCTTTTGGACTCAAGGTTATTTTTTCTCCCCCTCTTTTCCTTTGTACCCTTTTTTATTTCATCTATGGAGGACTCGTGTCATTAGCAGCTCTGTTTGCTGCAGCACAGAATGGCTGATGCCTGTGCAGCTGACTGAAACCAGAGATTGAAGGGGACTATTTTCTATTTCTGTGATAGCTGCTTCCCAAAGAAACATAGGGGGGATTTTAATAGAAACAGTATGTTGGAAAACCTCCAGAATTTGCATGTGAGGCAGCGAAGAATGCCTACTGCTGCTGTTTTACAGGTAGGGAAACTGAGGCACAGACTGGTGAAATCATTCCAGTGCAGCTCTTAAAAGAGAGCCTGAGGGCTTGAAAAAGATCCAAAACTGTGATTTACAAGGAAAGCCCATCTCATGAAACCTGAACCTTCCTATGATCTAAAAGCCCAAGACGAAAATTTTGTCTAAGCAGGTATATTTCTGCAAAGGGTGTCACGTTTAACAAGCCAGACTTTTCTGGTGCGCTCTGTCAGAAGAGTTTCCTGATCCATTTAACAAGGGGTAAAGGCTCTTTCCGACAGGCAGGAACCTCTCACGCTTGGCATATTCTGACACCTACTCTAACTGTATAGAGGAATATTTGTAGTCACAGCAGGTAAACGCGCTGCGGACAGGGAACACAACTAATTTAATAGCATGAATTATTTACACATACATTCAAGAAAGCCATCTTGCTACACAGCAGTCCCAGCAGCAGGGATTATTAATTTATAACTCAACTACAGCTACATTAAACAGAACGAGGCTTCCATAAAACCTTAACGGTGGAGATGCACAGCAAATATCGCCTAGCTCACCCAGAAAGTACAACGGGGTTCCCTAACAAAGCCTCAACCATCAGCCAGAGATCGATCGCATCTGTCGGGCAAAGAAGCACCGTCAGCTAGCTCCCAGTCTGCGTCCAGACATGCCTGCTTGTCTGCTGTGCCCACACAAAGCACCGCATCCTGAAGTAGGATTTGTCTTTAAGCTTTCATTAGCTTCCAAAATAGCATCAGTTTCCCCCCCCTTCAAACAGCAATGCCAACACACCTGTCTCCCTCAGCGAGCAAAACCCTTGAAAAGACACCAGAGAGCACCCCCATTCCCGCAGTCTCCTGGCTGGGCCCCCCTCAGCATAGATCTGATCCTAGACAAAGGCGAGGAGACGTGGGTCTAGGAATAACGAGATCTGATGGGAACCTGCAGAATGTATGGGGGAAAGGAGGGAACTGGAAATAGCTGAGCAGAGCGCCGAGGAGAAAAAAATGGGAGCATGGAGTACTCTCCCCATAGAGTCAGACTGGAGATCATGGCTATGGAGAATTTAGGCAGGACAAGCAAAGGAAACTGGGAAGACAGACAGATCCAACTCCCTCTGGAAAAGGAAATGTAGATAAGCCTAGAGGTAGAAACTTGGACAGCAACGAGAAGTTTGAAGACTGGAAATAGATAAGGAGCCAGAGGCAAGGCAGAGGCAGGACTGAGCACGGGACAACGAGAGGAGCTCGGTGCTTCACAGCACAAACCAGCAGCTTAGCCCTTTAAAGTTACGTATTTACACAACAGAAACCCATATCATGGTGTGCAATCCCACAACACCGTTTTAGAGACCCCCTTGCTTGGCCTAGCTCCTGGCCAAACACTTCATATTCTTAAATCCTGCTTGTATCATCTGCAAAGAAATAGAGCCGCCACTCTACACAAGCGTTCTTCCAGCATGCTATTTATCCTGATAAACATGCTAATAGCCGACTGCCTGCATCTTCACGTGTCTTATTCACCCAATAGAAGGCTGATGCAGGAAATTAATCTTCATACAGTAGGAACTCAGTTCCCATTAATGACTAGAAACCCTTCATAATGCACTGTGATCAACTTGAAATAATTTCATAAAGCAAAACCTTGTGGCTGAGCTGACTCCGCTATTAACTCTTTGCTAAAGATCAAAGGACTGAGAAGGGCAGGTTGGATTGCCTGTTCTTGGTTATTTCGGGGGTTGCTGTTTTCAGGAGGGGTGGTTGGTGCTTCCTGAACATACAGGAAGGACCTCACACCGGGGCCAGAAGAAAAGGCACCCAAAGGCACACTTCAGCCCCACTGAATTGCAAAGAGAAAGCATATGATCAACCTAGTAAAGCGTCTCTTCCTCTGTCTGGCACAGATACATGTGTGACACCCTCTAGAAGCATGTGTTTGACCTACTGAGAAATCACTTTGTGATCCTGCATAAGCAACCAGCCAGTGGCAGAGCCTGGGTCAATTCTCCTAAATCCCGAACTTCCCTACACCTAGACTGAAGAAGCATCTGACTGTGGCAGCACCTACTAGACCCCTGGTCCTTCACCTGGGACAAAGGCAAGTGGGCACCTCTTTAGTCCTTGCCCTCAACTAGGCCATCACGCTTTAACTGCACGCGAGTTACTAACAAGGGGCATTCAGTGTCTCTGTTGTGACTCCCACTGGGCTGATGTCTGATGCTACATCAGACCCCGGCTGAGGCCGCAACGAAGGGGGTGCCTATGGACCAGGACAGTCAGATGATGGAGCCTCAATTAAAAAAAAGAAAAGAAAAAGAAAAAGAAAAAGAAAGAAAGAAAAAAAACTACCTACTAACTGCAAATACTGGAAAAGCAGAAAGGTTAATTATCCCAGCAGGATGGAAATTTTGTGTCAGAGATTTCAGCAGCATGAAAGACAGCTTCGTACTGAATTTGAGAGGAAAAAGATGAGATGAGTGCTTCTGAGTGTCTAGAGAAGGACAATGAGACAGATGGACACAGGAGACACACTGCAGAGACAAGGCCTGTGAAAGGTGCTGCCCTTTTGGTACCAAAAAAAGAGCAGAAACCCCAGAAATCACTTCAATGCCAGTTATGCCGAGACATGAGCAAGGACCTGGGTATCTCTCACTAAAAGCACTGCACAATGTCCAACAAGCATCTATCTACCTGATGTTCGCACAGCAGGGATTTGGCAAGCCCCTGAGACGACCCACGTGAGCTCTGTGCCCCAGCTCCCCCCCTAATAAAGACAGGCAGTGCGGGGCAAGCAGCCCAGCTGTGCCCCATGTAGGATGACAAGCAGGTGGGCTGATATCTCGTTAGCTCTTTAGGCCAGGCACGTGTGTTTGTTTCTACAGCACCTGAATAGCCAATATGCAGTTTTGGGGGTGGTGGTGGGGTGCTATTACACTCCCGGTCAGCAGTTGAGGAGGAGGTCAGCAACATTATTAGAGAGGACACAGAACTCAGAGCAGGGATGTCACACTGTAAGTTTCCCACCAGACTTGTTTTGAGCTCTTACTTATTTTTCTGCTCTGTGCTTCAGTTTCTCCATCTTTACAAACAGGGATAGTGACATCAGCCAGCCATATGAAATATTTTGAAGCACAAAATCATAACACATGCTGCATTAGACACAGGTTGTAGGACTGCTGCATGCTGTGACCGAGGCATACTTTGAGGAACATACAGCCTACTAAAGGAGGGGTAGGGGCAAAAGGGGCTTTGGGGCCAGCAAGTCAGTATTGTTAGCAAGAACCATGCACATGGAGCAGAGTATAACTTTTAGACTCCCCCATACTACATATTTTAGTGCAGGAAACTGGGATCACTTAGTGAGGCATCTATTAGCAGAGACACAACATGCATTTGATCAGTGCCTGATGCTAATGCAAACATCGTTCACCCAAACAACAAGTAGCACAACCAGACTCTAAAACACAGCAAGCTATTTTAAGCAACCACAATAGGTTTGTAACCTGCTGGTTACCTGCACCACAACACAGGGCATGGACAAATCCTGCCTCAAGAAGGGCACCATCACTGGGTACCCTAAGGAGCAAACAGCAATGCCTCAGAGGCTTGAGGCCTCAGGAAAAAGCCAACTGTCTTTCTGCAGACCACTACAAGCGCAACAGGCAAATTATACCCGGTTTTCCTTACCTCCTTTCTCCTCCATGGCTGTTGCTCTTTTCCCAGAGGAAGCAAGGTACAAGAAGGCACTGAACTCGCCTTCACAAGTACACAGAAAGCTCAAAGCAGCAAGCTGAGCAGCAGAGAAGGCAAGGAGCAGGAGCACACCATGTGCAACAGTAGATTTCATTGCCACAGAGCTCCAGCAAGACCAAAGCTACTTTCTTTTCTGAGCAAAACCAAACTCAACCCATACTATTCATCACAGACAAAAAAAAAAAAAAACAAGAACAACCCCTACTGCCTCAGCAGCAATCAGCAACTTAACAGAGTCCTCCTGAGCGCTTGGGAGGGGTAACGAGGTCTGCCTGTCAGCAAAGCCCCATTGCTCCTCCTCGCCTCTTACTGGTCAGTCTGGGTTGCTGGGGAGTTAGAGCTGAAATTCACCCAAAATAATTCATTTTGGTTTTTGAGGAGTTACAAAAATGCCACTCTAATTCCTGGCATCTCAAAAATGAGCAAGCTTTTACATGTTTCTTGTTTGTCCACAAAAATGTGTTGAGAATTCAATTTTTCCTCTGTTTTTCTCCTATTGTTTCCCTTTTGCAGAGTGTCAGGGGAGGAAACAAATGTTTCACTTTTGAGTCCTTGTTCAAAAATATAATGAAAACTTGGAAATTATTTTTTCATGAAAATGTCCACTTAGGAAAAAAGCAATTCTCTTCTCTTTCATGAAGAAATGGTTTCATTAAAAAAGAATAAAAAGGTAAAAATGGTACTTTCTAGTGAGAAGCTAGAGTCTCTTCTTAAATTTTATTGAGTAGCAACCCTAGCCACAGAAATATAATTTCTTTGTTATTCTCACCAGTGCCATGCTTGCAACAGGCAAGATTCCCGATGGTACTTTTGAGTTGCCAGCAGTACTTTTGTTAAGAAAAGAAAAAAAAAATCTGTCTGGCGCATAATCTCTATTTCTGATTTACAGTCAGACCTTCAATATTTAGCCCAGCTCAAAACTCAGCTGTGTCCTTCTGCCTTATTCAGCAGAGGATGCTGAACTCTGATCCTGCCTATTGAGGTTCCAGTAGAGCTATGCCACAGAGGAATTTGGCTTGGGGACTGTATTTAGCATCTTTACTATTTTTATGGGAGCTACACAGAAGGTAACCACTATCTGGGAAAGTTTCTTGTCTAGACAGATGCTAGGAGAAGGTAAGCAAACCATTTACCATCACATAACGTTAGCAGAATTCCTGAGACAAGCTCATGCCATTACACTAGGTCAAATTGCCTCCAGATTATGGGATTTGCAAGTGGCAAGATACTTTACTGTACCCATTGGCCCCGGAAAGAAATAGCAGTAGGAGTATTTATGCGAGACATGAAAGATGGGAAAGGTCAGGTTAAATATCAGGAAGCGGCTAATGCATCTGTTCTTGAGCTGCAGCGGGTGACGTATCCGGGGGGCAAGTGTGGGCTGCCCCTGCTCGTCTCCAGCTGGGAAATAGCTTAGAATGGGTCCCTAAAACAGCATTTCCATGTAAGTTCTTGCAGTAATAGCCACAGAAGTGGCCTGTGATTGGCAACACGAGGGAGGTGAAGCTGAATGTTAATAAGCAGGACCTGGAAACAATCTCTATCTGCAGTTTCAGATCTAGTTCATTACTTCTTTTGCTTAAATTAAAGACCTTAATGTGGCTGGGCACAAAGCCATTTTACCAGAGAGTTCCGTCGCTAGCATTGTATTTATAACTGTGATATCAATATGCTCCACCCAGGACTGAAATCCCTTTCTATTTTGAGCTGTGCAAGAAGAGGACAGATTTCCTGTCCCAAATAATTTACAATTTAAACAGGGAGATAGGGACTCTGGAGTCCTGCAGCATACCAGCATCAGTCAGGTGGACATAAGAATATGATCTGCTAATGGAATGAATGTTTGCTCCCTCAGTTGCTAACCAAAAAGAAGTGTTTCCAGAAATTTGCAAGCTCAGAACTTCCTTCAGAGCCATGTCCCTAAAGCAGTAAAGTCTGGGGCGTCTGTAAGCTTTTAATCAGCCATTTCCTTACCCCTTTGGTCTGTCAGTGTAGAGCTGACAGCGTGATAGTCCTTGCAATGTGCTGCTCTGTCAGCTTCAGAACTGCTGATCTCCCTCACTAGTGATTGAAGTTGTCCCAGCATCTCATTACCATCTCTCCCAGTTGCCCGCCCCACATCAAAGGGGTTTTCTGAGGCTTTGACAATAATCTCCCTACTTCCAAGGGAAAGCTGTTGCAAGCTTTTTTTGTATGAAATTATTTAAGGGAGCTGAAATAGGATGTTCTCATAGACAGAAAAGGTAGAAGCTCCAGTTTTGCATCCTCCCATGTACAGTAGAAGATGATCCCTCAGTCAATGGGGAGGACAAGGCCTGCGCAAGTCGGACTTTCAGCCTAGAGACCTGGCTCTCAGATGTTCCCGTAAGTGGATGCATCGGTATGGTGATGGAGACATAGACCCCATCCATACTTCAGCGAGAGGTTAAACTGCACATGTGTAAACATGTGGGAGCTCTAATCCAGCTTGCAAGGATGGCGGTGCTGCTGCTGGTGTGACCCTACAGCAGCTCATGCTTTGGTGGGGGCTGATCAGACAACTACATCTCCAGCAGCTTAGTGAGAGGGAAGTGCAAGCTGCTGCTCTACCCCAGAGCCCGAGACAGCTGGATATGCCCTCCTCGGCCTCACACTCGGACGTGACAGTCCCACCTTTGCCTGGAATTTTGACAGAGCCTTACAAAGCAGCTTAAGAGAGGGAAAGCTGAGTGTCCAGACCCAAACTGGACTTCATGGTGCTTGCAAAACAGTACCAAGGGAGAATGCAGACCTGTCTGCACTGTGACAGATTTTCATCATCGCCATTCATCTTTGAGCATAAATGTTAAAGGAAATTAGTGAGCCCTTATTTCCTAGCACTGCAAATGCCTTTAGGCATTTCATCCAGAGCGACTTCCCTCACTGGAAGACTTTGTGTCTAATATGCCCCTTGCAAGAGTCACTCTGGTGTACTGGCTATGGAGCAGAGCGAAAATGTCTACAAGCATGTGTGCATGATGGAGTCTGTGTGCATGCACAAGCAGATCTGAACGTGTTCATAGCCCAAATAGCATGGCAACAGGAAACCATGCCATTCACGCCGGGTATTAATGGTCATTCCACACAGCATGTTGCAAGGCAAAACCCAGGGGGGCTGCACGCTGCATCTGTCTCACTCCTAGTGAGCGTTGCTTCAGGCAGCTGTTCAAGGGATATAATTAAAGATGGTCTCCAAATCCATAAATCAAAGAGAGAAAGATCTTGAAAAGGGGGATAATAGGAAGAAGAAAGGACTTAAAATATGCCCTGTGCTGTATAATAGCCAGATAGGTTCTTTCCAGACATAATTGTGCTCCAGAAACGGCATGCTGAGACTCTGCAAGTGACTTGGGAATCCAGGTGGGGGGAGGCATTTAATCTCCACACGTTTGTGGGGCTTTGAGCACTTTGCTCTGCTGTTAAATCATAGCTCTTCTTTCCTGCATGTCCTCCCAGGGAAAAAGCAGAAGACAGTGGTTCCCCCCGGAAAAGCTGTCGAGCTGTCGGGGACGTGACTGGCTATGAAAAAATACCAAGGGAGAGCAGCAGGGAGACTTTTCTCCCCAGTCCAGATACACAGGACAAAGCTTAACCAACAATAAAGCTCCATTAATGCCTCCCTTACGAGCATTAACATTTTATCAGCATCAGTAAAGTGACAGAATAGCTGAGACGGAGATATCCCATTTCATAGGAAAGGAGAAACTGAGGCAGGAGAGGATGAAGGTCAGTACCCTTGAAACATTTCCCCTCAAACATCCCAAGCGGACACTCATCTGCTAGGAAGCAGCACCATGTTAGCCCAGAAGTGGCATCCTTCTGGCTGCAGCACAGGTCTGTGGCCTCTCCGCTACTTTTCAACCCCAAGCACCAACAACTTGGCGGATCTTGGCACAGACCAGCAAGCTGCATCAGGAAGCTGATGTGCAAAGCGAGGGAAGCCCCTGCTTTTGTAGGAATCTCAGATTAAATGAGGGTGGCCTGGGCTCCAAGGGGGGTTGGCATCAGTCTTCCAAGAAGGGAGGCACAGAGGTGTCTTGCTTTGAGTAGTCCAGTCGGGAGGGCACTTTGGCAAGTTTTAGACCAAATCAGCTCCCAGAGTTGGTCAGAGCTCCCTGGACAAGATTTCCAGATGAGAAAGGTCCACGCACTGGTAGGAGCCTTTGGAGAGTAGACAGTGAAACCCAGGAACA
Source organism: Anseranas semipalmata (assembly GCA_013399115.1). Classification (NCBI taxonomy): domain Eukaryota; kingdom Metazoa; phylum Chordata; class Aves; order Anseriformes; family Anseranatidae; genus Anseranas; species Anseranas semipalmata. The sequence goes on along the minus strand of VXAA01000173.1, from coordinate 897,646 downwards.
TGCTCGGCCTGAAGATTTAGAGAACACTGTGCTTGTCTGCTTCTGAGAATGATGCTCGTATTTACCTTTTTATTTTTTTTCAATACCTCTTCACCTACTCTCTTACACTGGAGAGCTGGAGAGCTTTTCGTTAACTATTTCCTACTCTGGTTTCCATGGAAAACAGAAAGTCACATTCACTGAATCCCATGAGATCAGAAAAAGTGCCTTTGGTCTAACAACCCTACTGGCCCTTAAGAAATGAGGCCAGCAAGAAAAATGATCAAAATGCAAAATAGGGATGTCAAGTCCATCTGCTGATGTGACACAAGATCTCAGCCTTTTAAAATAATACAGCGCTAAAAATTTCCTAGATGTTTAGATAGGTTCACACAGAAGTATATTTTCACAAAAAGGGCAAGAAGAGGCATTAGTGAAATCTTTTGGGAAGTGTAGTACATTGTGATTTAAAGCACTTGATCTTGTTTCTCCCTGGTGCGAGTCCTAGAATGACACAGCCCTCTACAGCTAATGAACAGGTATCTTGCCTTTTTGGTACCAAACATCATGGGTTCCACCTGAACACTGCAGTGTTTCTACACATGTATTACAATCATTGTCCATGATTTCCAAGGTTTGGGCCACGGTCCCTGCTGTGACACTCATGCCTGTCTTCTCTAATGTCTAATCTCATTTCCCCCAGGGGCTTCTGCTGGCTTTCATATAGCATATGACTCTTGAGATCATCTGAAGTCCTGGAAGTTGGATGCTCAGTGCCTAAAGAAGGGGTGAGGTGGCTCAGAATTAGGATGCCCGATTTGCATTTTCAGCAGTGCTGTTTATTTCAAGACTGTGATTTTCAGCAACTCTGTCTCTCAGCTTCCCCATCTAGGAGAAACATGCGAATGCATCTAACTGCTTGCTCACAGATGATAGAGAAGGGAAATTCAAACATGAGTAATGTTTGCAAACTAGTATGTGTTTTTTTTTTCTATGTAGACATCCATAGAAGGCTTCATTATTCTGCTTCAAGCTGAAATCAGCTCTCTTTAGTTATTTCAGCTGAGCAACATTTGCCCCAGTACATACATAGTGTAGCAGAGGTTCAAATTCCAAGAATGGGAATGAACGCAGAAAAGACACCAAGTTCTGAGCAGCTGCAGGTTAGATGAGGCCATTTTAAAAATAAAGGATCCTGCTATGCTGTGCATCAGGCAGAATGGAGTGTGGGCCATCCTGGGGACAGATTCAGTGCAGTCTATCTGGAACCAAAGTAGAATTTGTAATGAAACAAAAGTGCAGCACTCTAAATTTAGATGCACTATTAATGCTTTTAAAAGTAAGTGCATCTATAGCCATGGGGTGTCTGAAATTTCATTCACAGAGTTTGCTCCTATCAGGCCCATCTGAAACCCATTGGAGCCAGTGGCAAAAATCCCATTGATTTCAATAGATCCACTGCTTGGCTCACTTCTCCTCTCCCTGCCCCTTTTTGGTTGCCCATTTGGGATATTGTGATGTATGCCTACATGGGATAGTCTGCAGTTGTTGATACTTGTAATTCCATTTTATGCTTTAGCCTTTCCGCCAGCAAAGACAGGTTAGAGCTTGCACAGTAGCTCATTGAGTGAGACAGCAAAATAAACAGCAGGCCAAAGAGTGTAAATCCAAAGGAGATATCTATCTCTTGAATAGCAGATCTGTTAGTCTAATACTCTTTGTCTGTGTTGCAAAACAGGTTTCTCTATGGCACTCCAGCTACATTTACATCAGATGTGCCATACATCATATAGTAATACAGACAGGAACTGTGACTTGCCTGGTAAATCGCTTTCTGCTTGTAATATGCTGATCTCTACGGGATGTGAATGCATGAGATCTGTGGATTGAAGGCAGTATTGCAATCTGTAGTATGACTGTTATACATGAGGGATGTTCACATCAAACCCATACTGCAATTTATTGCTTATTCAACAAGCTTGATTTATAAATACTTCACCTGAGAAGAACCTTCACTCTTTAAAACAACGCACACGAAGAAGCTTTCCAGTGCCAAAGGATGATCAAAGAGGATCACCTGGACGCAGGCTAAGGACTCAAGAGCCGCAGCTCTTCCATGGCAGAGCCCACCAAAATCAAACAGGAGCACAGCTCATGCTTTTTCATTGGATTAGTAATAGCTGGTGATACCTCATTTATTCTCTATTCCAATTAAGCACACTGTGTGATAGGCAGGGGTTAAAAGCTGGTATTGGTTGCTGTGTACAGAACCAGGAGAGGTTCCCTTCTTTCAGTGTTAAGGAACAAATTACAAACTCACCTGTCCTGCCACACTACCTCTCCTTCCTCATAGGGTCAAGAGACACAGCCTGATGCATTAATAAAACCCAAACTCAACTCCTGTCAATCACTGCTGGGCTTATCTGCTAGAGACACCTCTTTCTGCCAACAGCCTTGTTCTATTTTTACTGAGCAAATGCTTTCACACCTCAGCTTCCACGTGTGTGCCCACTTCATGCATTGTTCACACCTAGTTTACTCTTAGCACCTCTCAAGGACCTTGCAGATAGGCGTGCAAGGATTCCTCCTCTGGACAGCCATGTGCTCTGATAGGAAGAGGGAAAACAAATAGCAACCAGAGTTGCTGTCAGCACTTAGGGCTATGGAGGGGGGACAGGAGAGGCCCCGTTTGTTCTGGTTTGATTTACAAGCAGCAAGGGAGTGTATCTTCCCTCCAGTCCTTCACAGTTGCTGACCAGTTTATCCCTTCTCTCTTTGCAAACAGTTTGGAGATGAAGCCATGTAAGAAGAGCATCCTCTCAGCGAGGACCTGGATTTTTGGGGTGTATTTCATCCCAGCTGCAAATTTCCTGCATTTTTTTGTGTCCAACAATAGCGGGAGCACAACATTCCAGCAAGGGGTCGATGTGGCCAGCCATGGATACGTGACCAACCCGTCCGAGGATCAAAGTTTAAGACTCACAGTCCCACACCTGTAATTTAGCGCTGAACAAACCTTCCCACATTGCCAGAAGTGCTAAAGATTCCCTGTGTAACCATAAGGCCAGGCTGTGCCAGCTCACCCTAGAGGCTTTAGGACCGCCTTGCAGGACACATCATCACTCCCATCCTTCACCAGTGGCTACGACTTTAGTCAGATGTGTTCAAAGAGTGGCTACTAACCCAAATGTAGTCTTGGAAACATTCCCAAAGCATCCATCTCAGTGACAATTAGACATGAAATATGAATCTCCTTGATATCAGTTTAGAGTCTTTCCAGTAACTTCCTACTTCATCTTTGGAACGTGCACGATTTAAAGAAAGAGGGCCATATATTTAATCGGGATGGAAATAAATGTGTGTGCCAAATATAATTTGACTGTAAAGAATGATCCTAGTGTTCAAAACCTATCAGTTTTCCTCTTCCACCTCAGTTATTAATAGCATAGGTGCAAAAGAAATCAGACACTTTTCCTGGGACAAACCAAGCTAATGGATGGTTGGCCAACCTGCAGCCTGTACGTTGGGCTCTTGAAGGGTATCTGGATGCCTGCGTATCAGAACATTGTGTACAAATGCTTTACTGAATCCAGCCTGGCTGCAGCTTACCACTTCTAAGAATAAATACTTCCTAAAAATAAACCTGTACTTTCCTCATTTTCTTCCTTTCTTTGTTTTCTCATTTTTTCTTTCTCTGTTTTTTTCTCTCTCCTTCCTCCTACATGCCTACCTACCTACCTACCTTCTTTTCTGTGCTTTGTGCAGACTGAACATTGATAAAGACCTCTCCTTCTCAGCATTATCAGGCTAGAGGCCTCCCTGCACACAAGACTACCTACAGTAAAGTTAAGTTCACTTACTAAAACTACCGATACAAGAATAAAACATTTATGAGCCAGGCCTCTGTTTCACAAACATTTTACAAAGACACTAATTTCAACCTTGCGACAATCGGTAGACCGTGTAAGAAGCGAATCATTGAATTGACTTGGGTGAGGAAAAGGCTGCTTCTTTATGTCAGAATTATAACAGAATGAATTTAGAACCTATTTTCAGTTGAAAAACAAACAAATGAAAAAAAGCAATGGCTTAGAGACCACAGGATACTTTTGGGTACTTGATGGACAACTACCATAACAGCATAAACGTGCTTTCCTTACTGTTACTTCGTCAGATGCCTTTACATCCCTCATTCTCCCTGAAAAAAGCAGTAAGATTGGTACAAAAGGCATGGAAATTTATAAGACTACTGTTTCTTGAACTCCCACTTCTCATTCTTCCTGAGGGAACATTACAAGTAGGGTACCAATCCTACACATGTCAAGAATAAGGGTTGCTAATTCTTTCCTCTTCCACGGAGAACGGGGCCAACATTTTCCAATGTGACTGACTGGTCATTTTGGAAATCTAATTGGGCAAGAGAACCTGATTTTCATAAGGCATCAGAGCAGTCTCTCCTAGTTCGCTAAAGCATGAATCTCGTTCATAATTATTGAGCCCGTTTTGTATTCAGCTTCTACTCTCCCTCATGCAGAGCGACAGCAGCTTAAGTGTTCTCATCTCATTTTTTCTTTTCCCACAATTCAATTCTTTCACATTAGCAGGGATGGGGGGAACCCTCTTTGAAATGTATTATTTCATTGAATGTTTCCAACCAGGCTACATCTTTCATGGCCTTTATTTGGATCAATCATGTTAAAAGCTGATGTTGCATTATTTAAGCTTTGACAGGCATAGAATTAAGATGCAGGTTTATTCACTTACAGAAAATGTCAGACTAGAATTAGATGATCACTTTAGGGATTGAACCTAACTACTAGGATAGCTGCTTTTTCAAGCAGCAAATGTTAACATTTTTTGACATTTTTTTTCTCCAGGTTCTAGTGGCATGAGAATGGGATTTATTAGAACCTGGAGTAAGTTCATGGAAAAATTGCCCTGTTCTGTTCTTCAGTGCAAACAAGCTGTAACCAAACACTCAGCACCAAACTGTACCATACCACGCTTGGTACTAACATAATAGAAAGCACCCTAGATAGTGTGTGCCCACACAGGAATTTAAAGGACTTATGCCTGAGGGCAAGTCAGATTGTCTGCTGCAGACTACAGTCTTGTCTGGCTTCAGACAGTTCTATAAAGCTACGTTGATTTACAATAGTCAGGACATTTCTTCCTGTAACTTAAATTTTCCACAAACAAAGCATGGTGCTTTTAAAGCCCAGTTACCGAAAGAATGGAGTTCAGCACCACGCTCCCCAAGGAGATTGCTCGTCCATGGCAGAGCTCCAGGTATCAGCAAAACTTTCCTCCTGCTGATGGCTCAAGGAGTCCACTGCAAGTATTAGGCCATATCCTCAAATACACTTTAAAAGTCTCAGTAATAAGAACAAAGCAACTATCTCACGGCCCTGCAGTGTGCTGAATTCCCATTTTATTGGATGAAATACACAGGCACTGAAATTTTCATTACTTTATGCATTGCATACCAGAGAGTGGGAGCTGTGACGGGAAATGACAAGTGCCCAGGGGTCCCATCACTTCATTTGGAGCTGGGACTGAGTGACCTGGCCTCTGCTTACCCATTCTCTGGAAGATGCACTTTATAAGGACCTATCTGCTTGGTAACGAGCGGGTTAATAAGCAGCTATTCACATTTTTCTCCTCTGTAGCTGAGCTACCCCACAATCAAGGCAACAGCCTGTTTTTCAGCATGGATCTTATCTTCCTACTCAGAGGTCACAGATTGCCAGCCTTGTTTTAATGAGCTGTGTCCTGTGATTTCACAGTCACTTCAAGTCTAATAAGGGAACCCACAGGGGTAGTGTTTTCAATTTGCTCCTCTTTCCTGGAGAGTTTGTACCATACATCACACGTAGCAGTTCACAGCTGGTGAAAAAGAAAAGAATTAGCTATATTCCCTACACAGGGATTTTACAATTCAATATTTATGAAGATTGGGGGTCCTCTCATTTGAAAGGCCAAATAGTTTGTTTTACTATGTGTGGGACATATTATGTTAATATAGTGAACAACTGGTTCCAAGAACTAATTGATGATGGTGTTGAAAAGCCCTGTGCACTATAGAAATATTATGTACATCTAAGAATTCTTAATACTTCATCTAACCAAGCCTTGTGCATACAAATTAAACGTAATTGGAATCCCTGCCCTACCCCCCAGTCAGAACTATGGGCTACTTTATAACTGAAATGACACCGAAATGTCTAATTTTAATTTCAAATTCACTCTATAAAAGTACAGCCTGATTGTTTTTCTCCCTGCCAAAGAAAGCCTATGAAAAATGATCAAATCTAAGCTTTACTTAAATGAGTATGAATGAACGCAGCTATCAGCTGGAGATCACTGCAAGCAATACTCCTTGAATATTCATTAATTCTTCCAGACACCTGATATTCCCTTGTACACAGAGCAGCAAATACTATTGTTCAGTAAATAATACCAATGTCCAATGGGAAATTTGGGGATCCATTTTTGACTTTTCACCTAAAAGCAAGGTGAAATATTCAACTATTTTGCAATATAGAATATATCGGTATTCGTATTCAGACAGGGAACTTTTGTTTGAGGTGCTTCCTCTTGGCATTTGCAAATTAAAGTTGCTCTGTTGAACAGAATTGAAGTATTTAATTTTGGTGAGATCTGGCATTAGCTTATGCATTTCTACCATCCGTTAGTGCCAGAAATGAGCTATACATCTATTTCAAATACATGTTTGCATAAATATGCTTGTACACAGATTAATACAGACTATAAATTCAATGTAGGACACTTCACAGTGAAACATACACTATAAGTCACCAAAAAGATGTGGATGTTTTTGTCAATAAGTGCCTTTGCTTGCTTTTCTGCTTAATATACTTTGACTCACTGTGCTTTTTCAGTTAAAAGAGTAACAATAAGGGATTCCTCTTCCAAAGGTGTGGCAAATACATTAAGCACAGCGGGGAAACCTCAACATGTGTCTCTCCAGCACACCCAAAGAATAATCAGGTGCTCCCCCTTTTTGCACAAGCAGGAAAGAGTGCCAGCCGCACAAGAACTAGGAGGCACAGAAGGGTTTTCCAGTGACCAGTGGATACTTTCTGTGTGTCACAAGACACCAAGAAACACACTTGGACCCTGCATGTCACCAATGAGGCACATTTTCATCTATCCACTCTGTAATTCCCAACACCTCAGGGAGACATTATTAACCTCAAACCCAGCTTTAATTTTCTATTTCCTGCTGGAAAATCTCAAAATTTCAAGAAAGAAAATTCTCCCGTGTGTTTGTGGAATGACAGTTTCTGCCACCGAAAGAGCAGAAGAGTGCGTGGAAAACAAAGAAAAACAGCTTTATCTACAGTTAATAAAAATTAAATGTCAAGCAGAACAAGAAAAACTGATGTGGTAACATACAGAGGACAGGATCCATGAGAGACTGAGTAATGAAAAGGTCAGGAGAGCCATAAATAAAGCCTGAAACAGCCAAGATGTAGGGAGGGAGAAAGCTCATCTGAGGAGTACAACAGCTCAGGCAATTTAATGAATATGTTTTATGTAAATGGAACAATTACCATGCCAGGTACAGAAGCTGTCCTTACTCTGAACACTACATAAACCCCCTGTCAACCATCAAAACAAGGCATAAGCTGATCACATTCCTTGTAGCGACTGCACAGTGCAGGGACACAGCTCAGGAACGGTGATGAAGAGCAATTCCCACTTCTGTCAGGCTGCCCCACGCGAACTCCTGATTTTGGGGGGATTTGGCTTGCAGACCCCACCTTCTCCACGTAAAAGCACATCAGCCTGCAGGGTCTGAAGGTCAGACGTGGAATAGCAGGTGCAAGGCAGACATGGAGGAAAAGGCGGTGTGTTACTATCCATACCCACATCAGTGACCACGCTGAGCAGACAGAAATCACAGGCACGACGACCTACCCTTCTCTAAAGGGCTATCCGATGCCCTATGACAGTATCCCACTTCTCTGCTGTACGAACCCAGAACAAAAAATAGCTCCTGCCTCAGTGAAATTGCAGTCATCAATCCCAACTCACAAAACCAACCAGCTTAAAATTCAGAACATGCTCATGGGTCTTCCTGAACTGGAGCCTAAGCAGATATGACAAAGCACCACGTGTAAGCACTGACTCGCACAGAATTGTACAGGGGGTCAGTGGAAGTCAGGGAGAAAGCACAAGTTCTCTGAGCTGAGGCCTTAGCCATCAATTATGCTGCATTCTTCAATATTGTATATAATGAAGCACAGCACTTTGTTCTAGGCTAGCTGTTCATTTATACCAGCTAGGACCAGTTATTCATTCAGCTCATTATTATGATTGTCTATCATGTATATCGCAGGAATAACTGCAAGACTCAGCCCTGCTGTGCCAGCCGCTCTGCAGACACAACAGAGGCAGTCCCGCACCCAGGAGCTCACAGTCTCGCTGCAAGAAGGCTGGGAGCAGATGGGCAGAAAAAAACAGGCAGGGGAAGCACAGGGCTGTGAGACAGCTCTGATTCAATAAAACCTGACATTGTGGAATTAAATGTGAAAAAAAAATGTCTTTTCTCTGCTATTGAAAGGTACTTGGAGCGTTGTTCCAACTGCCCCACAGGATCTGGGGTCCTGCTCCCTCTCTCCTCTTCCGATTGCTGTTTCGGCCATGTGGTCTGTCTCCTGATTCAGCTTGGCAGCAAAGAGAAGTTTCATTGTGGGAAGGACGAGCCCCTCGTGGCCTTCCTTCGAGGGTCCATCAGGCAATGACTCCCTCTGCCCGCACCTGGCATCTGTCTCTCCTCTTTCTATTCTGGGAGGAAGAGAAACAGCTGAGCTCTGCTACCGTATGCGGGGGCGGCAGATGGGGCGTGAATTCAGTAGTGATTGTACTGCTCATTTGTTTGGCACGAAAATGACGGACACATGATAGAACAACCCGGAACAAACACGGGGGGGTATGAATACTGAATAGCTTTTACCGTCATTACTTTTCCCGTTACTGTGAGGTTTCCTTCTCATTCAGTGATAAATCTGCATAAACATGGAGGGCTGTAGTTGCCATCCTGATTCTCGTCAGGTATTTTCTCTGACAGGCTGTCCTATTTCTATGATGTGATATGGTGCATTTCTTTCACTTTCGAGCAATGGGAATAGACAGTTCAGTTTCACTGCTTAGTTAGCTGCACACAAGCAGCTGGATGCACTACTGGACGTTTGGGTAACGGGGGTAAAAGAGGGGAGGCATTTGTTTCATCTGTGGGATGGAAACACAGATTCATAGAATTTTTTATTAACCTTTGGCTTTATCTGCATTTAGTTTTCTGAGCTGTAAATCCATGCAGGATTTGAGGACCAAGGCACAATTTAAAAAGAACATATTTGAAGATCAGGTTTTTGTGACATGAACCCCCAAAACCTTCATCAAGCAGGATGATTAGTTTGGTGCTTTCTCAGCCTAGCCCATAGCTGCTGTTTGTGCACACTACAAAAACACCATTTTGTTCAATCTGAATAAAATTCCCTTAAGCAAAAATATATTGAAAGAGCGATAGGTCAAAAATAAGATTTATTTGCACTCAGAAAATGCAGGCGAGTGGTGCTGAATTTGCACATTGTAACAGCAAAAATCATGAAACCCTTAAAATATTCCCACAATAGTCTTATGCTGAATGAGGAGCTTTATGAATATTTCAATTACAGGATGAGGCTTGAAAGAACAGAGTTGTTTCAATTTTGAATCACCCTTCCTCAAATAACTTGCCCTATTTGGTATTAAATTAGACTGAGTTAAATCCATCAGCCGCTCCACATGCCCTGGGTGTGATGGGGCCTCTGGAGCTGGAACCACCTCACGGTCCCTCCTGCTCTTGCTTTGAGTAGACCAAGGACAGCTTGATTCAGGAGACACTGAGCTCTTGCCATCTCCTTTGGCAAACAAAAACGTATTTAGATGGCTCAGCCAGCATGCTTCCCCTCCTCCCTGCTCACTGTTATTTACGGTATTTGTTTAGCGTTAATTTGGAGGCTCAGCTTTGTGCTGTGGAGTGCTACACCTGCCCCCTCTCTGCACCAGGAGCAGTAACAGTGACTCTCCACCCGACGTGCACAAAGCCAGTCTTGTTTCTGCAGGACTGACGAGAGACGTAGAGAGCAGCAAACAACACCGTGCTGCACTGATCATCTCATTTCTACTTCCAGGATAGGAACGGGCATTGATTTTCTTCTCTGTCCCTACTTAGACTTGAATGGACTATGATTCAAATACTTTGTGAATAAAGCAGAACCTTTTTTACCACTTCATGTCCTGGTTCTGATCTCACTGAAGCAACCAAAATTTAGCATTAATTCTGAGGAGTTATTCCTGATTTTACTGAAGTTAATCAACACGTGAAACGCAGACTTCAGTGCGACTTAGGTTTCATGCTCCTTGGGACAAGAGTTGCATGTTTGTGCTATCTCATCCTAGCTTAAACAGGATGCCTTGACAGTCCTGTAATGCAGATAATGAACCTCCTCCAGCAAAACGGCTTTACTTCTTAGCAAAAGTGATTCCACCAGCACCATCTGCTCAACACAAGCCACCTCTGTATGCATTTTCTTACGCACAATAAAGTCTGAAAGCGCAACCCTCCCCTCCATTCCCTGAAAGCACAACCACTAGCACTTAAGGGCTGAGTTCTGGTCTGCCAGGTGTTGGCAAACAAGAGGGACCCACTGGGCTCCACTGGAGTGTCTTTCCATTTCCCTGGCACAAATGAGATTGGAATTTGGCCTTGACTTCTTCAAATAACAAAACGCCAACAGCTAGATTCTCCTGCTTCTCACACCTATCTAAGTGACCGGGCATCCCTGGAAATGAAGCCCCGACCGGTATCAGTGAAAATATCAGAATCAGACTTCCAGTAGTTATCACTGTTTCACTGGCCTTGAAATGGAAACTGCTGCCACTTTTATGCATGGACTCAAAGCTTGCCTAGTCCCCTGTAACTTCATTAAGTACTCTCTCCATCATCCCCCAACTGCTGCTTAACACATGCTGGCAACATGCCCTCCTGTATTGCAGCAGATATGGCTGGCAATGTGCGGCGCTTATGATGGGGTGTTAATTACTTGAGCGTAAATAACATTCCCTCTTACCTCCACTTCAAGATCTGCTATTTCTGATGGAAATATATTCATAACAACAAATGAGAGAAAACAATGAAAGGGGTAAATCTAAGCCTAAAAATGAGTGACGGGTCTCACAATGAGTGAAAATTAAAGCCAGGCAAGCTCAAATGAAAAATAAAGGTACATTTCTAACAGACACATCGATTATCCCCTGGAACCAAATACCAAGGAATTGTATTTTTCATCTTTAGATACCTTCAGAACAATCTAAGAGACGTAGTTTACTCAAAACTAATAGTCTTAATGAACATATGTATGGAACTCATACAGGAAAAAAAGTATACGAGGCATGCAGGTCAGCTGGGCTATATATAAGCACTGGTGACATTGCACAAGAACAGAACAGTTAAAAAACTGGGCCTGGGAGAGCAGCTGATACAATAAAATGACTTGGCTTGCAGGCCTCCCTCCCACTCCAATCCCCAAGCCCTCAAACAAAATCAAGCTGAATGACAAAGCCTTTACTGTAAGCAATTCTCCCTTCCTGCCTCCATTCACAGCTCATTAACTCTCCTGCATTAAAAAGGTGTTTCCCAACCATCCTGCTACAAGAAGAAAAATAAAGAACAAGAAATATAGCTTTTGGTTGCTCAAATACTCCCATTAATGATTGCAGGACAGAAACATATACCTGAAATCAAATTCCTTTCATGACTACTGGCTGCTGAGGGTTGCATGGTGTGTTTGTGTTGTGCAATGCAGTATTGAGCTGTACAGTTTTAATGTGTGGATTCAGGTATGCACGAGTGGGGGGGGTGTTTGTGCATAACTGCACACTTTGTGTACACGCACAACGGTGATAGCTCCTGCCGTGTGTGTGACAGGAGAGCTAGCTGTGTCACACACACAGGCTTATACAAGTATATGCTATTGAGGATGGATACTATTGTAAATTTTACTTATCATTGATACATTTATAAGGCAGATGTAATTATTCAATGTTTTGAATATGTATTTTTAGCTTGCTTACTGGGTACATTATATAAATGTGAATGATTATTTGTGCATGAATAGTGTGTTTACAGGCTATAAATGTTTCTTGTGGAGTATTAGTTAATATTTTTGAAAGTACAGAGGCTGATGAGTGTACGGTATATATTGGTTATTTATGTGGGTGGAAACATCCACGTGAGCTATTTCGACTCACATAGAGATACAGACCTGGATTTAAACCTTCATCACAGCAATGAGTGGGTCTGTTATGCTTTTATTCCCGTGGCTTATTGTCCTACACATGCTTGGGGAACAGCAGGGAAACTGATAAACGTTTCAGAGATGATATTTCTGGAAGAGGAAAAGGGTCACTCTTACTTTCAGAAAAGTTGAATAAGCTCAATGGAGTAAATCTCTGTTTGGGATACATTTCAAGAAAAGGAGAACATAGGGCAGTGCTGGGGCCTGCCTGAAATGCTTTGGGAAGGGTACGACTCGACTGCATTACCAAAACCACATAACTAACTGCCATGCTATGCAACTTGAAAATATGGTTCCCCACCTTTTACGTATCAAATACAAGGTGCATTCAGCTCTCGAAGGTATCCTCCTCCAGATCTGCTCAGCTTATTAAAAAAACACAGGAGGATGTCTCTCCTGTTCTACAGCAGTCAGGGAAGTTATCTGCTATTGCTCACGCTGATGCTGTTTGAAGCACGTATTCAACCAGGTACTTAGGCATATGCGCAAATTTCAAACACATAAATAGTCCACGGAAGCCAACAGAGTACACAGCTGCAAAAGGGCTTTGCTCAAGAGGGGAGAAATACACTTCTTGCCTTGACTCCCATGCATTATAACAGATGTGCACACCTCCTTCCCCAACTATACATCATTCAGCAATCATTCTGCTACTAATACTTGACGTGCAACAACAAAAATTCCTAACATGTAGGATATATGATTTCTCAGACTTGACAGTATTAGGAAAGAGCAGTTTTGTGCGATGAAATCTCAAGGGCAATGAGCAGGTGAAATAACTTTTTGGCTATTTGAAGATGGCTAGCTTCTCTCTGCAGGGTAAAAAACAGGTAGGAGAAAAAAGGGATGGCTGCAATCTAGTGGCATTTTCCAAGCTCTCTCACTCTCTGGCATCACACAAGGGACCCAGCAAGCCCTATCTCATGCTGAATTGAACTGGACAAGTCAGCTTGTTGGGTAGAGCTTATATAACCATCCTCTGAGGGGCTGAAATTGCCTCTGCCTTGCACTGCTCAGTTACAGTCTTACTTTCCATTACTGTCCCCTACATTAGGAGTTCACTTCAGCTACAGAATGAAAAATTCTGAAAAAAAAACTTTGACACATAATTATTTTGCAGAGGTAGGGTGAGAAGTGAGGATCTGAGAAAAAGAATAAACCCTTCTAGGAATCCTCTCCCATTTTTTCTCCCTCTTTTCTTCTCTTTCTTTCCTCTCTATTCTTCTGAGGCTTAGTATGGAAAACAAGGAAGCTAAGCAGAAAAACTAAAATGATTTTTTTGAAAAATACTACTCTCTTCAAGTCTACAGGATGCTTTCTAGTACTGATGAGCATTTCAAATGCATTTCAAAATTTACTGCATAAGATAATGGTAATTCCTATATCCTGGAGGCCAAGCTGAATGTTGGCTCTTAACACAGTGTTAAGTACAACACAGCCATGTCATGTTCATTTTTCCAGCCCCCTTAGAAAGAAATACACATTTCTCTTTCGTATGCATTATAACATTAGGTCTCTATGAAATACTATCGCTGACCCCTATAGATATTATTTTCCTCTTTGTTTACATGTCAATAACACCACTGCTTTCTATTGCCTTTTTTTATCATCTTTGAATATCGAGGCAAAACCTCTAGTGTGCAGTTCAGTCCATCCCTACTAAAATGTATTATTTATTTCATAACATACATAGAGTATTTCTTATATGCAATGTAATGCTTGCATACTATAATTTCTTCAAGAAATAAAGTTTAATTTTGATAAAGAAGTAATCCTGAGAGTATCTTATTTTTCCAACAAATTTTGGGGGGTAAGGAAAGATTTTCTCCAATAAGGCTATTTTTTTCCAGGTTGTTCAAATTTCCAGAAAATTTTCCACCTAACAGGCAAAATCCCTTTTCTGGATGTAAATTCTTTGTGGAGCTACGGTTTTACGCCTATCTCTTGTAAAGACCAAAATTGCTAACTTCATTTGGTTCTTCACAGGAACAGCAATCTTAATTGACCTGCAGGACAAAGCGTGTCTGGAACATCTGAAGTTGCTGGCAGGTTAGCATTAGACCCACTGAGAAGTTATTGCTTGCCATTGACAGGACATGGGGAGCTGATCCTGTTTTGGACTTATTTATAGGAAGGAAACTTATGCAAATAATCTGATGCAGCTGCATTAAAGCCACACAACGCAGACACACTGCACCAGCTCATGTAGTACAGCTTACAGGACAAAACTTCAGTCATGTTAATCCTGTTCTGTACTATTGTGTCCTCCAGCTCACAAAAAGTGAATGTTGCAGGGCAAACACCAACCAGCATCCTTGCACTAGCGTGGCCAGATGGCTTCACTTATGTCTGTGCATGTTCCCATTAGCTATAGGTACATCAGCATCTAAACCCTTATTTTAAGAATGTGTTTTATGGAAGAGCAGACAATTCTGCAAACTGTCACTTACCCAGTCTTCCTACTCCAGGGACTCTGTACGAAATTCCAGATCATTTCCAGCTCCCAGATGGCTACATATTTTGTTTTAAAATAACTGGAAATGGACACCCAGGCCAGAAAAAAAGAAAAAAAAAACTTCACTGAGGCAAATCTAACCTTTCTCTGATCGTGGACAGCCTATGAAATGCATCAGAGATTCCATGAAAAGAGTGCACAAAGATGGCGCTCCAGCTTGAGAGGACAGTCAAAAACATTGGATAAACATGCTAAAGGTTTACAAGGGAAGTTGTCCTGTTAACGTCACACACTTTGCAGGAAATAAATGACAATGACTGTGATTCTGGAGGAAAACACTAAACTAACTAAACTAAACTCTATTTGCAAAAATCATTAAAACAAACCACTCCACTACATACCAGAGGGTTTTTTTCATCTTCTTTTAATTAAGCAGTAACAATGTCTACAACACATCGACTCACAAGTTAAGTGAAGGTATGAAACCACATTCTTCATACTGAGATGGGAGATTCTAGACTTTTACTTTTTAAATACCCTTGCAAGGGGGGATAAGTTTTGAACGTCCAATGAATGTCTTTTGAAACAACCAGTGGTGGGAATTTCGATTTTAACCATGATTATATTTAGTGAGCCTTGTCCATAGAGATCAAAATACTTTGCAAACAAGTGCAAAGCTCAGAATCTCATTGCACAGATAAAAGGGGAGGGAAACTGAGGCACAGTGCTGTGCGGTGACTCACCAGGAACAGACAGACAATAGAGATCTGGACATAAATCTCAGGTCTCTGACTCCCGGTCAGTTCCTGACTTGCTGGGCCACAGTCTCCCAGTAAGTGTATGTGGTTATCTACTGTCCAGCAGTTCATGTGTTATACAGGCAGATCTTCTTTCACCTCTCCTGCTGTCCCATTGGCTCCATTCAATCCTGCTGGCTCCCTGTCTTCTTCCTCTTCCTCTTCATCCCCTCTTGCTGTCTCTGCTTCTCTGCCTCCGCTCAGGAGGGTGGCACTGGAGAGGTGGCTGAGGAGCTGGCCTTCCCGGCGAGACTCGGCCAGCTCTTTGGCACAGCACACGGGAGTGTTGGTCTCGTAAGTGCTATGGAAGCTGTTGTAGTCAACTTCGTAAAAATCCTTCTCCAGGGTGAGGACAGGAGTGAAGCGATGTCCCCACAGCACCTCAGTGTCCATGTAGGAGCTGCGAGCCTGGCAAGTCATCCCTGGGTGGAAAGAGAGGGATGTTAAATGCAAAGCTTCCTTACATGCTCACCCAACCACTTCTTTCATTTAAAAGCTCTTTCATGTTATCTCCATACCTGATTGCTCTGGGACATAGAAAAAATCTTCGCTTAGTAAGTTTCACAAAAGTCTCTATCGCGAAAAAGCTGAGCTCTCAAAGGAAAAGAGCTGGATTCATCGCCGCATCTTCAGATTGGTTCCTGAACCTTGCACTTAAGGGTTTGAAGTCTGGTATCACTAAGCAGCTTCTCTCTGTCCTCACATTGCTCTGTTGAGGTGTTGCTTGCTTGCATGGCTGCTACTAACAGCACTCCTGGTGAATCACGCTCTAGAACGACACACAACCCTGCCAACGCACCTCCAGTCCTGACCCACACAGCCCCTAAGCAGAATGAACCCCTGCCCTGCCAAAGCGCCTGGCTGCCTGCACTCCCACTGCCTGACACCAACCCTCCTGAGCTGTTCCCTCCTGCACTCCGGTTAAGACACCAAGGGATACAGCCTGAAAGGTGGAGAGGGCCCCAGCTCCTAGTGATTTATGTGGCACGCTGGCTTATAAATACCTTTGGAGGGTTCCATCCAACTGCATCACGTTTGCTGAACCAAAACCTACAACATCACACAGTCAAGCTCATGAGCATATTGAATTCAATATAGTAATGGATTTGGGATTGAATGAACAGTGGGCAATATGAAACTGATTTTGTCCAGCTTCTTCTCAGCCCCAAGGATCAGAGTTTTTTTTTATGTACTTTGAAACATTTTAAAGAGAGGCTTTGCAGAGCAGGGATAAGCATTCAGCGTTGGCATAACTGCGAATGACTTCCTTTGGAATCACCTGCTGATTAAGAAGTCAACGTTGACTTCTCTTCCAAATATCAGTCTTCTGCTTGTCCTAAATATGTTATACTTATGGACTTAATCTGGGGGAAATTTAGAAACCTGACTTCACAAAGTCCTCCCACTGTTCTCTTTTTGGAGGGTGAGAGATAGGCGTGATTGGAATACGTTCAAAATATGCACTTGATCCAGTTCCCAGCCAATACCTCCAAGTCCACCTCTCGCAGCCCAAAGTACACAAACAGAAAGCTAAACCAATGCACAGGGGGAAAATATCAGTGTCAGATGCTTCAGGAAAGAGCATATGTATTCTCACCACGTAAGTTGAACTAACTGACTGAAATCTGAGAATATTCAGAAAACTTTTCCTTTAAAAAAAGAGCACCTTTGAAAAGATTTTTTTTTCTCATGATTGCTTTAGTCCATTAAAAGACATCCACACAAGCAAGTTATCCTGAAGGCTTTACTTGTCTTTTATTGCTTTCCTTAGCTTAAAGCTACCAGGTCAGGAATGCATAGTTCCTTTTGGTTCTTGAAAGGGGAACAGAGGGACAATGACACATGTAACACTTAGCAAAACAGAACTGGAAATTTCTCAGACTGAAAAGCCAATTTTTTCCCCCAAGGAGATCTGCAGGAGTACTTGCTTCTGGGCAGGAACAACAAGTACAGAGTTAGTCATGGTGTTCTAGCTTGTCTGCTTCCTGGACCAGCAGGAACCAGGAAACGCAGAGGCTGCATGAAAAATACAATAGTGGAAGAGGAAAATTATCCCAAGTGTTTTTACCTTCAGCAGAAGCTCTGCTGAGGTACAAAACTTGTTCAGAAAACTCAGCTTTTGCCTTAGGAGTAAACAACTGTGTGGAGGCTGCTCCTGACCAGATGCTTCAGGTGACACTACAACGTGCAGCATCGCCTGGCCCTGGACCCCGCAGCCCTCGAGGTGAAGACAGTTCAGTCCTCACCGCCTTCCATCAGCTAGCACGGAGCAGCTCAACATGCGGGCAGCTCGTGGAGTCCTGCTAACTTCGGAGTCCTGCTACGTTTTTTTCTCCTGTAAATGAACAGGCTGATTCTTACTATGGTTTTCCAAGTTCTGCCTAAAGGTATCGTGTTGTGGACCCCAGGGCCGAGATGGGGTGTCCCTGCTAAATGTGGGGGCCTGAGGCATCCGAAGGGAACTCCTGCCTTGTAATCAGGGCCTGAAACAGCTCCTTTGCTGGGGGGAGTACCTGACAGTGAACCTGAACTCCAGAGATACAATCACAGTCATCTCCTGCTGTAAGTATTCAATTAAGGAAGGAACAATAGAAAGCTTTCATCAACCAAATACTGCACACCGCCAGCTTCCTGCAGGAGCTGCTTTCTGTAACCCCAGGGGTACACAGAGCCAGCACAATAAGACAACTTGTAATTGCTCCATAATCCCATTCAAATATTCCTTTTTAGCACATGTGCAGTGGTATTTTAATTGCGTGGGGACATACTGCTTGGCAACTCCTACATTACTCAGTAAACAACAGCATTGTCTCTGCCTCAAATTCCATTAAGTGCCTGCTTTGCAAGCTGCCCTGTGCTCTCCAGCCTGGTTAATTAATGCATCTGTAATGTCCCTGGCTAATTATTGCCTCTATAACTGCAAAAAGATGACAGAGGAGGTGTGGAAACAATAAACCTTACTTTTATTAACAGCACATGGATGCAGCCACTTTCAACTTGCATACAACGTGCACTGAATGTCAAAGTTTCCTCTTGCAGTGGGGCTGAGTAATGCACTAGACTAACATCTTTCATACATTGCTCTGCCGTCTCCGCAGAAATCAGTTTCATTTCACACGCCTTGCCTCTCCAAGTCCATGGGACATCCTGGGTGTAGTGAATCGTTACGTTGTATGCTCACATCCATCAAGAACTGCACCAACTTTGCCACTGCTGCTCTGCTTCAGTGCAGTAGCACTGTCCTGTGCAATGCTGCTACAGCTGCCTGAAGCACTGACAAACTGGGGGAGATTTCAAGCTCCTCAAATTTCTTGCAAAAATAATCATAGTATTTTTGGTCTCGACAAATGCTGCTAATCCTTTTCCTAAAATAGATATAACTACATGCTTTGGGTTTAAACAGCGTGGATATTTGGTATAGTTATAGAGAAGGAAGTGGTATTTGGTGACTTGGGCATTTCATTTAAATACACTTCATGCCAAAAGAATATCCTCATTTCCCCTTTGTCAGCACAAGCAGATGTGTTTCAAAACTTACTTCCAAATAAAAGTCACTGAGATTTTTATTTGTCAAGCATATTGATTCTTCCAGACAGTGGGACCATTAAAAGTTTAATTTTCTCCTAAACAATCTGGTTTAAAAATGAAAAAGTATTCTTAATATAAATTTGTACAAACTGTCAATTGTACAAATTGCAAAACAATATGTAAAATCTTCAACTTTCAAGTTATAGCTACAGCTTTCATAGCTTAGCTTTCAGTTGCAAACAAAACTGAATTTTAATTGAAACCAGAAAAAAAAATATAAGCACAAAGTTATAAGCAGATGCACCAAGTTTTCAATACAGCTGGAACCAGTTCCAAGTTTTTTGGAAAGCTGGAGACCAGAGGACTGTCTCCTGGTTTCAAGTTCTGCAATAAACATTTCATAGAATTTTAATGATAATTTCATTATAGCAGAATCCTAAGAAGCAGATTTTTGGGCTGTTGGCTGGAGTCACTACATCACAGGATCAATATCAGAGTTTGTGCATGGTCTTGTTTAAGGCAGCTGTAGATGCCTTCCTAAACTGCTTGTTTCTGGTTTGCAGTAGATGAAAAGATGCAAAATATATTGCTATGTGCATTAAACCAGGTGTTTCATTACATTCAAGAACAGAGAGAGTCGGTGAGGAAAGATTGGTGTGTAAAATAGGTGTCAGGGAACTCTACCAAAAAGGCACTTTTCTGTCATCAAAATCAGTAGGGATCAAGCAGCTTACATTTTATCAAAGACAAAGGAATGTTAATACATGCTGACAAAAAGCAGTTATTTGATGGCTCACTCAGTAAGGAGCCTATTTTTTTTCTGCAACGTGCTCAATGGGAGTTGCAGATTTCAGAACATTTCGCTGCTTACAACGCCGCTGATTATGCAACTGGAGCAGACACTGCTGGCTCTGCCACACTGCTAAGAAAAGGGGAAATTCTGCAGGAGATTGCTCCTGATTTCCAGGCCTTGTGTACCCTTAGGTTACCAGTTAAAATCAAACTTCATTATCACAGGCCAAATCTAACTGCATCTTGCAGCTGCTTGGTTATCCAGAGATGAACCAGCAGTCCCCCTCCTACTGTTGGAGGATGCTTATTTTTCAAACGTGCCATCCTAGCCAGTACCCTTACCGGCACTTTTACAGGAGAGGGCAAGGCTGCCACAAAGCACGACCTACCGAGTCAAGAAATTGCCCCAGGCTTCTATCTGATCACTTAGCAGAATAGTTGAATCTTTCAGTACTGTTACACAGCCTGGACGTTCTCAGTGGGTAGAGATATCCCAACCCCTGGGGCTGTCAAGACAACATTTTTCATCAGCCTAAAATTAACTCTCCTCATTTAAATGCCACAGAGCTCAGTGATTATCTCCTGGCAGCATGTCATGTGGATGCTGACTGTATGTTTGCCATATTTGCTGGGCCTTCTCCGCAGTTCAGACACAGATACTGCTGGAAGTGATTTCACTTCTACGTCCTTGTTTGCATAGGCTATTGTGTGCAGGGTGACTTTTCCCCTGTACCAGGTACACCAAAGCTGCACAATATATACTCTGCTCCTTGAGCTGAGCTCCACCTACGCTGCAAAAGTACAGAGAAAGAACTGATGGACTCAGAGGTATAGTAACAGACTGATGGCAAGCAGTAGTTATAAAAAATTTAATTCTATCACTCTAATTAAACAATACATGTCTTTAGATTAGCACCGGCATTTGGATAGTTATAAAATTTATTAGTCCCTTTGCATTAATTAGACAAAGGAACACTGTAACCTCCAAAAAGTCAAAATTTCTCCAACTTCAAAAGGAATATTAGAAGGTAGGAGCATGGACCTCCAATTATTTATGCTCGTCTCTTTTAGAGGAGGACATGTCTGGGCTTGATTCACTTTTATTTTTATGCCAGAGGAGAGTAAAAGGATTTTAATTTTTCTGAACGCTCTCCAGGCATGCAAAAGCTCCCAGGCACTGAGAAATGAAAAAAAAAAAAAAATGTAAGGACCTTATGATTTAAAAATCTTGGGTTCGATTGCCATGTCTCTACCAGGCAGAACCTGAGGTCCAGGCTCACACCGTGCAACTTCAGGCCCCTCACAAAGGTATTTATAGTGACTGCAGAGGCACCTCAGGTGACCAGCCTGCCAACGTCCACCTCTGGAGGACAATTCAGTCTGTGAAAAGAATGACTGGAGGTGTCTGACTCTTCCCTTTAATTACACAAGCAGTTTCTGTGACAGTTCTGCAAGGTCCTTCTTGCAGAAAACTTATTTATATGCAAAATGCAAAACAAAACAACAGGACAACCCAAACCAGATGATGAATGTGTGAAAAATCCACTCATTAATTTAACTTCCTTTGTTCTCCCAAGAAAACCATGACTAATTTCAGGATTTCTTATGTTGTGACTACATTTTTTTCTCCTATATTTACAGCCACAAAATTTTACTGTATCTTCTGTAAAGATAGATAATTTGAGGTGCAAATAGGCTACATTCTCATAGGGACAGGATGAGGAATGGAGATGCAGAATCCTGACTCATAATAAATTACTTGTCATCATCAAAAACCACTGTAAGCCAGAAGTATATATACTTATCCTTTCTTAGGAGTTTATTAAAACTGTTTAGCCACTGGACTAATCAGGCATTTGGACTGTCTCTTGTGGGTTATTTAATATAGGTGGGCAAAAGAGGCAGTGAAAACCAGGGAGGACCAAGGGTGAAGTAAAAAGCACCAATGTCTCTGTGCCCAGACAATAGCAACACTGGACACTGTAGACTCAGAATGAGGTTTGCAGGACAGCTACTGATAAATTAATTTTTGGTTGTCAGTAAATAGTAGCAGAAGGGTAAAGTTGGAAGGGAAGAGAGTGTCTTCAAATTATCTGCCAGAAAGTCTTCCAGGATACGTAGACTGCTTCACCACATGGAATGATGGTGGGGAAAAAAACAGAGTCCCTGATGTTCTTTATCTGAATCGGCCATTTCTTGCCCACATAACCCAGCTGACTCTGCGAGCACATGCAAGAGGTCTCTCCACTGCTTTTCCACATTCTGGCAGCCTTGTTTGATACACTATGTTGAATTAGGCATCAGGAGGGTAAGGGTAGGAGGCTTGGCCAACAACAGCCTAGCCCTATTCTGTTGACAGGATGGCTCTGATTTTTTCTTGCCACTGCAGAAAGCAGAAAGGCAAGAAGATTTTCCACCTTCACTTTCTTTCCTTTCATTGCAGACCAAATTTGGGCCAGCTGATCTTGACAAGTGTCCCTTTAAGATATGGCACAAGAGAATTAAGTCCCTAAAGTAATCCCTGTGACCAATTCATTAAGTAAGCACTGTGAGTGATGCTGCTGCTTTCAAGATGCCCACAAAGCAGCACTGGAAGTCAGAACACTTGCCATCTATATTGATTTTGCCTTTACAGTGGTTATTTCACTCAGCAATGATCACCACAGATCTGCCCAGAAACTCAGTCTCCCTTTGGTGTTTTTAACCTCTTGTCGAGTCACAGTGCCACAACCATACTAAAATATTGATTGAAAGACCCCTGCCAGTGGGCTTTCTGCTGCAGCTGGCTTCGCGGGTTAGGAAGTAAAATAGCTGTGGGTCCCTGGAGAGCTCTCACTTGACTAATAAAATGTTTATTTACTTCTTCAGCAAAATAAAAACACTGCATCTGAGGCTGATGTGTTTCTTGTGTGTTGGTGTTCTTCACTTTGCTGTTATTTACCCTTTTAAAAAATTCAAGTCCAGTGGAAAACAAAAACATTGTCTTAAACCACAATGTTTGTCTTTGTAAGAAACAAACAAACAAAACAAAACAAATAAACCTTGAAGCATTTTAGAAATTCAAGTCAACTTGAAAACAAAAATATTGTTTTAAATCACGTTTCATTTTATGAAAAACAAAAACAAAATAAAAAACGACTTGAAGTGTTTCATCTCATTGGAATTTCTTCTACACTTTTATTTAAAACTATTTACCCTCTTTGCCTCCCACTGGATAGGAATTAAATGTCAGTGAGAAGAGTTACTTGTTTGAGAGGAAGACAATGCATTTCATTTGTAACGTGTGCGTGTGGTCGGTTAAAACTACTGGAAATGGTTATAAAATTGCTGCCCCAAATGTTTCAGTGAATAATATTCACACTTCTGATCAGAGATTACGCTTAACATTTCTTTAGTCATTTATATGTTGACAATCACCAAAGTGTAGTCAGGTTTGACCTGCTTTCCAAACACCTTGTGAAAAATATAGCTGTCTTTTCCCCACCAGTGCAGGATCTGTTCAGGCTATGATTTGTTGCTGTCTGCAGAGTGGGTAAGTTTCTATCAATTTTTCCTCCCGCCAACAAGTGCAGAGCTGAGCTACCTCTGGGAGAGCACGCAGGGCTTGCTTCCCTCTTGTGCACCCAGAGCAGAGCTCTATCAGCTGACCAGTTATACCTCTGCACGCTGCAACGGAGGCTGCTCATTTTTTCATTGGGGTTACTAAGGGAACAAATGACCTGTTGCATTTTCATACTGTCTGAACCCGACCAGGTTGTAATGGTGTCATGATTTAATAGAAGTCACACTGCAAATAAATTTTACCATGCCTGAAAGCAGACGGGGCTTGAACAATACAATAAGAAGGAAAGAACCAAAAGAACTTGCTGGGAGCAAAGGTTAAAGGATGGAGGTAGGCAGTAAAGTCCCCTGAATGGGCTTACCAATCTTATGAAGTGCGAGGACAAAGCAGGAAAGCAGAAACAATGTGCTTCTGCAAGCCACTTTTGTTGTTGCAAACTACCACCCACCTGGCTCCCATGTGTCATTCAGAAAATGATCTCAGCCTCTAGTCCCATAACAGCATCATCCGAGGTTCACTCCGCTCTAAGTTCAATGCAAACTGGCTCCTCTAGCTCCGTTTTTGAAGTTTCACAGCCTGGCTTCTGAGACCAGAACAAATCATTTCCACAGATGTATGCCCCTTAATATCATTACACGCTGGCCTGTACAATCATTCTGGGAGAGGAGCCCATTTGTAAAGCAATATTATTCCTATGCCATGCTTTTAATTTTGAGGTTGTTATTGATAATGACTTCCTCTCACACATATCTAGCAGGGACTGAGCTTTCATAAGAGGATGGCAGTGCGGTAGCTGTTCAAACAGAATTTGATAGTGTCACTGTGTGGAGAGGAAAGAGGCTTTGGACGTGCAAGGAGCTGCATTCCGTGCTTAGATTACGAGGTTCTCGTTTCTGGTAATTGTTTAGGCTACAATATAAGCTTCCATTACAAATCCTCCCCTTTGATACTCTTTTCCACCCACCCCTTCTTTTACCACATTTCTACAATATTCTGCTGGGAAAGAATATTTGCCTAGTAATGCCACATGAATTCCACTTGTACAATACAGTGCTCCAACCTAAGTACAGTGTAATCTATACATAACCACCCATTAGCTGTTTGAAAAACTCAGCTATTGCTATTCACCTAATGACTACAGGGAGATCCTGGGAAACTGAATTAGCTCTCTAGAGAGCTGTCTTCAAGTGCAAAGGTCTGGGGTGCAGGGATTTGAGACTATTTCCCCTTATGTTTGGCTGTTAGGAGACTAACAAGGACAAATCACAAGAAAGGGACAATATTAATGGTAAACAAGGGCCCAGAATCTGTAAGGCAGGGTGGTGATACCATCGAGAGCTCATATCAAGCAGAAAACCCTTACTAGTGTTCTCAGAGAGAACCCATGCTTCAACAAGATGGACACCTCCCCGCAACAGAAGAAAACTTGGGTTGACAGCACTGTCGTTAAACAAAAATTACTTATAAAAGCATTTTTGCACCTCTAAGTCTTTCTAGGTTCCCACATCTCTAGATAGCAATTCTCTCCTCCCTGCTGCCTGTTGTCTTATTTCCCTCGAAGACCCTGGTTTGACCGAGACGCGCTGCCAACCCCAGACCGAGAAAGCCCGCCTGAAGGGAGCGCCAGCATCTCAGGCTGCTTAAACACGCTTGCTGCCTGTTGGCTCCTCCTCAATGCCTAGAATAAATGAATTAGCTGCAAGCAGGAAAATGACCCCATGGTGCCGAATCTTTTAGGTGAGACTCCAGAGTAAAAGCATCTTCCTCACTAGCCAGCCGCCTAGGAGATGCGCTGCATCCCACCTGTGGAAAGGAGCCCGGGGGCCTTTGTGGCCACCCATTCACTCATCTTGAGAAGCACACTGCCACCTCCCTTTTACACACCTCGAAAAGCTGAGGCACACAACTTTTCCAGATTTATTATATACAGATGCAGACTTCTTTCATCGCCTGCCACAAATACACCCATAGGAGGAAACTGGGAACCAGCTGAGTATATATCCTCATCTACCCATTACACAGGATTGTTTTATGCTGTTAAACAGCTGCTGCGTTCCAAGAGTCACAAAAGCAGTTTCTGTATTTTTCTTCTCTGAGCTCTTTTTGAAAATATATGTCCTGCATCACGTGCAAGTCATTCAGTTTCAGCACATGCTGTTTTATGGGATATAGTAATACTTGGGCACTTCCTTCATAGCCTCCATTAAGTAGCAACACCACAGCAGTACCTGAAATAGCAGGGTTACAGCCAATTTTTATTACTGAGGAGAAATGGAAAAGGATTTGCACTGTGAATTTTGATCACAGAAAACAAGAGACCTCACAAGTTGCTTCAGTCCATTCTTTTTTTCCCATGGATCAATTCTAAGTGATTATAGACAGCTCTTCATCTAATCTCTTTGTGTGAAACCAGGACTTACAAAAAGAGTGGGAAACTCTACAGCATGAGCTAAAGGACCTCCCTTTTAACCACTAGCTTCATCAGACCACGATATCCCACCTGAATGAGTCACAACAGAAGGATAAATCCCAACATGTTCTCAGGCCAGGATGACATGGACAGTGAAATCTAAATGCCAAACTGCACTCCATTTTTCCCTTTTCTCCCTCAAGATTGTGACTGATTTTGACAAGTGCTTACCTGTTGCTTCCACCATTCCTTCCAGGATGACCACAATTTCAAATTCCTCCTTCTCCAGTTGGGTGCGGGACATCTCCCAGAAGGGGCTTTTCTCGTTGATTTCGTGTGAGATGATAAGAGGTGACACCAGGAACAATCTGTCGTCTCCAGTGTCAAATCCCACATTGATGTCTGTTTGGTTCAAGGGGATGAACTCTCCCTCTTTGGTCTGTTTGGACTTAATCAGTTTGGCTCTAATGGAAGCCTCGACAATGTGGGAATTGCGGAGGTCTCCAACACGGAACATGAGACAGAGCTTCTCATCCCTCATGGAAATCACTGCGTTGTTAGAAAACATGAGGGTTTCAGCTCTCTTCTTTGGTTGGCTGATCTTGACAAACATGCATCCCACCATGAACGCATTGACGATGGAGCCCAGAATAGCCTGGATCAGGAGCAGTACAATGCCCTCTGGGCACTTCTCTGTTATGACCCTATAGCCATAGCCTATTGTTGTCTCAGTCTCAATAGAAAACAGAAATGCGGAAACAAATCCACTGAGATTTTCAACACAGGGGATCCAGTTTTCATCTTCAAGATGGTCCAGGTCTCCCCGGATATAGGCAATGAGCCACCATATGAACCCAAAAAACAACCAAGTGATGGTATAGACCATAGTGAAGACAAGAAGATTAAAACGCCATTTGAGGTCCACCAGAGTAGTGAAGAGGTCACTAAGGTATCGGTAGGTTTCTTGGACATTTCCATGGTGTACATTGCACTTGCCACTTTTCTCCATGTAACGCTGGCGTGGCTTCTTACCTTCTGCTGATATGAGGCGGGTTCGGTCAGTGGCAATGGGGACATCATCCCGAGCCTGTTTGGGAATCTTCTTAGGCTCTCTCGATACAACTCTGATGTCCATGTCCTGGTTCATGAAGATCCTAGAATCTCCAGCCATGGCTGGGCTGGGGGAGAACAAAGAAATAAAGTTTAAGATAGGAGGAAAAGAGCTGAGACAAAAGCCATTTCACCATACTGTGTGAACCATGACAGAGCAGGACCACAAACACTGCAAATATTAATGCTACAACATTGACAAACTTTCCCCCATGCTGGTATGGGGCTGGATACAGGCTGATTTTACATTAGGAAAGCTTTTTGCTAGAGCCATCTCTTTCTTCCTAGTATTGTTTTGGGAAACACTTTGAAGGGCTTCAGCACTTCTTTCACAACAGCCACTTGCTAAATATAATGCTGCATTGAACTGGATGTTAAATACTGATTCATAACACAGTCTCTTCAAACATGAACCAGCTGCCAGTCACTTTGCTTAATGCACTACTGGAACCTCAGAAAATATGGTTATGAGCATGGTCTGGGTGAAGTAGATACACCTTCTTGTTTTCCTTTTTCTTTTTTTTTAATGGTGCTCAGATTTTTGTAGACCCGAAATTTGTCTGAGATCGCAACTAGAAGCAAAGTAAAGGTGCATCGCTGTATATTTTCAAAAGGGACTGGAGCTTTATGGTGCCTTACGTTTCGAGTGCATACCAAGAGAAACCTTAGAAGTGAACATAAAACACTGAGCACTACTGCCTACCTAAATCTCACACAAGTCTGAATTATTCATGAAGGCTTCCCTTACAGTCAGCAGAGAAAAGCACCTCCAAGGATAATTCAGATTTCAGGTATGCTGAATCACCTTCTGGATATACTCACCCCTCTCCACAAATTATTCTGGAAGCCTGAGTTCCAAAGCTGAAATGGGCTTTTAATTTAGCATCTTCACCTACGTGTCTGCAGGTTTGATGAATCCAGGCCTACTGGTAATCACATATATCACAACCCTTTTACTTCTTCTGATGCTAGACAAAACACCAGATACTTTTAGAAACGTAACAGCTATTAAAAACCCATTGGCCACATGCAAAGCTATGCTTAACGAGATACAAATAAATAATACAAAATGACGGCTGTAATGATTTTTGCAGGTAATAATGTAACATCCTGCTTACTGAGATGACTTGATACTTCTAAAAAAAAAAAAAACCCACACATGCCCTGTAGAAAAATGAAAGTCTCCACTCTGAATGCAGGACACAGACAAAATCTCTGTGAAAGACTACCTAAGAAGCCTTAGGGATATCAAAGATAGAGCAGCAATATTCTCTATGGCGTTCATTCTCTGCGTTGTCCTCTGCAAATCCTATTAAAATCTAACTAAATCTATTACTGCTCCCTCTATCTTTAATCTTCTTATGTGTCTGTGAATGAGAAAAGGTGTAGAGATACAATTAAGAGTATCTTGGGAAAGACAATTTTAAGATCGAGCAAAGTAGCTTCATCTTTTCCGGATTAAAAAGCACAAAGGGGTGGGCGGGAAGGAAGCAGAGGCAGGATGAATAAATGAAGCAACAAATTTCCACTTCCATTCTGCTGTAGCCAAGTCTGGTTAATAGCAAAGAATTACTCGTAGCCCTTGTATAAGTCACCATCAATCATTACTCCAATGAAGCAGCCAAAGCCTGTTGCTGGAACCATACCCGCTGGCTCCATTCACTAGGGAGCCCAGCCATCTGTCCACAGCACAGTCCTAAAGCTTCTTTGTGCTGGCAAATTCGCCTGGTTGGAAGGGTTTGGGCCAGGGCTGAGGCAGTGCGGTCACAGGAAGGTGCAAATAGTAGGGACTGATGTATCTGGGATGGTAAGCTAGGGGGAATCAGATTTGCTGCTTCCACTGCCTATGATCCTGGAAATGGGATAGGTAACCCCAGAGCTGTACTGCTCCCTTCCCCAAACAGCATCCTCAAGGATTTTGGCAGAATATTAATCCCTGCCTCTACGTCTTTGTCTTCTTTTTCTCACATAGGGCTCCTGAGAGCTGGCTAATGGTCTATTTAGATGCATCTTGAGCCATTTTCTACCATTTGTTGCAAATTCAAATCTCCTTGACCACTGGTCTGGCTCTCTGCTGCCTTATGGCGTGTGTCTACTTACATGCATGCAAAGTGGCTGCTTGATGATGTCAAATTATACTCTCTCTCATTTCACAAGATGTGAAAGCATATGCCAAGTGCAAGTCAGAACAATCACACACTTTTTTTTTCTCTTTAGTAGGGAAAAAAGCATCCCATCGACTCATTGCAAGAGGATTAGGTACAGAGAAGAACCTCTTTGCTTCCTTCTTATGACTATTACTTTTGATCTTTTTTTGCATTGTTTGATTAATCTACAAGTACTCCATTTTGACTCAAGCTTTTGATCAATCTATGCGTGTCTAGACATGTAAAAACAGGCTAGTGTTGCATGTGTTCAATTTAAAAAAGAATTTTGTTAATAAATTTTGTCATAAAAGTAATATTTGAAGCTGAATTTCACTTACACTAACACTATGTACGAGAGAACAATCGATTTCAAGACATTCATCTATAGTGTAAGGTTCCACATTTTAGATTCATAGCAAAGAGACCACAAGGATCTTGAAACATATTAAAAAGATCAGAATAGAATAAAAATAATCAAAAAGACTAAATCTCTAGAAATATCACTCTGGTGAAGCTGGCTAGGGGGACTGTCCATTAATGAAAATGCAGGGAAACCTGCTTTAACTAAAACACTCAAGGGACTGGCAACACCACTTTTGTAATGCTACTGATCTTTAGCAATAGGTCAAGTGAAATCTTTCTGGAAATCTTTAGGAACACCTTACAAGTGCCCCATTAAAGCAGAAAAATTCCTGCTGCAAATGAACTTTACTGACAGCTTCAGCAGCATTACAACTTCTGCCAATATTTAATCTTAAACTCTCCCATTGCACTGAGAACGTGACCTCAGTGTGTGGTTATTGAAAATAATTATGCACATGAATCTTTGCATTAGATTCTTTAAAAGGAATAATATTGGTTAGCAGTTTGAGCACAGGTTTGGATGTCTAAGGACTATCCAGCTTTCTGTTCCAAATGCTTTCAATATTTTTCCTCTAATTCTGAGCAAGTCACTGTCTCTCCCTCTTCCTTAATTCCCCAACTGTAAAATCTGCAACACAGATGCAAACAGTCTGTGAGATCCTAGGCAGAGGAATCTTCTAGGAAATTTGCTGTTATTCCTTTATTAGTTTAACTGCTCTGGGAAACTTCATCACAAATGGCAAGATACCAAAAGAGAAGCACTGTACCTATGTAAAGATTTGGTTTACCCCTTTATTGTATAATATACTGCCACCGCTATCAAGCATACGCATCTTTTCCGGATAATGGTAATTACGTGCAAGCATCTCACAGAGATTTAGACTTCAGTTTGTAAACCACTGCTCCATCCAGCAAAGAGATCTGTGACACGAAATTGCCTCTTACAGTCACACATACAATCCTGTTTCATTGGCATTTACCATCTTTGGTTAAATGGTGCCAGGATAATAAAAATGTCACTTTTGTACAAAGCTGCTTTCCTTTTGGACAGGCAGCTGCAAAAGGAGATGTGAGTCACTGCATTATCAACCTTGCAAAGAGGCTCTTTATCGGACTTGCTGTTGCTCAGCTTTTGCCCAGACGACAGACTCGGGGGCAGTCGTTGACATTTAGGGCTCTTAGCTTTGCTAAAGCAGAGTCAAGCTGGGGTTAGCTAAATATCTTCAGAAGGCATTGTTTTGCAGAGCTGTCTACAAGCCCTGACTGGCAGAGTTGATGTAGCTCCTGATAGCTCCAAGCGTTCAAGATAGAAATTTGCTGAAGATGTTGCAGAAGGTAAAACAAGAAAAGTCTGCAAGAGACCTTTTTCCCCTGCTTACCATGGTGACTTTTTCCATACAGATAACTGCTGATCTCACTTAGGCAAATGCAACTTTCAGTGTGGGTTGGATTTACTTGTGGAGAGGTCTAAACTGTCAGGCAAGAGGAGTTTGGAGACATGAATTTGCCATTAAGTTTGTGTAAAAAATTACTTCCTACGGTTTGTTTCGAACCTGATGCTCATGTTTTCTTGCATTATGAGAATAAATGAGCAAGTGTTCTTTAATAACCCTCCCATCTCCTCAAGTCGGGATTTTACTTAACTCTATCATCTGCTTGCCAAGATGAAGAGTCCTATACTACTAAACAAGCAATCAATACAGCAGTAAATACTGAACAGATCATTACTGAAAAACTTGACCTGGTTCTTTTGCTGCCCGTTTGCCCACACCACATAAAAGGGAGCCTAACTCACTGTCCCCACATTCCTCTGCGGCACATACTGTCTTTGGGGTCACTCTGCAAAGCCGGAGTGAAATGCTTCATGGACAGACACTAGCACCCTGGGAAAGCCGGGAGAGGAATGTAGCGAATTAAAGCAGCAGCACCCAAGGAGAATAAAAGCATTGATTGCTCAACAGTGAGTGCCCATGGAAAGATGGAGGAATGAGACATATTAGGAAAAGATGGCCTTTCGCCATGAAGATAAATGGCTATTAGATGGATGCTGACTGGCAGATGAGCTTTGATTTCCCTGAGAAAGGCATCTGTCCTGCTATCCTTTACTGCGTGTATACGACAGACTCAACAGTCGATGATGCAAACACAAGATTACCTTTCAGGGCGTACATATGCACGTGAGAAAAAGAAAGGCAGGTAGATTTTGTGCAGATCATGTCACCTTTCAGCTTTCTGACTTATAAAGAGAGGCTATGATGGCTGACTGTTCAGAAAGTGCTTGGAGATCCACAGGTGAAGGGAACAATGCAAGAGTTATGCTATTCAAAAACAAGGCAAAACACCTTAGGAAACTGCACAAGAAGAGATCTGTGGTTCAAAAACTCCCTCATCCACATAATTGCTTTTCAAAGCGTAATCTCACTCACGCTGAAGTAGGAAGATGCCTTTCATTTCCTCTGAGTTTTCATTAAGTTGCAGCACCGCTTTTCTAGCGTGGTGACAGGCATGGTATCACAATGGAGTTGCTCTGGGGCCCGAGGAGACACCCACCCACCAGGACACAAAAATGGGGGGTTGATGATTAACTAGGCAGCTACCAAAGGAAGCAGGATGACTTTCTGCTTGTTACAGAGGCTGCTAATGATGGCCTGTCTGCTTAGAGTTCATTAGGCTCAGAAATACCAAAACAGAAGGTGTTCAGTGTTTCAAAACAAAATCCCTTGCAAGAAAATCTCTCTGGGTAGGAAGTCAATATGACATGAAGACAGGCAGAGCTTATGGACATTTGTGCTTTACTTGTACCTGCTCGGTACCTCCCAGCCTACCCTCCTCTGCAGTGCTGGATAATCACAGTTCTAATATCCCTTAGTCCTTCTTTTGTCAGTTGTGAGGTCGTAATGAGCCGCCCCCCATTCCCACAGCATCCAAATGTTCCACAGTGCTCAACACAAGTAACATGCTTTCATTTTTTTATTTTTTTAAGATCTGTGGAATTAGGAAGTGCTCTAGTTCCTATTTTTCAAGATGGGGAAGCAAATCACAGAGACGCTTCTTCCACACTCACATGGGAAATCTGTGGCAGGGCAGGGAATTGAAGCTAGAGTTTCCAAAATCCTGAACAAGTGCCTGTAATCACTGTGCTGCTCTTCTTCCCTTCCACCAGCCCAGCAGCATTCCCTGCGTTTCAGTGTGTCTAAAGATTACTCTGAAAAGCCTACACAGTCTGATCTATTGGCATGAATAACCTAGCCCGATTATTTCTAATGCCAAGAAATAATATTTCTGTCTTTACTGTGAACTTTTTCAAAACCAGAGGAGTGAGTTCCAGAAAAAAAATATTTTTTCTTCTTACAATGTTCTCTTCGGTAGCTACAGATTTCAAATAGATTTTTTCCTCCACGGTATTGATTAAAGTATTAAAAAAACACACAAAACATCAGTTTGCAGATGCATTAAATATATCAACTTCAGACCAATGCAGAAAAGAGTGGAAAAACTAAAATCATAATGAGAAGGAAGGCTGGTTGATTTTTTTTCAGACAAAAGATGAAGACTAGGAAATGCCTCGTGAGACATCGTTATGACCCCAGTGTACAGGCTGCAACAATTTGTTATAGAACAAAGACTAGAGAACACAGAGTTTCCACAACATAAGGGGTACCTTCTACTTGATATAATGTGTGGATAGAATATAATCAGCGTAACCTTCAGTCAATTACCTTATATTTCCTTGAGTTACAGAAGTTGAGCATGAAAAGTCTGCGTGCAAAGGGTACAATCACAATATTTTCCTCTTAGGTGTTCTTAATCAATTTTGAACAAATGATATTTTCTTTACCAACAAATAAATCCTGAAAATAAACCAATTTGATCTCTCCATCTCCAAGGAAGTGACTCTGCCTGAGGCACTCTGCAGCCTCTCTGTCCTTTTACCCCAGACTCTATTTTTAGGGAGACCTTATGGCGTCATTGAAAAAGTCACTGTTATCTTTCAACAAACACAACTGAACAAAGAAAGACAGACACTCTTGTCCTGATAAGACACTCCTGTTTCTCCTGCTACTGGCTGTTTACACGTGGCACACTGAACACTGGGGTAAGCAGAACCTCAATTCTATGAGAAAATTCTGCCCCAAAAGCATTAATGTTCCTGTTCTCCATTGTTCAAATATTGCACCGTTATTGCAACTGAAAGTCACTATATAAACCTGAAGCTGGCTTGAAAAATAAAATAAAATTGAAGGATGTTAATACCACTTCACACTTCTACAATAACTTGCATCCAAACAGCTCAAAGATGAACTGACCAAATACAGGCTCCTTCTGCCCCAAGAAGTGTAACAGTGCTACAGAACCCACTGTGCAGACAAGAGAGGGCAAGTAACAGAGAGACAAAGTGACCCACCTAAGACCAAACTGCTGGTTAAGTGCCAGTGCTCACCCCAGATGTCTGAGTGCCTCTCCCTACCTCTAACCGAATAGGAAGTGGGTGACTCTTATATAAAAGTCCGGCAGTTTGTCTCAGAACATGACTAAAACTCTGCTTGCCTTTTTCAGTCTGCAACTAATCAGGCTGGAACCTTCCAGAGATGGAGAATTTTCTCTAATGGAAACCAAAAATGATCCTGATCCTTTATCTCCACCTGAGGAGGAACACTGGGGGAAAGAATCAGACCCCAGAAGTGAAATAACTCCCCCAACACAAACATGGCCAGACACTTCCCACATGCTATAGAAGATAATGTTTGCTTGGACTGGTCAGAGAACTAGTGACAGAAGTCAGTTTTGTTTCCCTCCAAGCTACTCAACTATAACTCTAAGGCAGCTGTCTACTCCAAAGGAAAAGGGTGCAGGAACGAAGGACCTGCTTGATTACAGAGTCCCAGAAAGTCAGCTGGTAAGCTTTTGGGGACAAGGACAGTTTCTGCCAATTCTTGATTGTTTTCCTGAAACTCTCAGGACAAAAACAAATTGGCAGAGATTCTGTATAAAAGTTAGCCGGTTACTCCCAACCAGCATCTGCTAATACAAAAAGGACTCTGGGCGCTATTGGCCCAATGAAGCCGGACTTCGGTACAAAAATGAGTCACGTTTTTACCTCATGGGCCATAAAGACCCCTAGGGGTTCCCAATGCATCTGCCTCACCCCCTCAAGGGCTGAACATTCATTGTCTGAAGACTACACTACAAGGGCTCTTTGAACCTAAGCTGATTAGTAGGTGTCCTAATTATAAAAGAATTTAATCTTTGACTCCAGGTGAGGATTACAGTCACTCTACACATCTCGGGGTTACTCACTGATCAGTCTCTTCCTACCCATTGTATTCCAGTGACCCCCACTATCTGGTATCCGAGCAGTTCATCATTTTTCATGTCTTTCCCTACATCGTAACCTTTACTAGATTTGACAGTGCCTTTGTACAAGATCAACATCTAATCCCTGGCTTCCCAAAGAGTTTCCTGGCAGCTAGCAAGTTAGACAACAGCACATCTCTAGCTGTCACCCTGGCAGGGCTGGGCACAGAAACCCGGTGTTCAGCTGACCTAATACCTCAGCTACTTCTCCTCCTGCCTTTCAGGCTATTAATCGTTAGCAGCCAGAGAAGAAAGCAAGTACACTGAAAAAGCAAACAAAATCAGGTAACTTACTTGCTAAGAGCAGCTCTGCATCAGTCTTGTGCCTTGGCACTTCGGCGATGCTGGACAGTGACAGGACTGAGAGGTAGGTAAAGCAGCTGCTGGAAAAGTGTCCGATCCATGCCATCACCAGAAAGCTGGGGTCGTCTTCTGATTCGTGGCTTGTCTCCTCCTTTCTTCCCTCTGCCTGTTATTACAAAACATTTATGTGGCACTGGAGGTTTAAATGCACACACCCCTGTCCCTAGGTATTCCTGATTTCCCTTGCTCTGTCAGAGCTGACAAGGGGTGCTCCAAACCCTCACCCCTCCACCGCTGCAGTGCTACTTTTGCCTGCCAAACGCCAGCCTTCCCTTGCCCCCGCTCTCTCCCATACAAATGACTTGTTAGTGGTACAGAGCTCGTTAAAGGGCTGGGGCAGAGGGGAGGGAGAGGAGAGGGCTGCATGTGATAGGGAGCATCATCTGTTCTGAATGAGCAGGAAAGGGAAAGGTGGCGGGAGTGAAAGCAGAGGGAGGGGTTTAAGCTGCTGCTCTGCACACAGGGGCTGGCTGGGGAGGGCGAGAGGCATATTTGGTGCCTGGAGACAGCGCCGGCACCGCGCTGCCCTGGCACCGCATGGTCTCTGCCCTCCTCGCCAGCTCCCCGAGCGCTGTGGGTTTACTTCTCCTCCCAGAGCTGCTTCTCAGCTCTCCTCTTGCCTGGGTTCTCCTCTCCTGGATAGGCTTTTTTTTTTTTTTTTTTTTTTTTTTTGNTTTTTTTTTTTAGGGGGTGGGGACTGCATTCGTGTTTGAAATCACACAAACCGAAAGCAGTCCCCAAAAACGGAGAACAGAGAGAATGCAAAAGCTGCACATTTAACAGGAGGTGCACGTGTACGTATTCATCGGCATTGTGGAAACTGTCTTCCAGGCTGAACCAAGGAATTTGGGTGAAGTGGGGAGGAGGAGGGAGAGCACGATTCCTCCGGTGCTCTTCCTTTGCCTGTCAACCACTGAGCTGCTGAAATGGTGCTTGCTGAGGTGCATTGCTTGCCTGTGACCCAGCCAGTCCCAGGGAAAGCTCTTCAGTGGTTTGCTTTTTTTTAAAAATCATTGATAATACCACACTGTCTCCCTACCTTCCTAAAATATTTCGTTTTCCGAAAAGCAAATGTCAGGCCAGCAGCAGATAGGAGACAGAGCTGCCTGGTGACTGCAGGTTACCTTCAGGCTTTGTTGCCCTGCTCCCTAAGCCTGACACCCCCACTCCTCCCTCATTCTCCGTTCCAGGAGCCACACACATCACAGCCCATCAGAAATGCTGCCACAGAAGATTTTCTGGGCAGGAAGAGAGTTGTCAAAATCAAAACATGATATAGGAAGGTGTCAGTAGCACTGGAATCTGACAGCAATTTGTTCCATTTTCTGCTGCGAAATTACTTTCAATTAATTGATTTTTTTTTTTAAGTTACGCTATCACTAATGAAATAAATCAGCATAGGAATGACATTTTTACTTTTATCTTACTGTATGGGTATTTTACAGCTTTTTATTTGCATTCTTGTTTTGGAACAAGGGAAAAAATTGAACAAGAGAACTTCCTGCAGATCAGAAAATCTGATTTCTTACCATTTTAAATCTAGGATACATAACACCTTGCTAGGAAAGCTAGACTGGAAAAATAGCTGCTGGGAAACTCAAAAAGACATGCGCTAAGGAAAGAGAACTGAACACACCTTCGAATAGCCATTAATAGTCATATTATGCAGAGGACTAGGTTAAGGAAGCACATCTCTATAGACATGCTGTTTACCAGTGTTCTTGTTCTTTGATCTGTACATGCAATTTGGATCTAGACAGATGGGATATGAATCTGGAGCCAGACCAAGGACTTTGGCTACTGACAAGTTTTGCGAATGTAATGTCACTTTTCCACTCGTTGTTAGTTTATATTTCCCACTGCACGCAGTTTGGACAATAAGATCAGACCTGCCAGCGTGGCTCCTGTTTCTCATGCATTTGAATGTCCCTGTCTAGGCTGCAAACAGCACTGAGGACTCAACTCAGCAGTGGAACTATTTCCAATGAAGCAAGACACAGTAATAAACTGTTGATGAAATCTTGTTATGTTAGATCTTCTGCCTGCTCACAATCGTTAGGAATGCTCTTTTGTTTTTCCAGCAATATTTATTTTACCTTTTAGGACTATGTCTACAATACATGAAGTATCTTCACAAAATTGTGGCTTGGGAAGTACATTAACAGTTGTGGGTTTCTTTTGTTTTTNGGGGGGTGTTTGTTTTAAAATAAACATTTAAACTCACTTAAAAAGTACTAAACAGTAACTTATATAGCAGCAGAGTCAGTCTCCACTAGAATCATACCATTAGCTTTCAGGACAGGGTAAGTTGCTGGATGCTGCTTCCACGCCAGCACTAAGGACAGTGTCACCTTCATAAAGGCATCAGCTCTGCTGCTTCTTTTATTTAATCTCTTTTAATAAGATTTGGAATGAATTTTTGTGCTAGGAAAAGCAGTCCAGCCAGCAGCCCTAGAGGAACAGAGTCTCTGCAAGTCTGCAAAGCTAATACGACATGAGCAACATTAGGAAACGCTTTTCTTCCCCCATCCCACACATGCTCATCCAACACAGCTCATCTACAAACCCAGTGGACAGCCTCCAAGAGGACAGGGGTCTCCCAGACACACAGAGTGGTGGGCTCACAGAATGATCATTTCTGTGGTGGCAATTTTCCCACCTTGAGCTATTTGCTCACGTGTGAGAAGTACCACTATGTCATCCAATGTAAATAAAAACTCTTTTGCATTTTGAGCAGATTCCAATTTCTCCTGCCACGAGTGAAACTCTGCTAACAGGCACTGCCATCTGCTGGCACCGTGGCCCTTCACTGCTTTCCCTACAAAAGGGAAAAAGGGGTTAAAGTGCAGTCCAGATTCTCGCAGCTCCCACTAACCTGTGAGGTTGCAAAAGCCCTGTTTCCCCAACATCTCACATGCATTATTCAGCTGGAAGAGAAACCTCGCCCCTAACGAGATCTGTCAGCTCACGAGCAGGCACATCATCCTGACGCTGCCGCAGCTCTGCCAACACTCCAGGCAATTACAGTGCTGTGCTCACACCTCTGTCCAGATGCCAGCTCAGAGGAGAGCACCGGATTGCAGCACCGACCTGCGGACGCCGCCCAGTGCATACCACAAGTGCATTTGTGTGCTGGGGCTGCTGCCTGTCACGGGACCTGAGGCACCAGACCTTACAAAGCACAGCAAATAGCACAGAGCAGAGGGCACTTGAGAGGTCTGTGCTTCCATCAACATTAAAGGACTTCCAGTAGCTATCTCTGGAGATATAGTACCCTTTGCGTGGGTCCACATGAGTGCATGCAGCTTGCTAGAGCTTCGTTACTTGACTTCTGCTTCCTTATTCTTACACTCTAAATTACCGCATTGTTTTGTCTATCATTTCAACAGACATCTTCCAATTTGCACTGATTAAAGACCAGATAGATCTGAGAACAGTTTTTCGGCTGGAAACTACACTTCAGTCAGCCAGTGACATCAATGTGCCCTTGCTAATGTAGTTTAAATGTTGTTAATGGCCTCACAGGTTTGAAATATATTAAAGGATTCTGGGTATCAGCTCGCTGCAGAAGGGCAGGATTTAACGCAAAATGGCAGCACCATTTGGGTTTATTCTCAGGCTAGTAAGTAAACAAGGAAATGCAGGGGGAACGCTTCTGAGTCAATAAGGCAAAGTTCTCTCAGTGTTTGGGATAGGATTCATCTTAGCTAATGCCATTTAGAATATGCTAGTCCAAGTCTAAATAGTCATGCTCTTTCCTTTCTAACTGATGCAGTAACAGGTAGTATCAGAGTGCATCTAAATTAGACCCTCCTGTTAGAATGGGCTGAACGATCTAATTCCTGGAGTGCGTGGATACAAATTTCACTGCAGTGCAACATCTTGATTATAGTGGGGGTGCTCACAAGCTCTAACAGCTGTGCTTCACAGGACCTCTAGGGCTAGTCACTGGGATGAAATGATGGCAACTGGAATGCTCAGTTCCTGGATTTGCAAACAGAACAGGATGTGGAAGAACAAACTTTGATCTCATTTTGGTATAACAAAATAGCTCTCTGAGGACATTATGCATATAAAAAGCTTTCATAAAGCAACCATCAGTTTGGATTTTTGCTGGTTCCTGTAGAATTCAGTAGGGCAGTCCAATTTTTTGAGCTTTCATGAACCAAATGAGGAGTAAGCTCCATTTCCTTGAGGTTTCACTGCACATAAGTGAGCCATTCACCCTGATGAGCACAGACTGGTCCATGACATTTATTACCCAAAGGGACAGTCTTCATTCTGAGCACCAGTGACAGAATCTGTAGCTTGGTCTAAAATGAGTGGTGGCTGTTTATGGCTTTCCATGTATTGAAAGAAGAGAGAGCAACAGGACCTTCAGGGAGCATTTTAATTTGCTGTGCAATTTGATCTCTGGAACAAGAGATGTCTCTTCCTGTTTGTCAACCATTAGCCTACTATCCCACTAGAAGAAAACAGTTGTAAGAGCCAGTGCTGGAAACAGCTTCTCAGATCATCTCATCCACCTCCTCTTCCCTGGTGTACTCAACTGAACAGGAGCAGGGCTTTCAAGTAAAGCTCTGAAAATCCAGATCAAAATTAAGTGGCACTCACCCACTCTGTCTCGAGTTCCTTTTGTGTTTTGGGGCTTATTCAAACCCCAAGCTGAAAACGAAATTTGGGAAGTAGGAACAGAGGCAGACAAGGGGAAGAAAAAGTTTCTGCAATAAACCCAAAGTCCCGCCTCTGTTAAGAATGTGTGGAGGAGTCTGCTTGCCATTTCCTTTGATATGATAATGAGGAGCTAATGCTAACCTGGGGAAGAGACAGCTCTTCTTACAGTTGTATGGGGCTATTGCCTAGCGCTGATCCGTACCAGCCAACACATCCCAAATTGTTGCTATCTTTTAACTTCTGGATTGCCCGCAAGTGTGTTAGTCCAGTTCTTAGTGAACTGCCATTATAATTAACAGTAATTAAGCCCTTATTTTGCAGGCGCAGCAACAGAACCTAAGGCTGAAGAGCACCCAGAGACTAAACTTCCCACGCAGGCCCATGGCAGCCACGGGGCTAAAAAACACTGCCAAGGGCACTGGTAGAGCGCGGCAGCTCGCGCACTTGTGACATCTCTCCTGGGAATAAGCCACCGCGCCTGCTTCCAGGGCACCCGGCTGCTCGCTGCCTGGGAGCTCAGAAAGAAATGAAAAAATGCAACACACTGCTAATAATGGCAAATTCGGGAAAACAATTTCCTTGCTAGGCTGTCAGAATTCAAAAAGATTTCTGACAAAAGGAAATGCCTTGGTTCAAGTGGGAATCTTGGTGCGTTAACTTCCCTCCTAAAACTGTACAGCCTTTGCTGCGCAGAGAGGGATGGGTGCATACAGGATATAACCACCAGGGTACAGCCTACTTCCCAAACTCGGCCAGTAACCAGCCCCTTCATTTCAAATGAGTATCAACTCTAGCTTGTGCTTTTCCTGGCAACGATAAGAGACAGAGCCAGCAGCTCCTCCGGTTGACTATAAGGAACATAAAAGGGTATTTAGTTGATTCCAGGAAAGTCCACAAACATTTTTGCATGGGACTATAAGAGACTAAATTTTGCTTTTGGGCACCACTTTTGGACTCAAACAAGGCCCAGCGTGTACACTTGCAGCCCAGGACTGTCACCTTCTGTGAAACAGCCATGCACTGACCATCACAGATCAGCGCAACGTGAAGTCACCGCCAGCATATCTTGTGGTTATGTAGCAGAAGGCAAAATCTAGGTGCAAAAATAATATCCTGAAGATAGATTTTAGGCCATGGATATCAGCATGTCTAGTTTATTGAGGTGCCATCTTTTAATGCTATTTGCAATCTCCTCTTCGGAATCAAAAGCAACTCAGCGTTTGTTACAGCAGGTCCCACACGTCATTGCCCTGAGTTCAGTTCAGGATTCTTTTCAGCTCTATTCTGGCTGCAGAAACTGTGACCCCCACTGACTCTAGTGAAGGCTTTTTATTACTGCTTAATCTCATGTGTGCGCGCCTGGCACCAGAAAAAGCAGCAGACTAGCAGCCCTGGGGACAAAAGGCTTCTATTTAGCCACAAAACGGGTACTATATGGACAGCATTTCCCCTGTGTTGCCCTTTCATCATATCCCAAATGTATTCAAGTGACTGGACAGAGCAGCTCTGGAGCCAGAAGGGGTCTGTTAGAGACGCTAACCCTCATGATGCAAGGGAGACAGATTAGCTGGTAATACCTGGGCAATTAATCCTTGGCTTCTTTTTTTCAATTAGTGTCAGTTACCCTAGAGCTCAGAGCCTTGTCCCTTAGGATCTGACTGAGGTCACTAGGCATTTACATTTTCAGTTGTGGTTAACCTGGGCTAGACTTGAACTAGAGACATATAGGTGAAAATCTTCAAACTCCATTTTAAATTTACAATATACACGGCTCTGAGTTTCAGTAAAACACTAAACTGTACCTTGCAGTAGGATCCTTATGTTGTGAGAAAGGTAGTGGGTCCATAAAAGAAGCAAAACACGAATTCCAGCTGCCACAATCAAGTAGCATAGCAGTTGCTGACCGTACGCGACTACCACAGACCGTCTGCATGCTCTCTTCCCCTGCGAGGACTACAAGTGCTCTGCCAGGGGATTTTATTGCTTGGTCGAATTCCAGCACTTAACTGGGCTGTGGAGCTCCTCTGCAAGTAAATTTTTTTCTTTTACACACAACAGATTGTCAAGCCAATTTCTGAGATGCATCTTACTACAACAGCTACTAGGGAGCCTTTAAGAACAAAACCATTTGTTCAATCCTTCCCCAAAGTGTCTGTTTCCACGAAGCAATCTGCATGGACCTGTTAAATTCAAGAACTGAGTGTTTATTAGAAAATCCCAGTAGCATCAGGTAACTTCTGAGCTCTTGGATTTACACATAATTTGCTAACATTTGGAAGATTTTCAGCAGTTTTTCAGTCATTTTGGAGCTTAAGAGAAACATTTCTAGGACTTTTTTTTTCCAGACCTTGCAGCAGCATTCAATATTTATAAGGAATTCCCTGCCTTGGTAGCAACAACTGACAGTTACGAAAAATAAGTACACTATAAAATGCATTAATATTTTAAGTGCCAAAGACTGCTAGACGAAGATATTTCCAGCTTTTGCCTGACTGGTTGATATTTAGTTCAAGCAGACAACTGACAAAAGAAAACATATATAGGAGGGAAATGACAGGGTGTATGGGAACTCACAACAGCTACAGTAAGAAGTTTCTATATTTACACAATAAATCAGCAGCAGAATCGAGAAAAGAACCAGCCTTCCGGTTTCTACTCCAGCCACTTAATTCAGGGAACCACACTGTCTGTTATGTGCTCAGATATTGCTGTAGGATTCTGTAGCACATGAATAAAACCCTGCCATCTTCCAAATACAATTTTGAGATTGTGCTGAATCTAGGCTTTTCCACAAAAATACAAATAACTCATGTTTAATGATGCAACGGAGAGAAAAGATAAATCTTGATATCACTGCAATAAAGTGCCTTTTTTTATGAACATTCCCATGTGCTGACTGCCTGACAGTACTGGACATGATCCAGGTCTGTTTACAGTGCCAGCATGTCTGTGTCCCTGACTCCTGGCGCATCTGTACATTTTGTTCTTGGCATATTTGTATCTATG
Organism: Anseranas semipalmata; assembly: GCA_013399115.1. NCBI lineage: Eukaryota > Metazoa > Chordata > Aves > Anseriformes > Anseranatidae > Anseranas > Anseranas semipalmata. The sequence goes on along the minus strand of VXAA01000173.1, from coordinate 854,737 downwards.
GAGCCAGCTGACCTTGAAACTCTCATCACAGAAAAAAATAAAAAAAATAGCAGCAGCCAGAAAGCCTACCACCCCACACATATTTCATTGTTATTATCAGACTATTTTTCCTCTGTTTGGTTTGCACAGAGATGATACTCAATAACGCTGAAAATGTTCTTACTGTCCCTAGAGAGGCCTGTTCAGAGTAAAACCAAAGGAAATTAAAGACCTATCAAGCAATCCCCCGATGCAGGTTCATAAATATAAAACTGCAGGGCAGTGACTGGCTAAAACACTAAGGACAAAATGTGCTAAAACACTTTGACTTGAGTCCCTTTGTTCCTGTCTCCCCCATGTTCCCTACTCTGCGAGGAGACAGGGAAAGATGTTCCCAACACTCATTATCACTGCACATTCATATAAAACAGAGGGAGGATGATGAATTTGCTGTGGGACTAACTTGCCATAGTGCACTGCTTTTGTGACAGCAAGGCTTTACAGACATCTCTAAAAATACACCTCTTCCAGACTGCTGCAAGAACCACTTCTTTCCCTCAGGTAGTGGTTCAGTGCCTGATGGGACACACTTAGGAGCATACTACTGCACCTAGACCCCGGGATCTGAAGTCCCAAGAAAAATGAGCCAGACCCTGCCCCCTTACACAGGCTGTAAGCTGTCCATTGTGCCTGGAACACAAACTGCACAACGACTTTTGGAGAACCCTTAATTTGCGGACTCTTCTTCTTTAAAGCATTTTCCATCCTCCTGAAGAATCAAGAGATGAGTTTTGCTGTGACCTGCTTTACAACTGTATGAAACCACGATGCAGATCAGTGCCAACCTTTCTGGCAGTCCTGAGAAAGAGACTGGGATGCTGAGAAACAAACTGGGTCCTCCACAATCTTCAGAGGCAAACTGCTCTGGACGTATGCTGACTTCAGTTATGTTACCATGCTCACTAGAGTGCTCCTGTATTCACTGTAATTTGTGCAGCAACATCTCACTGAAGTTGTGGCAAATCTGTTGGATTTACCCTGCAGTTATTCAGTGAAGCTTTCCTTTCTGGTTGCATTTGCCTGGGGCTTATTCCTTTCCCACGCAGCGTACCAACTCTAAATTTCAGATCTGACTAGTGCTAAAATTGTACAAGAAAAGACGCTTCATCCAAATGGATGAAATGTACTTTATTTTTCTGTTAGTCATGAAATTCATCCACTGTTTGATACATCTGAGCCCAAGATTAAGGAGATCAGTGGAATTTCAGGCCATTATAAAACTATCTCAGAGTGCAGTACAACCACAGAAATAACTCAGATGACTCTACAAGTCATGCTGTGCTCTGTTGTAAGAGCAGACATAAGGAATTATTGACTAGATTTCCTGGAATGTACCAGCGTAAATGAGGCATAACACCAGAATTGTAGACATGTCAAAAGAAGTATAAAGAAGTTTTCCCAGGAAAATATGATGCCATATGGACATGGTAAATCCTAAAGCTTTGTTCTGGTGAAATTTCTTTCAGTTCCCCAGGCTTTTCAATGCAATACCGTTTTCTAGAAAGATGACTGGGTTATGTCATCTTGGCACTTAAATTGCCTCGGGCCATGGTGTTTCCACACTAATGACACCATTGGAACTTGCAGACTCCGTACTATCCCATTCACAGAGAATTGATTCATTTGTGCTGACAGCTTGCATACACCTTGTCATACAATAAAGTTATTGAAAATGAATTGCCAGAAGGGCTATGATCATTGCTTCAGGTGATTTATCAGGGACTTATTCAGCACTGAGCCAATGCCAAGAAAACTCCCTCATGTACCTAGACCAGATGTTGTTCTCATCTGAACTATGTTAAATCTGAGACAAAACTACTACAGCCAACAGACTTGTAGTGCTATCACCCTTATTTCAACTTAGAACTCTCCCTTCTGTGCCTCCACACACACCCCACCCCAAGTCAGCAAAACAACCACTGTCACACCCAAGTGCAACCTCTGATTCCACCTGTTTGCTGAGCAAAATGATTTTGGCATATAAGAAAAGGTTGACTTTAATTTTCTTTCTTTTTTTTTTTTAAGCTGAAGACACTGGCCCTAATTTAAAATGGAGCTTTGTGGTACTCAGGCCAAAAGCCCCACCTTTTCTTCTTTCTTCCATTTTTTACTTTTTAATAGATTTTCCCATCACCTCCAGAGCCAGCGGTTACCTCAAGCAGTCCCTGCAGAGGCCAGCAGAGGGTGATGGGCAGCCACGTTGCTTCTTTACTATGCTGACCATTTCCTGGGGTAAAGCCACACATTTGAGGTTTATCTCAGTGGGGGTGATGGAGACCTACAGAAAACCTTGCTACAAGGCATGAAGGTGCCTGCTTGGGCATAAATCAAGCTCCTCTTCTGAACGCACCTCATAGCTCTGTGGAAGTAGACATGACAAAAACACACTGCAAAGGGGAAACTTCAGCACAGAGATTTCAGTCTATGAACACGCTGTGAGAGGAAGGGCAGAGGACTGCCTTCAGTTACCCAACCTGGTCCAGCACTAAGGTAGAGGCTCTAAAGCCAGCTGCCTCTTGAAGGCAGCTGGGTATCACCTAGAGCAACTTGTCCAAAACCTAACTAGGCACAGTCCAACCAGAGCTGTGCTCACAGTATATCACTGCCCCTCAGATACCATGTTTTTTTCCAGCCTGCATTTTAAGCCTTGCATACATGAAGACACATCACTGACCACTTTTATCACTCATGCACAACGAGCAGGCTACAGCCGATACTTCAGCCTGCTTTCTATTACCAACCGTGGTAACAGCTCTCTGCTATCAAGCCTGTTCTTACTGCTCTCCCGAGTGACTCGTTTTGATGGGTTCACTCATCTGTAAAACAGTCATTCTTTACATGGCTATTTCTAATGTCCTGACCTTCAAAAGCAAGGCCCAGGGTTTTGCATGATCATCCAGTAAATGTACTTCTTAAAAGACAGCATGTAGGAGAAGTACCTGCAGTTCTTTGCTGGGGAAAAAACAGGATGCTTCGTTTTTTTTTTTTTCCTTTTGATAACAGTAACCCCACACAACCTTTATGAGTCCAATGAGAGACTACCAGCCCATTCTGCTGCTCTTAGAAACCAAGACAAAGTTACCACCCAGTTCTCTTATTACTAGTTGTAAAAGTCTGATGTAGATGTACCAGAAGGAGGAGCAGGAGCTGCAGGAGCTATAGTTCCCACAAGCACTGCCTACAGGGCATACGTACTCCTCAGTCATGCTTGCAGCTGCTCAGATGTACAAACTTGCCTCCTGGATCCAGCTCTCCTTGTAGAGAGATTGCCCAAATTTCAGAAGGCCAGGCTCCATGGGACTGTGAACTAAACTCAAACAGTAATCAATAATAACCCTTCTTCCCAGGGAAAGAACAAAGAGCATAATACATGTAAAGAGAATGTGCTGATTTCTTCTCTACCCTGTCCTATGTCTGTTTCCTCTGGGGCCGTATTCCTACTCTTGGGAAATAATTAAACAAACAATTACTCCACACAACTTGTTCACTTCCTTACTCTGCCTGACACCGTGAGCTCCATCCAACCCAGTTGCAAAGAGAATTCAGAGCCCTAATTCTTTCAAGAGATATGCTCTCAGCTTTCTTCATGATTCCCATGGGAGATCAATGCCTGACTTCAGTGTGTCAGAATGTCAGACCAGGCTTTCTACCTTGTTTTGCCTTTCTCTGCCTTGGTTATCACCAGTGAAAAATAGGATGATGACTACTTCCTTTATTTCTGTCTCCCTCCCCTGCATTCCAAACGAGAGGGTAAATTTCATTTATTAATGCTGATAGAGTCCATTGAGACTTGCAGATAAAAGACTCAGTTTGCAGCAGAATGTTCTATCTTGCAGGAAGCTTATACTTTACTATTTATTCTCAAAGCACCTACTGACATTGCTAGGCAACTGGGACATTGTCCAAAATAAAAACAGCAATAATAATGAAACAAACAAACAAATTCTGAGTCTAACAGTCTATAAAATGCAGCTGAGGTCTGTCAGGAAAACAGACAATGGATGAAAGTAATTCCTAAAGTTGGAAGAAAGTGAAGGTCAAAATGATCAGTTGTGGGTTACCCAAAGAGTAAAGCTAGAGATGCATCCCAAGAGGGACACAACCACCATCCAGAAGGTCCTGCCTCAGAGGACACCAGAGGCATGCTAAAATCTGGGGACTTCTGAGCAGCAGCAAGATCAACTCACTGGATTTTCAAGGGACTTTAAAGAATGGCAGTACAAGGGACGGTCACTGTTCCAATAGATGCTGTCAGGCAGATGCCCATGCAGGTATGGCTGGCTGTGTGCCACCCCACTCCTTAGCAAGCTAGCGGGTTTGCTCAGGCAAGCGGGGTATCACATGGGGCAGAGAAAGCCTTTGGCTAGACATCCGTGCTCGCATCAGACCTGGACCTGATAGCCTCAGGGGCTCTCACAGGTTGATGTAGGGACAACCCCTTGAGACCAGCATTTTAGAAACATCTCACGCCCTTGAGAACTTAGACTTCCACGAATACCTTTTTAGAGCTTACAAAAGCGTATCTATTTGGAAAACTGACAGAAAAAACACAGAGGATGAAACAAAGCATGCTCCCATTTTAAGGCTTCATACCATTTGATCAACCACAGTTCAAAAAAACTTGCTAGAGCACAGTGTGTACCTGAGACATCTGCGCTTGTTCTACCAAATTAATAAGCATTGTCACTGAGTTGCAACTATTTACTGATTTTAATACCATCATAAATAACAGGGATGACAGCTCTGACGTCTAATGCAGAAGCCTGACACTAGTAGGCAAACCCAAATGAAAATGTAGAAACAAAACTTCAACTGGTGTTAACTGGTGACACCAGCTGTTCAGTGACATCAGACATACACTTTCCTACGTAGTATTTTAGCCTTTTGTTTTCCTAGCATCAATTAGAAAAAAGATTTTAGACAACCCTGAGTCAGATGCCAACATCCGTCACTATTCTGCACGGGCTATTACAAACCCTCTGCCCAGCTGAGGCAGAGGTGCTGATCCAGCTGCACTGCTCCGTGTGCTCCGCTGTGCTGGCAGGCTGGCTCTCCAGCAGCAGAACAGCTTTCTGCTGAACACCCAGCTTACTACAAGCAGAAGGAAAGAAGTGTCTTTGTTGCAGTCCACCCATGCCCTACATTTTCAGGGGAAGTAAGGACCTCTCTGGCACTAACCTTCCCTGCCAAGAAGCTGAATTACAAGTAAATGCAAGTAATGAGCTTTACTACTTCCAGTGAGAAGCTGGCATAATTTCCTCTATGAGCGGAGTTGCATACAAAACACTTTCCCCATGCGGCAGTATCAGCAGAGGTGTTTTACCTTGTAGGCTTGCCAGGGGGCTAAGGGGGATTTTAGGCCACACTGTTCCACGAAATCTTTCTTGCAGCTATGTTCTTCTAGCATAACAGCTTAAAGAGAGTGCTAAATTCTTGTCACAAATTCTCTGTGCTTTCTGAAAAGTCACAGAAAAATTCAGTATGTGAATGTCTCTAAAATGCACAAAACAACTCAGCGGGCAGCAAAGTCTCTCTCTCATGCTATGAATTCATGACTACTTTTTTCCCCTCTCCCAAGCCCCCCTGCACTGCTCTGTAAAGAACAGGGCAGATAATACCTTGCCACCAATGAGGCCTCTGTTGCTGTGCAACTCCAATGACTTCAAGGAGTTACAACGCACAGGTCTCTGCCTTTCTGCCTTTCCACGTGCATTGCCACAGCCAGCACAGTAGCCAGCTTTGTTCTCGAAGTTAAATAGCCTATGCATTTAAATTCTGTCTTTGCAGATAGCAAAGGAGGCCAAGGGCTTCAGCTACTTGCTGTCTAAGAGTAAGGAAGGCTGAAGTGATTACGAACCTTTTGCTTTCATTAGTAGCAACGCCAGAAGCAGCTGGAAGGGATGAGGGGTACAATCATCTTCAGCTGTTACATTATTCTTCCATTTCAGACACTTGCCCTCCTAGAGATTTACACCTTCTTCAAGCTTATCTGCATGCTGGCATACACAGCTACTTATCTAATGAAGGGTGTCAGTGACACACACCCTGCTCAGAGGAATAAAAAACCAGTTCTCATATTTCTCTCAGCTTATGATGGTGCTGGTTCACAGAAAAGAAAGTTTTAGGAACGAATCACAAGTGTACATAGATCATAATGAACATTGTCTCCTGTTATTTCTATATTCACAGCTACGCTACTATTTAGAATACACTCAGCATTTTACAGACAGAAAATGAGCCATAATTGGAAGGACGGAATCACCTCTCCTGGGACCCAGAATAAAACAGCAATGGATTTCAAATCCCTCCCCATGGTAAGCACAAAGTAAACCAGTACTGGGAGGCTGCCAGCCTAGCTACACTGAGGTTAATGAATAAACAACTGCCTGCAGTACTGACTTCCCTACCACACTTAAAATATGTATCTTTGATTACATCTTAGGGAGACTGCTTCTTCTATAAATAATCATTCCTAAAGATAAAGGCATTAAATCTGTTTTTTTTTCCTTTGATGAAACACATAGAGATTATGAACATTTATACAGAAAAACTGCTACTAGGTGAGCAGACTTTTCACAGAATACTTGCTTTTAATAGAAAATGTTGACTTACTGTGAGAAACAATGCTAGAAAACAACAAAAAATGATTTGCAAATATAGTAGGGGACATTCCGAGAATGTCAGCTCAGTCACACCTTGTTTCCCATTTCTTCTTTATAGGACAGGCTCCCAAGGAATACCTTTCTGATAAAACAATGAAGCAAGCTCAGAAAAGGGAAGATTGTTATGAATGAGGAGAGCTGTTGGCTGCTGACATACCTAGGTCACTTCTGAAAATGCGATTTAATTCCTTGGTTATGGATGCATCTTTGTTTTATTTTCCTAGGGTAACACTTCCAATCTGTTGAACACACACAATACCCTAAATTTCCAAGAGTATCTTGGGTAATTTTGAATGTCCAACATGAGAAACAATAAAGAGGAGTCATTTTGTAGTTTAAGTTCTCAATACTTTATGGGGATTACTGCCATTTAGGAGGTCTCAGAGCACCTAGAACACGTTTGTCACTTGTGAAAAATCTAGGTCCTTTACTCCCCTCCTCCTGCTCTGCCTTTTTCATGCCAAATATAGAAATAATTTTCCGGCTTCAGACTGAATACAGTTGTTAATTACACTCTTTCCTAAAAACCTGCAATTGAAATTCACTCCGTGAGCTTCTGAAAGCCAGAGAAACCTATTCATTTTTATAATACTCTTTTGACATGTCTTAGTGGAAGAAAGAAGAAAGCCCATTCATTTCTAATTTCTCAGTTTTGAGGATAATGTTTAACAGAAGTAAAACCCTTGAAGGGCTCAATGTGCTCTTGGAAGCCAGAGGGAAAAAAAACCATTGAGTTTCATCGCAGCAGAACTAGCTTCTTTCTTCAAAAAACTATGTTAAACAATCTGCAATATGTTATTTGAGGCGAGAAATTTAATTTGTGCCATCATAAACTGCCAATAAGGTGAACAGGACAGGATTCCTGCATGTACTAGGAACAGTATAACAATAACCAGATTTATTATTTTTGAGTATACCACATCAATTACTTAAAAAGTTAAGTTATCTGCAGCAATTCCATCATCACAGTTTCTGGTGCTATAATAGCCTATATTTGTTGGTATCACTAATAGCATACCTGCCTCGCAGGAGTGTTAAGAGATGTAACAGATGAATTAACATGCTTTGGAGATGGAAAGTGCTGCTTAAGTATTATCAAATTTATTATTAATGACTGAGCTATTAAAACAATGGAATGGCTAATAACTGAGCTCAATTCCTTATATCAGTGCTTTTTATATTATATATGAGTGATATTTATATTTATAATTTTTATTTTTTTTATTATTTTTTATGTATTTATTTATACTTATATTTATATATATATCAGTGCTTTTTTTTTATATTAGTGCTTTGTGATTTTTGAATCACAAAGCTTATATTTTTTCAACTGTGTGAACAGATCTGGCTCTGTCCGAGTGTTAAATAACTTTTTAATGTACAAATCCTATTCCCAGCCTCTTGTAAAACTCAAAGTCTGAGAAGGTCCTGCCTGCAGGATGTCCTCCACTCATCTTTGGTGGGTAGCTGGAAGCACTGGGTTCCTATTGCTGTATAGCCCAGGAAAGATCAATCTCCCAGCTGGGGATTTTAATGCTGAGGGTAGAACTCAATTATTTACAGCAGGTATCCAAAAGATAGGGATATAAACTGCTTTGGCCACCTAAGTCCTCTATTGATGGAGTAGGATGCGCACCTCTAGAAGGCAATGCATCCTTAGATACCCGTCTTGGACTGAGAAGAAATGCCTTCCTAACTTGAGGGAACCAGAAGAATTAACTTAGACACCTAATTTTTATGTGCACATAGTAGGTAAGTGGGATGATTCCAGGCTTAAATCACACAATCCCTTAACATTGAGGTGCAAAGGCACTCTACAAAGGACTGAGAAATACAGGAGATGCACATTTCTTCAAGCTCCAAGACCATAGCAATGCAGAGAGTGACAGCATCTTTACAGCAATGAGTTAACTCCCGCAGTCCCTCTGCAAAGATGTCAGATGGACTCTTGGTTTCAGCTGGGATCTAGGAAGGAAACCCTAAGCAAGGGTACATATGTCTAATACACTTCAGACCAAATAAATCAAACTGCAAAGGGTTCTGCAGAATAAAGAAGGTATTAAGAGACATCTGGTTATTTCCCAAACCACACTGCCCATGCAAAACAAAGGCATGATCCTCAGAAGTAGTCAAGACACTTCTGTTGGCCTTATACTAGTGGGATGGGTCAACAGACTGAGATATTGCTACCGGTAATAGTAACGTCAGCTTCTTTGGGTAATATTGCACTGCTTTCCCTAACTTCAGCAGCTCAACCCTTCTGCTGTATTTTTTAATCCATCCAGCAGCCACTCCTCTGCCTTTCACACGGAATATATAAACTGAGCCACAATGTTAATGAGCCATTGCATATAGATGAGCTGGCAACCAGTCTGAGCTGACACAGCCACACATAAAAGCCAAGGAGGGCCTTGGGCTCGCTTCCTTTGGTACAGAAGCTGTTGGACCAAAGTACTGTGGAAATTACATGGTCTAGGGGATACAGGAAGCCAGGCAGCTTTTTCTCCCACCTCCGTTCTGGAATCACCTCTACTGCTTAACACCCAAGGTAAGAGGCTCAGTGCTATATTATTTTCTTGAAAGCCGCCAGTGACACAGGGCTGGAAGGGCCCTGAAGTATGGCTATGCAACAAACTACAGCGGGACAAGCTGATACAGGTTTACAGCCAATTAGCTATTGTGGTAACTGCCAATATTGTTGTTTTAACCCTGTATTACTACCAGACAGCCTGTCTTCACCTCATAGTTACTAGAACGCTAAGCACGTGCACCCAAACAGTTAACAAGAAATAGCTAACGATTTTTACAGCTAGATCGTAACTTCACTGTGTTTCAGTTTCAAGCAGTAACGTGCGCATACCAGAAGTTCCTTGCATTCAGATGCACTGCGAGATGCTCAGATGCTACAGTAATGAGTTTCTCAAAAGTACTGTTAAAAAAAAGTAACCACCCTTAAATTCTCTCCCATTTGGGGCATGACAACATGTAGTGCACGGTTCACTTCCCCAGCCTCATAGTCAATTACTTTTCTCAACTCACATAAACATCAGCAGGGAAAAAAATCTGCATATGTGTTAGTAATAAATTTAAAAATCAGGACATACCACTTAAGGGTTGACTTGTCAGAAAATGGTAATTAAGGTGTTCCAGCTGACAGTGCCCCTTTAATGAATTATTAGTAATGTTCTCTGAGAACATTTGATGAAAGACACCATAAAAGTTCTTAGTTAAACCAATTTTGTGCATGATGCAACTTCACTGCACAAGAGGGGAAAAATCTCCATTACAGAATCAAACTAAGAAAATAGCAAAGTAGTGGTTTGAATGATCAGGAAGCAACAGGTGTCCCTTCTGTACTGGTTGTGTCTATCTCCTATACCACAACCTTTTTCCATAGGTGCTTATCTAATAATTGCCACTGTTTCCTTAAATTCTGTTAAAAAAGCCTAATAAAGTGTAACAAAAGTTTAGGTCATCAGCTGCTAACTGTTAATACGCATTATATGTACAATAGTGAGTAACCAGCTCAATTTTAACACATACAGCAACGTCCAGGGACTGATTCTTTTCATCTAACACCCAATCACACCAGAGGCTTCTGAACAGTAACACACATTACACAAACTCCAAAATAGTCCGCTTGTGCTGGGCAGTGGCAGCAAGTGCTCTCTCCTCGTACGCACGGTCTTATAGGTGCTTTTGCATAAGAGCCTCAGCACTTGCCAATACATCTGATTAACCATAATTTGCCGTTGCATACCAGCACAGTGCAGGCTGCTGGATCCTGCCCCTGCTGTGCAGTGCTCCTGCTCGAGGACAGGGGAGCTGAACAAGGCACAGGACATACGGGTGAGGAGGGGTGCGCTTGGAATGGAGGAGCAGAGGGCACTGCGCGCTTGGGCTGGTCTCAGGTTGGAAAGCCGATAGCAAGCAGCTGGGGGTCTGTGGGGACCTGGACACAGCCTTTGTTAGTGGAAGCAATGTGTGGAGTGGGGAAAGAGGAGGGCAAAAGGGCACTAAGTCTTTAATCGTGGATTTTATTCGGGTGTGAAGGAGAAGGAGGGCTGGGGAGTGCTACACAGGCTTGGGAATGTGGTAAAGAAAGGGGAAGGTATGGGTTATACTGCTTATAAATGCCAAAGAAAAAGGACCTGGGTAACTGACATACATAGAAAAGCTTGTTTGGTTATGTCAGATCTGCAAGACTCTCTGGCCTCAATTTACTTATGTTATCTTAAGCATTTCTTTTCATACTCTATTCACTTTCAAAATACGTATTCTCACCTTCCCTGGTTTTCCCAGGAATCTGTCAGAGTATCTGGGACAGAGAAGACAGGCTCCAGTACCTAACTTGTCATCTGAGATTACGTTCTTCAAAACTTTTCCAAAACACTTACCCACTAGGCTAACTAAATATGAACAAAAGGGACAATTACTGAAACTGAATACAGGTATATTTCATCTAATTTCAACAGAATCAGTCCTGTGTAAAATTGGCTCAGAGCTGTGAATCAGGAGTAACAAATCATTTAATTCCTTCTCTTCTCATTTTTTAGGCCTTTCTTTTTGTTCAGGTGATGTTGTGTCACTGGTTTTTGCACCACTAATCTTTTAGCCTGCTTTGAAACATCTGTGATTCAGTTTCTTTTGGTTCAGATCACTAATGGGACTTTTATAGCAGTGCTTACCTTAAACCAATTCTGCAGCCTAAAATTCCCACTAGAGTCAAATCCAGATCCCCTCAAGGGATACTAAAGCTCCTTACTTATTACTTCCCTCTTCAAAGGGCAAGCAGCCAGCCAACTTTTGTTTTCCACCTCTTCAAACTCTCCCAATCTGGTAGAAGCAACGGACAGGATTTCCTGCATTGGCTCCCACTTTCTGGCTCCTCAGACCTGTCTACCCTAAGACCTTTTGTGTCAATAGACCCTTTTGCATTTTCAGAAATCAGAGTCTGCTACCCCCTGCCCACACTGCAGACAGTGCACCATAAATGCAGGAGGTGGCTTAGAATGCAAGTTCCTAAGAACCCTCTGTGACCTTTCCTGGAAAACACTTGTTGATGCTACTGTTTTCTCTGGATTGCTTTCCATTATCACACTCATGCTTATGTCTTATGCCCCGGTGATATTTATCTTGGCATCCATTCATCTGGCTTAGCCACCCGCTCTAGTAACAACAGGCAAATTGCATTGCTACCAACCACAGGCTGCTCTTGATTTCAGAACCTTCCAAGGCATTTGAGTTTTGACGCGTGCAGGAGCAGCAGGTGACTCCCCCTCAACCTTCAGCCACCCTTTGGCAGGGGGGAAGGAGACAGGTAGTGGAAAGAGGCTCTCATGCCTCATTTCCTTTCACCACGTTTCTTGCTGGTTTCCAGCTCCATCCAGATCTGCCTGCCCTTGACTGTTCCAGGAGAAATGTAACAGAGAACAGCTCTGGGAATTCACATTTGTTGGCAGAAGTTCTGTGCACCCACCCTGACAGCTGGTAAGCAGTGATATTCTGGGGTAACTGGGTGGTCCTTGAAGGGGCAGCACAGTGGAAAGCACTTTCCAGCCATGCAGTTTGAGCATCCTACTTGAGAAAGATACTAATGGCCTCTTGTGTTTCAACTGTAATCAGCAGCTCACCTTAAGGTACATCCTTAAGTCTCTCGACTACAGTAGGAATCAGGGGAGTTTGGCACAGGGATGTAGCTTTCCCCTCCTTTACATATAATCACAAGACAAAGCAAAGTTGCTACAGAAGTGCCAGGTGTCTATTCCTTCAGCAGCACAGTCCAACAAAAAAAGTACTAGCACTATATAGCCTGAGGTTCTATTTCTTTGCAAAACAGGCCTGTGGTTCCGCCTGCATATTGGAGAAGGAGCTCAATAGTCAAGATGCAGTCTTTTGTTAGCTCACCCTGAATATCTTCACAAGCCTTTTCTCCAGAACAGGTAGCTTGGACCACATTCAGCCTGTGGGTGGCTGATAAGTTTACACACGCCATACTGAGCGCTCACAGAGATAAGATGGTTTTATTTGTTTCTCGATTTCACAACACAGTTTTGATATGCAAATGTGCTTTCTCTGCAGTATCCCACAATAAATGCAAGGTAATTTAAGTTGGCTCATACTTTATTAAACTCTCTCAACTGCCTTCTGTGCTGTAGGGAGAAGGGTTCACAGAGTAACCATGAAGCAGACAAAGAGCAAAAGATTGCCTGCTTGAAGCCCTAGGACCTTCTGTCCCAAAGAGAAAAATCAGGGAATTATACAAGCAACATTCACAACATAGATATAGCTACTGCAATCTGAACAGCCACCTTGTGTATGAACGTTTAGTAATATCAAGAGATAAGGGAGTTGATTTCACTTCATTCACCTAAAATTTGGAGGTTATATCTAAACTTGTCACCCAGGTTTGTCCACGTAAGCTGGTGGTGTGCAGGTGAGATGAGATGCTGTGAAGAGCAGCTCATCCAGTCCTCTTACACTCTAGCATCTCAGATTAGGTGCTTGGGCTTTCCTAAAACTTTGAGGGGGAAAGTGAGGTGCAATGAATCCTTCATTGGATTTACACCACTTTGCTAGGACTATGGAAATCTCAAATCACATCCCAAGGTCTGCTTTGAATTCTGCATGAACTAGAACAACCGACAAGATTTCTAAATGCTTGCTAGTATAACTGAAATAAGAGCCTTGCTGTTGGAAGTAACTTAGCCCCAGGTTCAAATTAGGCTCTTAACAGAAGCACTCAAAACAGGAGTCTTGGTACCTAGAGCTGGCTGTGAAGCTAGAGAGACATATCTAAGTTTGAGAGTAGTGACTCTCAAACTTATGATGGATGGAAGCAATTTACCTTGAGGTGCCAGTTTTTGATGGCTGGAGAGGAACTCCGAAGAACCTGAGCTACTAATGTAGGCTTTTCAGTAAGTTCCCTCAGGTTGGTGGAATGAATCCATGTTGTGGAAAAGGTTTTCAGTGAGACTTAAACTCCTAAATGAATAGGACAGATGCAAGATGTCTGTACAGGTTAAACTATGTTTTCCACTGGAAAAGAGACAGTGGGTTATTTGTAAAGGGTATCTAAGAATGCAACATTCACCTCATGTCTGTCTGGTCTTGTCTGGAATATAACGAGCTCCTGCAGGAAATGCAATAGATGCTGAACATTATGAGGCAGAAAGAGCCACAGGGCACTTTAGTGATAGTATAATTTAAATACAAGACTTGCACAGTGTGAGCACTCAAACTAAAGACCTTCATCTGCTTAGTATCTGCTAATCAGCTTAATATTTGTCCATCTCAAAAAAATTGTATATTCCCCTCTTTTAGCTCCTTGCTGAGAATATTAAGATACTATGCACACAAAAGCTTTTCTTCTCTTTAAATAAGTTTCTACCAATATGGCAAGTGGGCATCTCTTATCTTTGCATTCTCCTAAAATCTGAGCTCCATTAAAATTCTGATTACAGTAAGCTGATGCCATGCTGTCAGTCCACAGCATTATTCTCAAGAGGTCTCAAAGCTCTTTGCAGTCACTGAATTTATCCACACGACACCCTAATTTTGCTTCCATATTATGAGTAGATGGGGAAATGGACACTAAGGGCAGAGCACTTGTCCCACAGGACACAAAAACAAGTGAAAAGCCAGGAACTAAACTCGGGTATTTGGACTCTCCAGGGAATATTTTATCACCTAATTATGCTTCCTAGGTGCTGCAGCCAGAAGCCTTCTTATTAGGACAGATCATCTTTGTTTATGGGTTGAGACACAATATGCTCACTCTTTACTGTGAAATAACAGAATATGTGCTGAATACTAGTCTCTGACCTTGGTAATAAGTTGATTTAATTGGATTTGATTTTTCAAATATAGCATCCTAAGTCAGCCATAAACTCTGGAATTAGCATATCACATCTCAACACAGGAGAGATTAAAGTAGCATAAGGAGATGAAGTCCATGCCCAATGAATTTCAAATTACACTGAGGATGAACTCAGCCATATGCGTGTTAAACTAAAATTGTGCAGACTGAGTGCATCAAGCAAAGTTATTAATGGCCTACATTTGCTATTAAGAATGCGAAGTAGCTATTTTGTACCCAGTTTGTTCATATGTCTCTTCACATCAATGACCCATGTGATGGGTCAATAATTCACTCAATGTGCGCTGAAAGCCAGAAATGTCTTGCAAGTCAATTACACTTATATAAATAATTAGGAACACAAAAGTAACTGAAGGATTGGAACAGAAAAGGCTCCACTGGTGAAACACTGCATACCCCAGGGACAGCAGACTGTGTCTTTAGATCTGCAGCTGGTGTACCCCCATACCTTCAAAAGGCACTGTGCATGCCCCTGAAAGCAGAAATTAGCTTTAAAAGGGGCAATTCTGAGCTTTAGTATTTCAGGGAATAATTGGGTTTCTTCTGTAACTAAAAGCTATTTGCTTTCTGCAGAAGATGTGAAAAAAGTAGATTAGGCAAATAGCTGCCAACTGAGATTTGATTCTCAAAATTTGCTCCTGAAATGTTGAGCTTTAATGGCATTCATTTGTAATAAATCACAAGAACATTTTAACCAATCCACTTGGCACAGGTGGACTCTGGCTCTCTAATTCAAATAGAGAAAACTTGCTTCAGCAAACCTCATATGGAAGAGCACAAAATGTCTTTAATACCTCTGACTTCAGCTGAAAATCTCTCAAGTCAGACTTTTTCACAGCCCAGAACTTGTGACCACAAACTGATTTTAAAAGCCATGGCAGTGGCTGCAGGCTATGCTATACACCCCTTCGAAAGGCACTGGAATGACAGCTGTCACCCACCTCAAGATGCAGCAGCCAAGCAGAGATGAGGGAAAAACTATTGAGATGAGACTGTAATGGGACAAGATGCATCTAGACAGCTTGGTTGAACATCATAGAAATCAGACTTCAGGAACCAGAGGTAGGACAAAATCTGTCAATCAAAGTTTGCAGTGCTGCCAGCACTTCTGATCAGAGCACTGAGTGATGGAAAGAAATCTTCCAAACTACTGATGTCTGATACTCTTACTGTTGAACCTCAACTGATTACACATGCAGCATCAGCCAGCAAGTGCCAATCTACCTTGCAGCTGCTATGTGACAGACTTGCAGGCACAGTGAACAGAAAAAGGAGTAAGGCAGATCAGCAGGTAGCAGATCATGTGTTTCAGTAAGTGCAGAATGTCAGATGGACAGATTACTATACGACTTTGCCATGAACTTCAGTGCCCTAAGCTTTTTTTGACTGCTTTAGGGGCAATGTTCTGATAGATAAGGGGAAAAAAAGAACAAGTCTCCCACAGAATATTTGAGGCTGGTAGTCAAATGCAAGACTGACTACCTAACTTAAAGATTTCTAAGAAGCCCTCCTATAGGAGAGAGTCTATATTATCCAAAAGGGTACAAGTAAATGTGTATCTGTTCAGAAATGCAATGAACCATCTCAATTTTTAACAATTCTATGATCTCACCATTGGTTTCTTTGCTTTTTAAAGATATAGTAAAAACTAAGAGGCTACATTGTCCCTCCTAGATGCTCCCGTTCCCTGTTACCAGCTGTAGCTCACCTGCCTTTGATTACAGGAATCAGGGTGGCTCTTTATACTTCTGGGATAAAAACAGCAAGTTCAAGGAAATAAGCCCCAAATACCTATTAATTGTGAGCAAGTCTGGAATGATACTCCTTCAATAAATCTACTGGAAAATTTCTGAATGTCACTTCTGAATGTCAAACAGGCCACGGTCATTCAGAAGAACCTAACACATGCTCATGAAGGAAACGGTCTGCTAATATTCCTGCCTAAGAAACTATGATCCTCAGTACAGAAACTCAAGAAACCAGGAGAACTGGATTACAAAACAATGCCAAATCAAAGCAATTAGCAGAGAAAACCAACAAATAGATGGAAGAGTAGTTAAAGAACCAATAGTAGAAAAAACTCTCAAAATATATATGTGGGTTTCACTTTTGAGAGTACCAGTTACCAAAGGAAGGGGGGTGAGAGGTGCTACCTATTAAGCAGTACAGAACTTCTGCTGCAATGTAGCAAGTCTTTAATCTCTGGCAACTGAGATGTGCAGACTGAAAACTACTTTACACACAGTTCAGTGATATAAATTATACAAGGAGAAAGATACACATGCACACGGGCTTTCATCTTGAGAAAAGACCTTCCTCACTTTGTTCTTTAACTTAAGAAATCAATAGAAAAAAGTATGAAAGAGCTGCCCTCTGAATGGAAAAAACAGCAGTAATTTGTATTTATGGCACACCATTAGTCCTGAAAGATCCAAAAATACTTTATAAATGACAGCTGTGTTCAGGGATCATTTCAGTTACTACTGGAGCAACATGCTACTCTAACAGTGCAGGAAGTCCAAAAGTTGCTTTGTCATAAAATAACTTTCTACATGAAAAAACAGTATCAATACTAAAATAGCTCCACAGTTGCATGTAAAGTAGTGGAATTACTCTTATTTCCTTCGCAGACAAGGAAAATGAGTTACAAAGCAATGGAAACAGTCTGAGACCACGCATTCAGGACTACAGATTAAAAACTGTCTGTTTCCAGACCAATGAATCCAACTTTCTTCTCTTCACATCCTTAACCATTTAGGTGGAAACAGCAGGCTACCTGCTGCAGAATGCAGCTACCATCTATCACATCATCTGGTACATCTCAATTTTTTTTTCCCCTCACAATGTTACTATCTGAGAAATGCTCAAGCCTGGGGCTCCCAATGGGAACCTCACAAAGCAGGGATTTGAATTTGATTTATCAAGACCAAGGTCCCATCTATTCAGATGTGGTTGGCTTATTGGCAACAAATCAGCACAGCATACTGGGTTTCTTTTTTTTTTTTAAGCCAATTCAGAAACATTAAAGTCACCTTGCTAACCACAAAAGATTGGGACACAAAATTTACAGCCTAAAGGTAAGGACTGCAGTAGGACAGTGCTCTTAAAGCTACATGAAAATATTCCCAACTGCTGACTGGGACAACCACCCACTACACTGTCTACCCCATTTCCATAAGCAGCTGAAAGCTTGCAGCAGAGCAATGATACTGCAGTGTGCAGTTCACACCATGAGTTACAAACATTTGGTTGAAGCACCAATAAGCTGTGTGCAGTCTATTATCAAAACACAGTAGCAGAACTCAAAGGAACTCTTCCTACTGCAGAATAATCCAGGTTAGGTGCTCATCTGCCTTTCTCTCATCTTCCTCAGGTTCACACAGAGGGAGTGTTACAGACCTGGCAAACAGTAAATCAAATCCTGTCTCTAAGGCTGACTGAGCATGTATGACCACACAGCAGGGTTGCTGCAGTCTGTTCTGAGTATTCTCTTACTGCACCTCTACTCCGGAGCTCAAATTAGCTATACCCTGTGTTGTGAACTACTGTGAGAAGACTTTGTATCACGGCAACATTTGATTTCTTGCTTTTCTTTAGTGCTGTGCAGAGTGCAAAGAGAGCAACTTCTGCTTTTCTTGCACATTGAGTAAGCAAGAGCCTTCTTCCAACCACAGGGGAAGATGTTGTAACAATGCTAAGTATTTTCAGTCAGCATTAGGTCCTTCTGTCAGTATTTTCTGTCATACCCAGTGACAAGTCCTTTTTGGGGTCATACAGAGCCACTATCAGTTTAAATTCACCAACATACCGGACAGAAAGTGTACATGAATGGAAGCTCTTAAATGACAGGGTAATGCTAAGTGTTGAGATACCTTGAGATTAGATGCCAAATCAGGGTCACGGTGCTCAAAGGTGGTCTTGCCTTGGGTAATGGCTGTCTTCTAGCTGTGTTGCTGATGCCTGAGTCAGCTGCCTCTCAGCCTTCGGGGCATTTGCAGAAAGCCCTTTCAGTGCACCACGCTGATGACTGAGACTTGACATTGCCAATCTGCAGAAACAAATTGTGAGTTAATGATTCAACCCCTTTAATAATTCAGCAAAGAATAACAAAATGAGAGTGTGCACAGAATTGGCTCACATGACTGTCTATTTTCCCCGTGACTTTTATCGTTGCTGTTTATGCTGTATAGCCCTCCCAGCACACACATTACTGCAATACAGTTCTTTGGTTACAGATTGCTCCTACTCAAACAGGTGAGACTTATTGCAGCCTGCCATCCCCACCCCTTTGGAGTGTAATGCCTTTTTCTGGCAACAGAGAAGAAAAGTGGACAGAACTTGCCTTTCTCCTTTAGAAAAAGGTAACAAAGCAAAATATTTTATTTTCAAGACTTCTCAATAAATAAGTAGAATACACAACTAGCTTTAACACACTTTGGGTGTGTTCAAGCCCTAATTTTTTCTCTTGCAACCATAATGACACATCACACAAAAACACTGCAAGGAGAATCTTTTTCTTTTGACCAAAGAGAAATCCCAAAAGATACAATTTGCTTGAGAAATAATTTCTTCCAGAGAGCCACTTCCTACTGAAAAAATTATGTTTCCAGTGAAAACCTAATTGTCTGAAAATAGAAATAGTTCTGTTGGGAAATCCCGCTACGTGATAAAGACAGCTTAGCTCCCAATTCTCTCTTCTCCAGAGAGAAGATATCCAGCATGACTGCATATCTCATGACATACCCCGAGGGTGAAGTGGATCATCTACAACAGGGGAATTCTCTGTCATAGTAGAAGGTGCTATGGGAGATGCAATCTAGCTGTGAAATCAGTCTGGCACTGCAAAAATATATAATCAAATAATGAAGTTTCCTTTAGTCCCCATGAAGTGATCATTGCTGGAGAGCGCTGGCAAACAATTTTGTCTAGACAGCTATTTTACAAGTGCCATGTTTCTAGTAAGTGGCAGAAAGGGAGTACCTGTGGCCAGGGCTGGCCTCTTGCCACCATACCTATGCGTTCACAGTAGTCTGAGATGAAAGATACCTGTTCTAATGATATTTCATATTCACAGTGAATTTACAGAAAATGCACAACCCACAGGTTGAGGTAGGTAGGTACCACTTTGCCTCTCCTGCTGAAAAATGGCCATCATTGGAATGGGAAAGGGCAGCTCTAACATGTTGTAGTAATTCTACTTGACAGGAGAGGGGGCAAGGCACTGGATAAAATCCTTTGGTGTATCCACTAGAAATTCCAGTTGGACTTTAGGTGAGCAAAATGTAGTCACTTGGAGTGGGGCTGTGACAAGACTCCCAGATTAGCATGCTGCACCAGACTGAAGGATCATATTTCCCAGATGTAACTGGAATCTCAGTCAACACTTTGGAGGTATAGCCACCGTGTTTAGTGCTCAGATCTGCTATCAGGAACAAATACTTAGTGATGACATTGCCAGGTCCAAGAAGAAAGCTTGCCTCTGTCAGTTTGACAGTACCAGCACTTCTGGTCCCTTTGCTAACATGTCCGCCATAGATAAAGTGGGCGTGGAGGATAGTGTACATCAGATTCTTTTTAGAAATATCCCTAGGGCTAACTTTAACTGGCTGCTGTAGGCAAGGTTATACTCTCTCCATACTTACAATTGATTCAATACAAGGCCAACTCTTTGGCAGTCCTTGATTCTGATATAATTTTGATAGAAGCAGCAAGACAGGTTGTTGGGATACTGCAACTGCCCTCCCATCACAACAGGCAAATTCCTGCTCTAGCCAGGGCAGCTACTGAAGAGCAAATGAGCTGTACTCTCCAAAGTTCTCAGTAGTAAAGCAGCCAGCAGATAATACAATAAAACTAAGTGTTGTAGTTTGCTTTTCTAATAAAAAAGGGATTTTATAAGGTAT
Source organism: Anseranas semipalmata (assembly GCA_013399115.1). Taxonomy (NCBI): domain Eukaryota; kingdom Metazoa; phylum Chordata; class Aves; order Anseriformes; family Anseranatidae; genus Anseranas; species Anseranas semipalmata. The sequence goes on along the minus strand of VXAA01000173.1, from coordinate 834,254 downwards.
TAGGATTTGGATATTTCACATACCTTGTTCATAGAAAGTTCAACAAAAAGAAAACACTGAAAAGACTGAAAGAAGATCTGATTTTTGAAAAGACCCAAATGGGACTGAAAAAACAACCCTTTAACTCTGTGTCCCCCTTTCTTCTGCCTAAGCTCCTTAGAACTTCATCTGAATCCCTAACAAAGATGTATTTCTATCAAAAGCTGCAAGTTCAGTGGGCTGCTTTCGTTTATGCTGTCTCCCCCTAACAATTAGGCTCTGCCAACTTTGCTCATACATTCATTGCTGTGAGGGAAGACGTACATTTGAAGCCATGGCTATCAAAACATCAGTGAAATAACAGGTGAAAAAAATTTGTTCTTGTCAGACTCCATCAAACCTCAAACCTTCCCCTTCCTTCACTCACTGATCTCCGCCAGTGCTGCACATGACTGAGATTAGAGCCATTTCCGTGGACTAATGTGCTCCGCACACAGCGTTGCACAAAGGACCTACCCAAACAATTAAAGCGCCTGGTCATTATCCCCTACACTCAAAATTTTTTGAAACAAAACAATTGAAAACAAGTAGGAGCGAAGAGGACCACTCAGTTACAGTTCTGGGTGAGCAGAGGAACTCCGGCTGGTACGTAGCAATCAGGAACTCTATGACTGTTACCTACTTGCAGGAATACAGAGAAAGGAAAAGCAGAAATGCATCTCTAAAGAACTAACTTTCTGGGCAGTTATAAATTGTTGTGGGTAGAGGGAATGACAGGTTAGTTAGGAAAGATCGGGAATTTGAGAACAGAAATCTAAAAGCTTCTGCTTACTCTAGTGATCACTGTGAAATACAAGACTGGAACAGCAAACTGGAGACTCCTTGTTTTTGTTGGTAACCTTGATGTATTACCTTTATTCAGAGTGGTTCTATTGGTTAATGACCCCTCGCTTAACACAAGCGGTGCAATGCACCTTCTATAAACATGTTATGCCAGGGGACAGCAGCAGCTTTGCTAACTCCTGCAGCAAGACATTTCACATGCAAAACAGACTGCATTACCACGTTTATTTGGGCCCAACAGGAAAGAGCCTGGTAAATATTAGCTAAGACATAGCTGGGTTACCTTTGCCGATTTGAACTGAAAGGACTAAGTGCTGTATTATATAACTTGCTTTATATAATCTCCTCTAGACAGTCTGTGATACACTTGCAGCATGCTTATACAGGAGGGAATTTTTCTCTTGTTGAAGAGAAACACGCTTCAGTTGTGTGTGGGAGCAAGGAAGATTTGTTGAAGGGAGAATTCCTTTGTCATCCTGCCTGAAGAAGGGTGCAAGTCTTCAGACTTTGATCTGCTTGGGGGTAGCTTAACTAGGGCTTGTAAAACAGTCTGAGGACAACATGCAAGATTTAAAGCAGCAGGAAAACAATGCTAAAGTTAGGGATCTGTTTTCAAGGTTGTAGGCTGGACCATGCTGATTAGCTTGCTCTCATCATCTCTTCTGTGATTATCTGTTGATTTGTATGTCCAGATCCTCATCAAGATTCTAAAGATTTTTAGTGAAGGCTACCAGAATTGTGGTAACAATTTGGCACAACCCTACACGAAAAGATGGCTAGATTAGAAACCCATGTTTTTCCTCAGATTTCTCTCCTTCACATTTGTTCAGTAGGATTAGGAGCAAGTCTGTAGGAGCTGACCTATTACAGAAGTATGCATAGGCAGCTGAAGATGCCCAGGGTGTGGCATCTCGGCATTTTGCATGGTGCCTGTTCAGCTACTGACAGTGTTCACTTTGTTGCCAAAAAGGACAAAATGAATACCACTGACAGCTGAAGCTGCACATTTCTGCACACAGGGGTTAAATGTTAAATACTGGAAAACTTCTGGGAATGATGTGTTGCACAAGAATATTTTCTTTTTGCTCTAACTATGCATTAACATGAGCACATTGAAAGTGCATCAATAAAATAAAACTTGAGGATTGTTTAGAAAGTGACCTCATTCTGCCCCTTCCTCAGGTACCTGCTTAAAGTTTAACCTTTTGTCAGCTACATTCACAACCAATAAATTCAGCAGCAAAAGTTTAAAACAGTGAAAAGCTACATTACAAGTGACCTTCACTTTTGTCATCTTAACGAGCACAGAAAGGTGGTTTCACTGTAAGTACAGAAAAAAGGTGACTGTGAGACAAAGAAACAAATTCATTCTCAGGGCTGATACAAGCAAGGACATCAAATCACAGAATTTACTTCTGACTTTACAAAAGATAATTAATTTGTACTTACTGATTATATTTTCCCTTTGCTACTGATTACTGTATCAAAAGGTAATCTGTGGTCCCCATAACTATAACGTCTAATGGAAAGACTTGTTTTAGCCAGCTAAAACATTAGGCAGCTTCTCCAAGTTACTCTAGACGCCTCCAGAGTAAATGAAAGAAAGACTTGCCAAAGAGCAGCTCATTACTTCATGAGTGTGGTGACAAGACAAGCGGCCCCTCAGAGGATGCATACTCTTCTTTTACAGCAATTAGGAGTCAGCTGTACAATGGCATAGGCAATTATCTAACATTTAAATGGCTGAATTTAAAGACGACAAATTTCACACTGAATGACTCACGTCAGCATATGTAATCCACTGCATGCCTATGGATTATTCCCATTCTGGATAGGGGATATCAAGGCTTGAGGGAGCTAAACAATTCTTGCCACAGGTATTTAAGCACATTACTCCCACTGAAATCAAGTGGAAGTTCGGCAGTTTTACAACAATTTAAGCCCAAGCATTTTGTGCCAAAAAGGAAGACAGGGTGGGACAGTGATATGACGCAGGGTTTCAGGTTAGTAACGTAGCATCTTTAGAAATAACTTTTGAGATGCAAGCTAAGGGTTTAGTGTCACCTTTTGCTGGGAAGCATGAAGTGGCAGCAAAGAAATAGTAGCAAATAATTACAAAGTCCCTGGCACCTCCTGATCTGAGATGCACTACTAAGTGCCACTCTTACGAAAGCAAACACCATCCATAGTAGCTGCAGGTCCCTGAAACATTCGAGTCTCTGCACGGCCAGGGACACTATACCCTTAGAGATGCAGAAAACTCAGAACATCCTTTGTGTGAGTCACCAGGGAGAGCAGTTTCCCCTCAAGTTTTTAATTTGAGTTGTTCTTAAGCTGAAGCATTTTGCCCCCAAGAAATGTGATTACAGTACACAGTGAAATTCAGCCACACGAGAAGAATTTTGTTTAACAAAAGGCTAAATAAATAGGCACGCAGGGTACATTTCCAGGGTGGCTTAGCTAATCTAACACATCTTCTCTGGCAAGGGAACACATTTTATGCTTGAAGGGTGATCAGCTCTGAAATGAATTATTTCTTCTAAGAACATTCCTAAGTTTTGGGTCAAATTCTCACCCTAGACCAGCCTGTGAACACAGCACTAACTCTACAGTGGATCAACCTCACCCCATGCCTGCATGTCTGAATAACTCCAGAACTGGGAACTTTCCAAATGTAGGCTGATCCAAATTCCAGTCTGAACACATCTGTAGTATTTTCCCCATCGATGACTCATTCCGTGTGTCTCTTGTTAATATGGACAAAAGGACATCCCCAGTTAAAGGACAAAATTAACAGGGACACAGAGCTACACTTTCCTTTAAGAATGGATTTCAGAATCTGACCCTTTAGTCTTAGCATTACCTGTGTGGCAAGTCCAATACTCCTGTTGCTGAAATACAATTATTTTATTCTGACCTATAGTCCTAGCTTTTAGGTTTCCAGAGTTTGAAATTCACACCCTCAAAAGCAATCTAACTGTGCTAAAAATAATGGCATCTACCTGGCTTCATTAGACCTGCACCCTCTCACATTTCTTCCTAAATTCACTGCCCACATCACATCTAGGGTCTCCTAACACTGACGTACCCACACATACACTTCTTAGGCCCTGCTTCATCTTCTGGAAGGCAGAAAAACCTCAAAACTCAGCCAGTCCCCAGCAGTTCTCCCAGTGCATATCTACAATGAAGTTAGCTGCTTCTCTATGCCTCTGCTTATTCAGCTGAGCAGGGGACAACATTAACAGTTGACTGACTCAAAGTTTCACAAGTTTACTCAAGTTTACTGAGCAAGCCAAAATGATCTTTTTTTTTTTTGCTGGAATGCTCCTTAGGCAAGAATCTGTTAGTTTCCTCATATACTTACTGGAACTTTTCCCCAGTAGCAAAGGGAAAATATGTAAATGATATAACTTTTTCCTAGCAAGTGTCTTAAGACTTCAGCAGACTACTTCTTGCCCGCAGGTATAAACGAGACCTTCACTACCCATAATGTTTATTACTTCTTATTCTCCAGAGCGCTATCAGCAGAGGGAATGTTCAACTACCTCCGGAAACGCTTTGCCAGCCACATCACAGAACGGAGCCGGCGAAGAGCAAGGCTCGTTTCTAAAGATGGAAGGTGCAACATAGAGTTTGGCAATGTAGAGCAGTCAAGGTTTGTCTTTTTGATTGATATATGGACAACTATCCTGGATCTGAGATGGAGATACAAAATGACTATCTTCATTTCAGCATTCTTAGGCAGCTGGTTTCTTTTTGGTCTCCTCTGGTATGTTGTGGCCTACATACACAAAGATCTTCCAGAATTCAATCCTTCCATAAATCACACCCCCTGTGTTGAGAATATCAATGGTCTGACCTCAGCTTTCCTGTTTTCCTTGGAGACCCAGGTCACCATTGGCTATGGCTTCAGATGTGTCACAGAACAATGTGTCACTGCCATTTTCCTGCTCATCTTCCAGTCTATCCTGGGGGTAATCATCAATTCCTTTATGTGTGGTGCCATATTGGCCAAGATATCAAGGTCCAAAAACCGGGCTAAGACCATCACCTTCAGCAAGAATGCTGTCATCAGCAAACGTGGTGGGAAGCTCTGCCTCCTTATTAGGGTAGCAAACCTCAGGAAGAGTCTACTGATTGGGAGTCACATCTACGGAAAACTTCTGAAGACCACCATCACCCCAGAAGGAGAGACAATCATTTTGGACCAGGTCAACATAGAATTTGTAGTTGATGCTGGCAATGAGAATCTCTTCTTCATTTCCCCATTAACTATTTATCATATCATAGATAAGAACAGTCCATTCTTCCACACGGCAGCAGAAACCATTCTGCAGCAAGATTTTGAATTGGTGGTGTTTTTAGATGGCACTGTTGAAGCCACCAGCGCTACCTGTCAAGTGAGGACATCTTACATCCCAGAAGAGGTGCTCTGGGGTTATCGCTTTGCTCCCATCGTGTCCAAGACCAAAGAAGGGAAATACAGAGTAGACTTCCAGAACTTCAGCAAGACAGTGGCCGTGGAGACTCCCCACTGTGCCTTCTGTCTCTACAATGAGAAAGAAGCTAAAGCCAAAGAGAAGAAAGGTTATGACAATCCTGGTTTTGTCTTGTCAGAAACTACTGAAACCAGTGACACAAAAATGTAGTTCCACATATTTACCAGACTGCACCTTTCTTCATAATGAATTCAATCTTGAGAGGATTAATAACTTAGTAAAAACAAAAAAGAAACACAAGCTTGTTTTAACTCTAAAACAGCATTTATCTTCTCAAAAGCCTCAAATCAAAGAGGACCAGCACACTAGTGATCTCCAGAACACTATTTAACTATGCTATATATTTCATAGAATTTATATTTTTATACCTATGGAACATTTTATGAAGCTGCTAAGTTGGAGTGTCCAACTCACTTAAGTTCCCAGAGGCATGCAAGTCTTAAAAAGCCTGAAAAGATGGAAAGAAACTAACTCATGCTAAAGATGCACAGCTGTCAGAACAAGAGCATGAAAAGGAGAGACAGAAGGCAAATCTGAAAAAAAAAAAAACAAAGGGACTTAGGAGCCAAAATCTCAAAAAAAAAAAATGTTTCTGGTTGCCAGAGTCCTCTGTGAAAGCAGACTTTGGCTCCGGACCACTTGAGCACTTTTGAACATTTTGAAACAATCCCATCTTTCTCTGAGGCTGGTACATCTACAGAAATGGAGCACTAAGGGATGGTGCATGCTCAGGAAGGTAGTTGAAACAACAAAGCTTGGACCATCCTGCTGCATCTACAACTTAGTAAAAAAACGCTTCTCTTCTGTGAAAGCCTTTGAATCCTTTCAGGGAAATAGCAAGTGAAAAACAAGCAGAAACAGAGACACCTACTATGGGAAAAGAGGAATTTTGCAGCTTATTCTTAATTGTCTCACCCTCCAGATACTCTTCTCCCCATTTCCCCCAGGAGGTGACTGCTTGTGATATTAGGAAATCTCTGAAGACAGCCATCCAGAAAGAAGGTGAGCCACAGTGGGGAGGTGAATACATTGACTGCTTCATGCCTGGCAGAAAAGCAGTTCTCTGGGTAAAGTGGAAATTCCTAGCAATAGATTTATCCTTCGAAAACCCCACAAATACCAATGATCTCTGTCTTTGAAGCATGAGTCTTCTTAAAACAAAAACACAGGAAAGATGCACAGGTGCCCCCCACCAACAGTGACCTTCAGATTTAGTTCCAAATGGTTCATCTCACCACAGCACAATGTTCATCTTTATAGCAAACAAGTCCTGCTCAGTGGTAGCTAAGTAGTGGTGAACATTTTCCTGGTACACTTTTTGACATTTAACTTTCAAATGCAACAAGAAGCTTCAACAGCTTCTTAGTGAATTTCCACCTCCTCACAGCCTTTTTATTTTCCCAACTAGTTCTTTTGCTGAGAGTTCGAGTGACAGATCAAAGAGGGAGTTTTTTTAGGAACTCTTCTCAGTGATGTAATTCAGCTCATCTACTTTCACCACTGTGGTAAAATGGAAGGGCCTTTTTAAACGTTGCTGGACTGAGTGGTTGTAAAAGAAAGGGAGAGTTAAGCAGTCAAATAAGACAATTTTGTGAATGAATGGACTGTAAGCGTAGAAATAAAAATCTGGAAACCAAGACCGTTCAGGTCTCAGTCCCAGTGTAGTATCAACCCCTTTGTTGGTTCAGAACAAATCACTATAGCATGTATTTCCAATTTGCCATCTGTAACACGGGACAAAGTACTTACGCTGTACAAAGAATAATGTTAAGAACAATCATGTCACTAAAGCACTTTAAAAGCCAATTCTCAACTGTCTCAGTCTTTTCTCTCTTCAAGGCACCGCTGTTACGCCCTTCTTCACTTCTAGGTGGAAGGGTCAGCACAGAAAGTTCTGTTCCCATCACACATCAAAACTGCTAAGTATGGCCGCCCCATGGCTGACCGCGTGGCATGCTAGAACTGCCAGCAGAAATCTTTAAGGTAATTCACAGATACTGCCCAACACCTCAAGCATACTGATTTTGCAGTCTTGCAAACACAGCCAACTGTAAAAATATTTTTACAGCCCCAATCCCCACAGCATCTGAGCCCCCTCCAACCATCAGTGCATTGCAGATCATCCATTTGGAGCACAGTCTTATTGCCTCCATTTTGAATGGCACCAAAGCACAAGCAGGGAGTGATGAGTGGCTATCCACAGAAGTCTAGGAGTGAGCAGGGAAGTGAACTGAAGCCTCAAGAGTGCCAGGCTTGCCCGATCCAAAAGGTTACTTCTGTGCTTCTCAGTCCTTCCATAGCCGCTGCTACGTTTCCGTTACAGACTTCCTGCACAGTTGCCCTGCGTATAACTTCCCTGGAAAGCAGTACTGTCAGCATTCAAGGCTTACGAGTTACACCCCTCACCCCTGGGAGAAGAGACACACCAAGATGCCCCTAACTGAAGATGGTCTTTACTGTACAGATGTTATGTACATAGATGTTATTCTACCTCTGGAAGTATTAAGAGCTACCCCAACTCAAACAGAAGTAGTTGATCTCACTGCAAGGATTGTTAAGTCTGAATTGCCATCTGATTATTCCAATTGCCATTGATTATTCCGAATTGCCATCTGATATTCTGATGTTCATACCTTCCGATTGTTCAGTTATACCTTCCTCAATGCCTTGCTGCCTACAGTAATGGAAAGGTGACTATTCTTTCACATTTTAGTATTACAGAGCTGAAACTGGCTACTATGTGAACACAAAAAAATACAAGGGGGACATGCCCAAAGTTGACAGGACCATGGCTGAGCTATCCAGCTTACTTGGAGAGGGATCATTCTGGGACTGAAATAGGAATCTAGGAACAAAACGCTCGTCTGTGAGCCTCTAGCTGATTGTCACCTCAGGAAACGCCTGCCAGTCCCGCCTGCCCACTGTGCACCAGGCAGCAGATAGAGCACTGTAGTCAGAGCCCAGCAGCAGGAGAACAATGAGTGGAATTTCCTCTTTCTGTCCAGAGAGGGCTGTTTGTCACCACAGAGATAAAGTCCCAGGGCAGGGAAAAAAGGTTATCGGGAGACATGCCGCACACAGTGCCACTCAGGACAGATTCCATAGGAAATCTATTTTGGGGGCTGTCACCCCTACTGCCATTAAAAGAAAGTTCAGTTAAGAGGATGAAAATAAATTTAATCTTGCTGAGCAGAGGTGGCTGGAGGGAACCACAGATCCGATACTGGAAAACAAAGACTGGTTTCTTTACCCGTGACAGCATTTCATTTTTACATCCTCACAGCACTCTTTTCTAAAGCCTTACGGTTCTCTTCTCCCTCTGTTTGTCCCTCCAGCCTGCAATCTGTCCATACTGTAGCAGAAACAATTAGTCCTTTCCACAAAGTGGAGTATGATGCAGAGGCTAACAGCCTCGTTGGTAGAAAGCAAAGAAAGTCCCTTTCTCTTCAGGAGAAGAAATCAGACCATGTACTTACTGCTGGATTAAGGCCTAAAGGGTTTAGCTGTGAGAGTGCTAGCCAAGCAGCTAAGCTTGGGAATAATGTGTCTACACTAAACTTAATTTATCTTCTCATTTCACAAACAACATGTTTCTTCTACTGTATTTATTTTAAACATTCATTCAAGCTGTGCATAATATTTCAATCATTTTGAAATAGAGTTACCCTCCTGCTGGCAAATGAATAAGGCATCCTGCTGACTGCGGGAGAAAGGGCCATGAATTAAAATAACTGCTTTTAGTAAACTGACATGTGCTAGTTAGCTGTCTTCACACACCCTTTGGTAGTAATGGGCAAAGAGACCCCTAAATAATAATAATAATAAAAATAAAGCAAACCCTGGCAAACTGTTTAGATAATCATACTGACTCACACTGGGGGAATGTGGCACACCACTGCTAACTAGCTCACAGCAACTGCCTGGATAACTTCTGCATGTACACGCTTCCTTGTAAACTCAACTACTCACCCATAAACAAGTCAGCAGTGTGCAAAGCCCCAACACAAACGAGAGCAGCCGAGGTGTCACAGCCTCCTTCCTCTCCCCAGGCAGCAAACTGATGTGGTTAGACACATGTGAATGTGAATTCAGCTGGGAAGAGCCTTTACTTCCCTCTCCCTTTTATTTTGCCCCCTTCAATTCACCCCTGCCTTGAACTGTCATGGTGCTGGCCCAATTCTTGTTCCCCACACAAGCAGAGAAACCACAGCACAACGCAAGGAATGTCAGCAGAGCCCCTGCCACAGCAGGGATGGGGGAAGCAGAGCAAGTTCCTAAACCCTCTGGTGAATCTGTGCCTACAGCTTACTGCTGCAGCCTGGGGAACCTCTGTGACAACACTGTCACTGGCCCTAAATCAACTATAACCCTGTGACGATTTCACTGGAACCAAGTGAGGAAGGCTAAAGCCCTCTCTACGCAGCCGCAAGAATACACAGTATGTTTCCCGAGGCCAAGTTGACATTCCTGTGGTGGAAGCATCTGCCTGGTAAAGCTTATGACTTGAACAAACTCTCCGCTGCGCGAGAAAGACATAAATTCTCCCTGCTCCAGGGAGCTGGACAAGTAAGAGGAGGCTGGAAATGAGACAATCTCTTTCCACCTCCATCTGCCCACATCCCGGGTAAGGTCTGCAGCTCAGAAACGAAGTTACTGCATAATTCTGTTAAGAAAACCCACCACAAAGGCAGGCTAGGATGCTAGAGCCCACGCAGGGGTGTTGTCAGACCTATCCGAGTAATCCACTAGGTGTCTTCTGTCCTGCTGCCGCTGGATGGCACCCCTTCCCTCCAGATCAACTCTACAGCCAGCTGGGACCACAAACCGGCAGCAATCCTGAACTTCACGTTGGCAGCGCAGCTAACTTAACAGTGTGAACTATGGCAATCTTGAAAGAGCAAAGCAAGAATTTATTGGAACTGTTCCTTATTTTATTACGCAAAGTTTAATGCATTTAGTGACTTATTTTTGGCATGAGCTCTGCTAGCTGGATATATTTAGCCACTTCACAGAAGTGTTGGGAGACTTAATTCACTGCAATGAATTCAGAGGTGATGTGTAAGTGGAGGGCTGGGGGCTGTAAACATCACGTCTGCAGTGGCATCTAAAGCACCCTTAGCAGAGCCTACGGTAGGTGAGGTGGGTTAGTAACAGCGAGGCTGGGTCTGCAGAGACCTATATTCCATTTGCAACTGTTCTGTAACTTCAAGCAAGTCACATTCCCTGCTTAGAACCTCAGTTTCCCCTGCTAAAAAAAAAAAAGCAGCAAAACAGGCCACCTTGGGAAAGCTTGGAGTTCTAGCTCTGTGTTAGTTTTGCAACAGTGCCCAGAAGGGCCTGCTCAGCTGCAGCCCCCCTCTGGTCTGGAAGTGTTTCTGGTACACTGCAGAGCCTACAGAAACTCACACAAAGGATTTGCTGCCCCATAGCAATGTTTGTAAACCATTATATCACTTGATGGTGTCTCCAGAAGTCCCAATTATAGCCTTTCGCGCTCCTGTGCTGGGAGCTTTACAAACACAACCAGAAGCTCCTCAGCCCGCTAACCCCAAACACCCAGAAAGCAGGCTCCCACCCGAGGCGGCCGCAGCCCGGCAGCCCCCGCCCGGTGCCCCCAGCTCACCCATCGCACACACGGCTCCTGCCACACTCCAAGCCGCCGGGGCTTCGCGGGCGACAGCCCGGGACGGGTGAGGAGAAGCTCGGGCGGGGCTCTAGAAGGGGGCAGCCACCCCGCCGGTGCACGGGGGCAGGTAAAACCCGCCCGGCGGGGCGGTTTGGGGGCGCGGTCCCTCCTCACGGAGGGGGCCGGGGAGCAGCGGGGCGGCGGCGCCTCAGCGCGGCCGTTGGTGCTCCCTCAGGTGACCGTTAACGACCGTTAAGCGCTCGCGCGCCGCCGCACGCGCAGCTCCCCCCTGCCCCCATGGCGCCCCCAGCGAGCACCGCTCCCTAAGCCCCCCCCCACACACACACACCGAGCCGGGCTTTGAGGCGGCTTCAGGCGGGCCCCAGCGCCCCGAATTGCCCTGGCCAGGCTGGGGGTGCCGCTACCCCGGTGCCCGTGGAGCTTGCGGCCTTGCTGGCTGCCGTTCTACTTCCTATCGGCCCCAAAACTGTGGCACGAGAGCCTTAGGGAAAGTTTCAAGCCCTCCACAGGGAGCGTCTGCCCTAGCAGAAACACCCCCGGCCATCAACACTAAATCACCACAGCGTGTTAGCCCACAGGACGCCAGTGGGGGCTCAGGTTATTTCAAGCACCAGCTGCCACCCCCGTGCGGGGGCACCGGGACAACAGACCTGGCGCTCCAGGGCCGGGCGGTGCCGCTCTCCACACGCGGGGCTTCTCGGCTGCAGCCAGAGGCTCCTTTGGCTGGGGCACCGGGCTTTGCAGCAGCAGGGAAGGTAAAGCAGATCCAGCATCAGGCTTTACAGCTCCAGGAGACAGAAAGCTAATGAGAAGCCAAAGCAAATAACAAGTTTGCAGCAGTTCCTGGAAAGGAAGAAGAAACCTCTTGTGTTGAAGTAGCTGTGCATCAAACTGCCAGGGTCCCTGTGTTCCTCCTCCTTTAGCAGCTACAACTTGGTGTAAGAAATACGGGTCCTTTTCAGCCTGCTCCCATGCCATGTGGATAAGGAGCAGACAGACCCCCTCACCAGGAAAACTCACCCTGCCCAGCCAGCCTTCCTGCTTGTTTGCTGCGGCTATTTATGCAGGTTGAAGTGGCTGCTCAGCTGCGAGCACACCTGGCCGTCACGGGCACACCTGCTCGCGCAGGGCCTTGCTGGGGGCAGCTCGTTCCCTGCTGCCGGTGAATGTGAGGTGCAGAGCTGATGGGGGACACTGGGGCAGCTGCAGAAAGCTGTTTTTCCTGCTTAGCTGAGTTTCTTTATATAGGTTTAATATCTGGGTCTGTTTGCTAGTCTTGGAGCCTGAAGAGCTGAATTTTGTCAAGGATCTCTGATACGGTCCTTATATGACAGAAAAGTGTCAGCTTTATGTGCAGGGGTTTCTACTTCTGTAGATGAAAATATTAACACATAGGTCAAATTAGTTCTTTGTATGACCTTAGTCTCATTTCTTTTCAAATATGTTGGAAAAGTCTGAGCTTTATTTGCAAGGAGTTCTGCTTTTACAGATGAAAATCATAATATATAAGTTATGCTAGGTATTGTGCAAAAGTATACAAATAGGGTCTTTGAAGTGAATTTATAAACCACAGTCTCAGATGTGCCTCTAGACTACAGCTCTAATTAGCACCAAATGCAGCAACACTCGGTTTGATGTGAGAGAACCTACTTTGTTAGGAAGTGGGCTGAAGTCTAACAAACTAATTTCACAGATGTCATTAAAAATACTATATCAGCATAACAAGGCAGCTTGTAAAAATCTGTTATTGTAATAGTATAATAAAGTGAAGCTGGCTCCTTTAACCCAGAATTTGCAGACCAATGGCTCTTTTCTTTGGACAGTAGGGGTAGAAAGCAGCTGGGTTCATCAGTGCTTTTAATACAAAGCTTCGGGCATAGTTATTTACTGTCATTGTGAACAGTAAGAATGCATATGAAATATTATCAGATAATTCCAGCTTCACATTAAATATTTGCACCAACAGAAGCTATAGCAAATTTCCCATGTAGTTAATGTCTCATTAGGACTGGAAGTCAGAGATGCTTGCTGGGCACAAGTATGACAAATACTTCCTTTACTAATGGCAATGTGTTTGCACACTATAATAAATATATGAATAATATATACATATAAATAATATATATAAATACTTCCTCTTTACTAACAGGAAGATCTTAGAATGGGGAAATCCCTCTGCATTGCAATAATATTAGATGCATGTTAGAAATCCACAGTTGTTTAGAAATTGACCCTCAGGGTTCAAATATAACTCTTAGGTATATGAAGTGGGTAAGCAGGTCTCCCAAGAGCAGATAATGCCAGGTTCTTCCAAGGAAAGTCTGCCACTTGTGTATGCAGAGGATGGCTTCTGTGGGCCTTTCTTCTCATTTGCAGCTGGCATATGAGAATTATAGATAGCAGTAATCTCAGATGCTTGACACGGGAAGAATTTGGCATCTCCTAATTTAAAACATCTAACAAGTGCTTAAGGTGGGAGCTCCATCCTCTAGATTAAGGAGTGATTGAGTGGGAATAAAAAGGCTTCTTCAAAATATAATTGAAAGTAGGTTCTAAACCTGATGTCTGTAATTAAGCAGTGAGAAGACCTTTTTGTTCTCCCTTTCCAGGTTCCTCTGATATGCAGACACTGTGGCAGGTACATCTCAAATATTAAAAAACTGTCACAAAGGTCCCAGCTAAAGGAGCTAGAGCTCTGAGACTGTAAGACCATCACAGCTTCTACTTACTCTATAAGCTGCAATATCTATTTATAGAAGGTGACGTATAAAGCTAATTCTAGTTCTGCATATTTAAGCTAGATCCTATGAAATGTTTGAACTTGGGGAGCAGAACAAAAGTACTGGGTGAATACTAGATCACTAGAAGATAATAGCTAAATTACCACTGATTTCCATGGGAGCAGGGCTTTCTGGTGAGGTCTGAATTCTGAACTTCATTGCAGAGATGATTTTCTGCTATCCCGGTTGCCTCATGGCTTGCAATCACATGATCCCAACCATCTGTTTTGTAAACTTTCTGATTTAAGCCTGAAATACTTGAATTCCATCTGCCTCGTCCTCCTGGGAAAAGCAAAAAGTAGCTTTATATCATCAAATTCCTTGTTTATTTTCTCTGAGCTGCTCCCAGAAACTTGTGTTGCGAGGGGAGATCCCCCTGTTATCATCCCTAGAGCTTCCAACATTGCAAAGTCAGCCTGATGTCTGGGGGTACAAATGGGCTGCTCCACTCTATGTGTTATCACTTGTTCTTTACCTGAGGAATGTAAACTATTAAGATCTTATGAAAATGCTAAAAGGTGCCTGGGAAGTGCCCTGCCAGTCTGAGGCTGTCTAGCACACCGGTGTGAGATCTCCTTTAAGATCTCTTTATAAGATCTCTTTTTTTCATGAGAATGCAGCCTGCAGTGGGCGGCAAACTCTGTCTAAAGCTAAGTATTAGCAAATACTGGCAAGGATTAGTATCAGCAAGTACCCTGAAGAGAGGAATGAAAAGACACTGAAAGGACCTGAGCAGTGGATGCTGTGGATCACCTTCCATCTCAAGCCGAGCTCCTCTGAGATGCTGCAAGTTGGACAGCCAGAAACAGATGCTTCTCAATCGTTGGTTGTTCTCAAAAGCATTATTTTTTTGTTTGTTTTCACCAAGGATGCTGCTGGCCAAACTTTGCTGTCAAAGACATCATTGTACTCTGATAACCTTCAGATGCTGCCTCTAGACATCTTTTGTGCAATCTCAGTCTTTTCTATTGCTGACAACTGGGCAGGCACATTGAATCAGAAGAAAATACTCGATACTTCTATTGATGATGCATAGCCAGAATGAATTCGGATCACACTGAAGTGAAAAACAATAGAGAAAAGCAACAAAACACTCACTTTTATGACTAAATTGAGCAACTATGGCAGAATACATAAAGGGAACAGCTCTGTGGTGGTCGAACACCCTATTTAATATAGTTCTTTTTCATAGCCCAGGCTTGCTAATTAAGCCGGTGAAAGCTATTGTACTAGAAACTTAGCAACAAAAGGTTGTGTGTGGAGGAAGGAAATGGTGTACTTGTGCAGTTATGCATTTCTAAAGGTTTATCAAATCTGCAGAAAGATCAAGCTATCTCTCAGGACCACTGTGTGTCTGAAAAAATACAGGAAGTGCCTTTGCCTGACCTTTATACACAATCAGAAGATTCCTTGGCAGTGCTTGTTTTTGCAGACTCTTACTCCATCTCAGGAATGCTTTGGAGCACTGGGTTTCCCTGGGGTTTGCGGATAGGTGAGAAACATGAGCAGCCAGGCAGGCTGGTAGTACACACAGCATTGCACATCTACATTCTGCCAATGACTTGTTGAGGACCCTGAAGAGTGAGCAGTGAGAGATGTCTGTTAGGTCAGTCGTGGCTCTCGCAGGGAGGCTGCATGTCCTAGCACTCGGCACACGGCTGTGACCCCGTCGCTGGGGCACTGGGCAAGGGTCTGCTCACAGCTCTGCCACTGTCCTCATGCGAGACACTTCGCCTCCTCGAGCTTCAGCTACTCTGTCACTTTTTTTTTTTCTCTCTCTCTCTCTCTCTCCACATGGACAAAAGATGGAGCGTAGGCTTCTGATTTAGACACTTCAATACCTAAATTAGGTCTGATAAATACTGGCTCCAGAGACACAAATTTTCTGGAATTAGAACTTGATATTATTTTATAGTGATAAGAATGATGATACTACTGCTACTTTCACTATGGAGATTTGTTGTTTTCCTTTTAGCTGAATTTAATTTAGATGCAAGTTCATGCTCTGTCGGCAAGTATGAGAGGGGAGGGAGAGAGTGGGACAATATAATGCCTTAGAGAAGAAAACCACCATTTATTTTGTCACATTTTTTTACATCATCTTCTTCATACAACAGTTTAATTGTAACACTTAATACATTTTTTAAAAAACACCAAGATTACTTGCAAAATTATATATATTTTAATATCCAAAAAGTACATTGCATATATATAGTAGCAAAAGCCCCATTTCCATGGGTAATTTCTTCATACTTAAATTTTGCGATTATTGCAGTAATGTTACTTATAAACATCCCAAAAGCACTAAGACCTAAACTGATTAGCTTGATCTTATTTTTCCTTTTTGTTAAATAATGGCATCAGTGCTTCTGTTTAAAGTTATGAGCAGACTATAATGTTCTGGTTTCAGCCTCTCATCCTGCAATCGGATGCACATGGACCAAATCTCGCACCCACACAGAGTCCCAGAGGTTATGTCTAGACTAGATATTTGTGATCCTGTTAATTGGTTGCCAGTTAATACAAGTTAGCTAATAGGTTGTACATGTAAGTCTAACCCCGCGATAGACATCTGTTCTAAAACACAAATGCTTGTGGTTTACCCTTCTGTTTATGGCACCAAACCACCATTTGTGGATCATCGAATTAGCACGTGCAAAATGGCTGAGAATTTTCAAATGTTTAAAATTTAAATGAAAACCCATAGCAAAAGTTTTCAAAAGATGTTGTAAGAAGTATTTGATAGTTTTCTCTGTGAAGCGGTTAAAATGTTTCCAAAGTTCCAGATCTTGGTGAAAAATAATCACAAAATATTGAAATAGTCGCTTTAAAATGTTGATGTATGTTTTCAATCAGCTCCAATACAAACATGTTAGCTAAATGGAGTTAATTTGCAAACAACTATGGCAGGCTAACACAAGAAAAAAAATCTACTCTAGACAAACCCAGGGAATCTGGAAGGTTTCTGGCTAGTTTGGGGGTCAATTATGGATCCAATTGCAGGACCAAGGCTATCTCCAACAGATACATTACTCATGTCTTATTTTTTTATTTTTTTTTAGCAAAAAGTACAAAGCTACAGCCCAAATGTACAGATTGGAAAGATGTACAAATTACATTAAAAAACAAAAACAACCCACAAACAACTGAGCTGATAGTAAAAAACAAACCTGCATTTGTGACCGAGGTCAACTCGTTTTATTTAATCTCTCTTTTAAAACTGTGAGATATAGGGAAAAATAACTCTGCATAATTTATACAGTAATTTGCCTTCTGATTTGTTGACCCTTTGGATGACGGTCTGACAAACGCACAGCGTTCGCGAATCGGTAGCATTTAGCGATCCCTAAGACTCTGGCAGAGCTCAAGGGCCTGCTGTCATTTATTTTACTTCACTTTTGCTTTCAAATAATGTCTGTGCTTGACATTAGGTTACTTTTTTGTTCTGGTTTCTGATGTTTCTGGAGTTAATACACAGTCTACTGAAGTTGTACAGCCTAGAAAAGTTTCTTCAATGCCCCTTACTTCTTAAAATATACATGTACATATATATATATGAATATATATATTTTCTTAATTTCCAGTTGGGTGAAAATCCTCATCTGCCTTAAAGCTAAGATTCCAGTTGTGGTCCCCTGCAGCCCAAGGTCCTCGTGACTTTATGGTCAAGTTGCCTACCCTCTCCAAAGTGAGAAAAAAAAAACATGCACTCATCTTTTCCTAAGACCCACAGTTGGATCTATGTCTTGTCAATCGCCTTTGGATTCTTAAAAATTTCTCTCATCAAAAAGCTAATAATCATTCCAGGTAATGGTGAACAATCTTCATAGTCAATTCCTACAGAGGACATAAGCATTAAAAAACAAAGAAAATGCAGAGTACTGGCCCAAAGAAGCATCCATCTCTCAGTTCAAGACACAAGAGGCAAAGTTACACAAGTAAAAGGGTTGATCCAGGAATAACCAATATCCAGTTTTAGTTCTGCCCCAGAAAGGCCACAATTATCCATTAAGGGTCCCCCAAAAAAACATAAAAATTCCAGAAGTAAAGAAAAAGTCCAGCGAGACTGATTAAGGCCACTCGAAGATAAAAGCATCTAGTAATAGCTGCCCAAGTGTGGTGATACATGGGCGTTGGGATGGCGAGGGACATTGGGGTTTGGATAAATGCTTCCGGCAGGGGAGGTCCAATAAGGTGAGGCTGCTCCAAAGAAACTGGATGATGTGACAGGCATAGAAGAAGGGTGGGGGGGTACAAAGTTCACCTTCTGCTGATGGGTGTGGTAAGAAGGCATGTAGGAGAGATCTGATGGATACTTGTACATTGACGATTCAGTGGGATGAGGCTGGAGAGCCTGGGCAATGCCATGAAAGTCAAATTTGTAGGCATACCTTTTGCCATGCACTTTGGTCATAATGTTCTTATCATAGTAGTATCGGAGGGCTCGGCTCAGCTTGTCATAATTCATGTTGGGCTTGCTTTTGCGTTCTCCCCAGCGCCGTGCCACTTCATCAGGGTCCGTCATCTTGAATTCCCCATTGGTCCCTTCCCACGTGATACAGCTGGCGTTGGAACTGTCCGACAGCAACTCCAGGAGGAACTGCCACAGTTGGATCTGCCCGCTCCCTGCGAGAAGCAAGCCAAAGAGGAAAGGAAATGACATTGTGCTTCCTGCTTAAAAGCAAAGACAAAGGCAGGAAACAGAAGGACTATCTCGATCTTTACTGGGAACTGCTCCTTCAAGCCTTAGAAAGTTTTATGTAGGAATGGATAAACTATTCCCAGCAAACAAGTTAGTCAACCCTTTGTTCTGTTTATGAGTTTGAGGTCAGATTAGATTTCATAATGGTCGCCTTTGGCCTTAAAATCTTTGAGCTATTCATAAACAGGCCTTTTCCCGAGCATACTGTTCTGCAAAATTTTTCACTGAATGGTTGACATAGTATATTTCAACCCTCAATTGCTTGCTCTTTACCATGGATATTGTTTTGGATACCTACAGTTTACTTTCCAGTTGGTAATCTGAGATACATAAGATTATTTCTTCCCCAGAGGAGATGACTCCTAGTTTTATTTGGTGTAGTTATACTAACAGTAAAGGTAAAGAACTTTATGAGGATGTTTCCTTCACTGTTCCTTTCAGACATTCCATCAGTAAACAAAGAGTATCAATGCAAAATGCCTATAGTTGTCACTTTCTAATGGTTCAGTCCAAGTTTTTGAATATCCATGACTGCTCCTGAGCAGTATATGAGTTTGTTTAGTTCAGGCAAGATTTAGGCAAAATCTTAGTCCCCAAAGTCAGGAATTCTTTCCTCCAGATGACCTGCTAGGGACAGTCACTGTGCAGACTTTCAGAGATGTTTGTTGGGCTTCCCTGGAGCTACTCCGCAGCAGACACTGGAGAACTAACCTGTGCTGCAAATCTGAGAGACCAGCAATTAAGTCCCCCAAAAGGCTCTTCTTTGGGAATGCTAGTTTGGGGTAAGCACATTCAGAATGGTGATTTTGTCCTGACAAAGGTGATGTTGCACCACTTTCCTTATGTTACTGTGGGGATTTTTGCAAAAGCAGTTGTGAGACCACAACTACTAAGACCCATGACCCTTACAGCCTACCCCAAAAGTAGACAGCTACGCATCCAGTAGAGACTGGAGCAGTAGATCACATGGAAATGACAATGGTTGTCTGGAATTTGAAGAGGAACTCACCTGGATTGGCAAGACGGCTACTGGTGGGCCCCAGGATTTGATAGGGATCTGAAAAAAAAAAAAAAAAAAAAAAAAAAAAAAAAGCTATTTAAAAAACTGTTTCATCAAAAAAAAATCATTATTGTTTATTCTAGAAACCAGTTCAAATGTTCACTTTCTTGCTTCACTTGTACTGACTTTCCTCCTAGGCCATTGAACAGACACGATATGTTCCTTATTTCTTTTTTAGCAATCAACCACCAATTATTTATGGAATCCAAAATGGCAATGTGGTTCTGACAGTGGTTTCAGACTTGCCTGCTTTCAGAGATCGTAATCTCTTGGACATACCCTATACTTATGTGTCAATTGGAACGTTCAGCTGCGTGAAAAAAACAAGTGTAGCACAGCAAAGAAGTAACAGATCAGAAGCAAATATATTTATTCTAATAAAAATAGCTGGTCAGCAGATGAGATTTTCAAATTCACTTGTTAACAGTCCAGCTTGCTTCCCTCTGAGGTCAATGAAATGTTCACCCAACTCTCCGTTACTGAAGCAAAGAGAACATTAGACAAATGAGAGTAACAGAAGTTTTATCACTGGCTCCAATGAGGCTGAGTGTTTCTTGAAAACTCCACGATGCATTTATTAGGAATGAATTCCTTCCCTTTTTGTGGGGCCTCCTCAGCTCTAATGTCTACACTTCTCCTTTACTTCTCTCTGGTTTTGGTGATTTGGATCTATAGCATTTGCTCGTGGATTGAATTGATGCCAAATGAACCAACCCCCTAAAAAAAAAAAAGATAGAAAGCAGCTGTGCAAAGCAGAGAAGGTGGTGTTTAGCTTTTCAAAGGCCCCTTGGGAAACTAGCAGGAAACACTACTGCTTGCTGTCCAACAGGGTTTGCTTTTCTTATTTGGTTTTCTTTGACGCTGGGGAAGCCCTGTTGATTCTGTTTGGAGATACTTCCATTGAACATCACTGCAACAGAGGTGAGCGGGTAGTGAGCAGACGCTCCACTGCTGCAGCATAAACAGCTCCATGCCTCTAACTGCTTCAGGAGCCATTGCACCGCATATCATGATGCTTGCAACTGATGCTAGGCACTGCACGTGACTCAGCTGAAACAAGGATGTTTCTTTTGAATGGGGAAGGACAATGCAGTAAAATAGAAACAGTTTGGAACAGTTGCTGTCACTGCTGGGTCACAGTTGAGTCATTATTCTGAGACTTCCCTGTAAGGCTCTGCATGTTTGTCCTGTATCCATGGTTGTTGCTGCTTCACACATCTATTCTCCCAATCTCCCAGTTCTTCCAATTACTTAGCAAATGCAGTGGTGACACAATCAACAGTTACCTGGCTGGGGCCGTTGCTGTTCTGTTGTCTTATTCACATTTTGCGTCCCTGCAACAGGAGGGCCTGTAAAAACAGGAAAGATTTTATATGTACTAGAACAGACAGGGAGGAATGAACAAAGAATGAGAAAAGATACATTGAACAGGAATAATAGTGACTGGGGTGGGAAAAGTCTTATAATCCTAAGAGCTGATATTTTTGAGATTGCACTAGAAAAATAAGAGGTTTCACTAGAAATTTAAAATTTCACTGTAAAATGAAAATACGTAGGGTAGGCAAGGAAAATATTATGTAAATAACTCATTCATTTTCTGCCTTTTATTATAACTTAACTCCCATTCTGGTTTACATATATGTTTTGAACAGAAAATTGGATTTTTTTGATGCATAAATTCTGACCTTCTTCTACATTGGAACTTTTTTCAATTTTTTTTTCGAAATGGGAATAGTTTTTTAAACCAACCTTTTTATGCAAAAAGTTTTGGTTTTATTAAATCAAACATTTTGTTGAAAATATCATGGCCATTTCTATAAATCATTTCAACATAACATCTGTTCCACCTCTTCATATCATTTCTCGTAACAGAAAACTGTAACTCAAAGACTAGTCTTCACATTTAGAGCACACAGTTCACAAAGCTGCAAAGCAAAGGAAGCGTGATCTGACAGCAAGGTTCTGCCACATTTATTTGCACACCGTAGTTTCTTGTTGAGCGTCAAATGAGACCATCTTGCACTGCTGTACAGGGATATGCCCCAGCAGTGGAAGCAGGGGAGAGTGTGGCTGGATATCAGTTGGTTATGTTAACTAGAATACCGTCTTTAGGGACAGGGAACTGATATTTCCAGCAAGATGTCAGCCCATGACCCAGAGTGTACGGTGAATTCAGGGACACAATAAAAGCAGTAAGAAACAAGAACAGTTGTGTGAGTAGCGGCTCATGTAGTAGGGGCCCTAGCTGCCTGCATGACTTTGCGTGGAATCTTACTTTCTGAAAAGTAGTAGGAAACTGAGAATCTGCCCAAGCTGGCTATATCTGTCCCTAAAAAAGTTCCACCAGAATACAGGGCATGTGGTTACCAAGGAGTTTCTGTTAATATGAAGGATCTGATCCTGGCTCCTTAATCAAATCCTGGATGCAGTAGAGGTTTGTTCTGCTGTAACAACTGCTGTTGTCTTCAATACACGATTCAATGATAAAAGTATTTGTGTCAATTTTCTTTTCATAACATAATTCTAGCTCTTGTCTTACTGACTGTCCCTAAGTCCTCCACCATTCTGATGCTCATAACACAAGCCGACCATGCCCATCTTTCCCACAGTCTCATTTTGATCTTCCATTGCAGAATTTGTGATTCCCGTTGGGACAACTTACTTTTGGTGAGGCCAGAATTCATATTACTGCCCCATCCTGTTCTCCTGACTGCATCATAGGAAGGATCTAATGACAAAAGACAACAGGCACAGAGGGGTTGAAATCAACTCTTCCCAGAAAAACTTGCAAGAATCTAGCTTTGTATCTTGGTGCCAACTGCCTTGGTATTATGCATATCCTATTGGTTTTCCTCTCCCACATCTCCTGTGCTCCTGCTCCCTCACACACAGGAAACAGGCTGTAAACGCTCAAATGGGACACCTTCTGATCATGAAGTACAGTCATTGCACTCAATGGTGTTTGGAGTGCAACGCATCCCACCAAAAGGAGACCCCCTTTCTCTTATCCCAAGATGACAGAAACAGGCAGGAAAGGAGGATGAGATTTTGTGTTACTCCACACAGTGGACTTGAAACACACAACAAAGAAGCTATTTTAAGATGGAAAAAAGGGAAAAATAGCATCCTCTCAGATGAAATTCAAAATGTTCCTCTGGCCAAGCTGCTGGGCAGGGGTGGGCACTGCCCCATGCCCCATCGTGCCACACAGCGCAGCGGGGCTGCGCAGCTCCCTGCAGAAACAACCCAGGCACTTGCACATTCCTCCCGGCGCTGGGAAAGCCGCTGCAGCTTTGAAATTACAGCCTTCTAGTTATTGGCATGAAAAGGAAAACAGAGAGGGGACGGGAGAGGGGAGGGGAAGAGAAGGAGAGAAAGAGGAGGAGGGAAGAGGGGGAAATGGGGGGAAAAGAAATCATTTAATGTGCCTGGCTTTCTATTTATTTTATTTATTTGCTTTTTTTTTTTTTTTTTCTTTTTACTAGAAACCGCAAACCCCACTGCAAATAGATCAGACTGAAAAACAAACTGCTACGATTTCAGCCCAGTACAAAGAGTGCGCCGGGACATCTCTGAAGAAGGGAGGCGGCAGCCCCAGCCGTGCTGTCCCCAGAAGGGAGCCCTGTCCCCGCTCCGTGGCCGGGCACGGAGCAGCAGGGCTGGAAGCTGGCTCGCAGCCTGGCGCTGCCAGGGAACTTTATCCCCAGCTCAGTCCTCGGCATCTGTCACTGTTGTAAATAAGCTGCTGTTTGCATGGGTGGCATTTTCCTTGCTGGAAAACCGTTGTGCAAATCCTGCCACGTCTGAGCGCACCCGGAGCTCGGGCTGCTGCTCTATCAGTGACTGAAACTGGGAGAGCAGAGATGAGGGCTGAAGTAACCACTGGCTTTTCCCATGTCCTCTTTGCAGCCAGTCTCTGACTTTCATTTCTCCCCTGGGATATCCTTCATAAGTATTACCACTAGAGCTATTAGAGAAATGTTTTGGGAAATATTTTGAAAAAAACATAGCAGTTCTGAGTTGAGAGAGAAAGGCGAAACCTCAGAAATTTCCACAGATTGAGATGCTAATGTACCTTTTGCTTAGCTCAATCAAGAATAGTTTTGCTATTATGTAATTTTAATGGAAACATCACTTACGTGGTGATCCTGTTAAAAAGAAAGATAACAATTTTCCAACGGAAAATTTCTTTTCAAATTGGAAAAAAAAAACTCCTTCTGAAAAGTAGCAGAACTCCTTTTGAAAATTTTCAGTTTTCTCTGATTTGGGTCAGAAAATTGACTTAAGTGAATCAACTGCCACAGATGGGTTGGTTGATTCACATGCATCAGCATGTTTGGGGTAAACAAATAGGCCATCATCTGGATAGATGATCCTCCTCCTCCTCCTCCAGATGGAGAAACTTTGTCACTGAGGAGGAGTCTGCTTTGCTCACAGTGTCACTGAAAGAATGTGGAGTGCATCTCCTGCAGTTTTTTTTAACATTGTGACACTGACAATCAGATGTGCTGACCGGGTGTGTATCGCTATGGCTGCTGGGCTTTAAAGGATCGAGGCTTGGTCCTCCAGATAAGTTTGGCTAAGCCTGTCCAAAATTATCATTCAAAACCTCTCGGAACAGGTTTCCTTGTAGTGTTCGTTTTAGGCCTTAAAATGTTCGCTCGGAAGGACGGTGTGCACGTCACTCAGCCCAGGTTTAATCCAGGTTTAGCATACCTCAGATGAGTCCCTTTGCCTCATTTTCCACATATAGAATGGATTTAGGGGTAATGCGTGGGCATGTATAGGGACAGCCACACTTGGGATGTTAGGATGAAATTCGGTTGTGAGTGCGACTTCTCACCAGTGAGAAGGGTTAAACATAACAGCAATACAGGAACTGCTATTGAAACGTGTTCACTCAGCTAGTGCAAGTTTCCAACTCTTTCTTTTTCTCTCTCTCTCTCTCTCAAAAAAAAAAAAATCCGAATCCACTAAGCTATTTTTGTTTTGTTTTCACAAAAATCTGTGCAACGTGAAAGAACCACATCAGCCCTCCCGGCTTCCAGGCCCAGACTCTAAAGCTGAACGTGTTTAAAACAAAATGGAAAAGGCAGAGCCAGGGAACCTATCCAGAGACTCGAGTTTCTGCAAAAACAATATCGTTCCCAGGACCTGACGCCCAGTGGCTTGAAGAGATCCTACAGAACTCCAGCCAGACGGTTAGTTACAGGGAGAGTCTTATCTGTCATTAAAACCACTTGGATTTTACACCAAAACTTGCCGAGCTATGGAAATTCAATTAAAAGATTTGGACTGAGGTTCTTCTCTGGTGTAAATCAGCAAATAGCTACAGTAAAGTCAGGGGCCAGTTTATACCAGCGAAGGATCAGGTCCCTCAGTCTGTTTCAGACTCAAAAGGCCCAGTGGAACAACAGTCCTATGACAAATGTGTGTTCAATACAAAATGGAATTAAAGAGCACAAAATAAATCATAGATGCTTTCAAGAAATGTCATTCTGCAGCTGTCTGGTTTATGTCCAGAAATTCCCCAGAATGAATGCATACTCTATTATGAGTAAGGTAAAGGATATTAATAATGCTTTGCACTTTCACAGCACCTTTCAACTAAGGATCTCACAGCTTTGCAAACATTCATACTCACAGCGTGCCTGGGAAGAAGGTTAAATATCATTTTATTTATTTACATGCATAAACGCACTTTCCTCAGCTTTAGCTGCCTTTTACCAGATGAAATGCCTTTCCCAGAAGTCAGACTTTGTCGAACACACCACGTGGCATTGGTCTCTGGACCTTTCCTAACCTTCTCCTGTACTTTCTCACCCCAGATCTCTCCTGGGCTCCTACCTCGCCAGCCTCTGTGCCATTTGGAAGTTCTCATCCTCTTCTGTGCAACTCACCTTTCAAAGTCTATTGATTCCTCTGGAGTTAGATGTAAATGAGAAATAACGCAGTAGTGAAACAGTCTGCTAGGCTACACAGAAGGCTGGGAAAAGGCTTAGGACATGTCAAAAGCAGTGAGATCAAGTCTGGGCATCAGGCAAGCCATCCTGTAAAGTTCAAGAGATGAGCTAAATTATCTGAATCTCTGCAGCTTCTTCTTGTCAGGCTGTCTGGCACAACAAAGGAGGGACTTGACGTGGGGACAAAGATGAGGAGGGTGTCCCAGACATCCCCTGGATGAGTTTCTGGGACAGGGAGGAGGAGAACGGCTGTACTTTGTACTGTGTAAGTGGAGGCGGTCTGGCATTGCAGGAGGGGAGATAAGGCAGGCTCCACTGAACCACCAGCCCACCTTCACAGACCCCCCCATCTCTCAGCTTGAATGCTACTTTGCTCCTGTTCCCCATACCTCTGCATCATAGTTAGTCTAAATAGACTAATAGGCTTAAATATTGCTGTGGGCTATAGGGACAGATGGACAGACACCCACAGGCTCATTTCCCTAGGAAACCAGGCTTAAAATCCCCGAGCAGATTTCCACACCACAAGGAAGACCATCCCAGATGCCTAGCAGTCGTTTAAGCTTGAATGCAGTCCAATGAACAAGGCATTAGGGAACCTGTGTTTAAGATATGATGTATTAGAGAGCAAAGCCTCTCTGATAAGCTTTAAAAAGTTTTTACAAATTAAAAGAAATGGTGCTTTATAAATCTGAAGGCTTGGGACAGAGGGGAGAAGCAAGGGGGAGATTTCAACTGAACAATAGGCTCCCAGTCCCTGGACTTCCTGAGCTGCTCAGTGAGTGCTGACAGCCCCTTCATCCTGCTTTCTCCATAGGAGCTTTTTCAGTCAAACCAGATTCAGGCACTATGTTGTGCTACTAGCCTTTCCAGGAGAATGATGGGCGCTGGGACTATAATATCCTCATTTTTGAGGTCTTTCTGTTCCAGGATGGATACAGCAGGTCTGGGTCATTTATGGATTAAATGCTTTATAGGCACTATAGCGGATTCTTATCTGAAATGCCATCTCTGCTGGAGTAGGACCCCTGTTTCCAAGCTCGGTTGGGAAGGAGCAGCACGGCGTATTTATCGTGTTCATGGCATCCCTGGCAGCAGCGGCAGCTCCTTCCCAGCCAGGCACTGGCTGCTTTATGAACTGCCGGGGCTGGCTGTCAAGGTGCGGAGTGACTGGTCTGAACATTAGCTCCCTCTGTCAGACCCGTGGGCAGTGTCATGCCTGGGTTAACACAACAGCCATGGGACTGCATGTCCGAATTGAACAGCGTCCTGAAATGTAATACTATACGGAATACAGCAGCGTCTAAATGCTGAGGTCTGCCTGAGCAAATGCTATCCCCATCACATCTCCCACACAAGGAGCCCTGGGAGGTACTGGAGAGGCACTGCTGAAACACTGTCGCAGAGCTGAGCAGGGTCTTGAAGCCTCCCAGGAAGCTTTCGTTCCCTGAGATGGGATTTATTCCTGGAATCAACTTTTGTAGAAGGTGCCTGGGGAAACACGCGTGCAGCAAGCTCACAGGAGCATCTAGATTCCCCAGCATGGTGGGTGCTAAGATGTAGAGAGGGCTCCCCAGTCTCCACCTAATGGACCTGACACCTCCAAGGAGATTAGGCAGCCAAAAGATGTAAAGTGGCTTGTCCTAAGTCAAGGGGGCAGAGCCAGGAAGAAAATAAAGGTAAGTAAGTCTCCCAGGTCCTAGCGAATTGTCTGACTGGTTACCACCACTGCCTCGATTTCCCTTTGAAACCCAAGCTGCTCTATGATTCTGTGATTCTACCATTCTGTCTTGCTGAGTGGGCTGAATAACAACAACAGCAATAACTGCAGCCATTGAGCCATCTTCTGTGTGATTCTTTACCAGGGGATCTTGGGGTGCTTTACAAAGAAAGGTTGAATGACTCCAGCTCACATGACAAAAAAAAAAAGACCGCCGAACAGTTAAATACAAAATGAACTGCTCCTGAATACCCCGTCTTATTTGGTTAGGGAACGCAGGCATTATATTTCCAGGCAGGACTTGGCCTTACAAATTTCAGTGCAGCGAATCAGGGGAAGAAGGCTGCAAATTTGAAGTGGGCTATGGAATTCCTGGGATTCTCCATACAGAATACGTTCTGTTTTTTGCAATAGGTCCTCCTGCTTCAGTAGGAAGAAAGCTCCTGGCTTAGTGGCTGGAATTTAAATTAGCATCTCTAAATGGGGAAAGCAGAACCAGGTGTCCTCAGGGATCCAGACTTGTGATTAATCTAAGTGGTCACTTGGGGTCTATTTTGTGGCAACTGGTTTATAGAGAGAGAGGGAGAGAAAGGAGGGCGCAGGACCGCACCGCTGTTCCTTCCCGAGCGAGGCTGTGTGCGGTGGCTGGGACTGGCACTATTCTGGTACCCTGGAAGAATCCCAACGTAGGCGCATGGGAACAAAAAACACTACTGCTGCAAACCAAACATGTAAGCGAGACCTGCCAAGCTGCTGCGCGTCCAGCCCTCACACTCCCGTCATTTAACCTGCTGGAGATCGCATTGAAGAGGTGGAGTTGTGTTTAAGGCCAATTGGAGAGAAGAAACCTAGACTGTGGGTTTCTGGAGGAGCAAAGAAGCCAAAAACACCTCCAGCTCCTCCTAGAAACATTAGATGGATTGTTTTAAATCATGGCAGCAAACAGAAAGGTTGTAGAGTCGGCAAGGGCCTTCGCAGTCCCGCTTTGGTTCAAAGTATAAGTGCTAAATGCTCAATACACATGGTGCAAAACCTTACAACGTCAGCAGCATGAGATTTTCTTAGATGAAGTTTTTCTTAGCACAAAGCTATAAGGCTCTGGGTGCTGTCATTTGTCTGCAGGAAGTTTTACACCGTGGCAGAGATGGTGGAACAGAAGTGGAAAGCAGAACAGAGCACGAGGAATCCTCTGGCCTATTCAAGCTGTTCATGCAAATCAGTAGTTGGCTTCCCTTAACATTTAGCCCTACGGCACACACCCCGGTACGAGCTGTATGGGTGTCCGGTGTACAGAGACCTCAATATCTCACCCACAGTATCAATTCTCTCTCAATGAATTACCTTTCAATTTACTATTTCTGCTAATTAAAATAATTAGTTAGTATGTATGCTGTATATCAGGCTGTATGTCATTCCCAGCCAACATTACTATGACTGTTCTCATGATTATGTAAGACTTTCCACTGCCCTCCAGCACAAAACTCATTCGTTTCTCCTTCAAGACCACAATGTCTTGCTCCTTCTGCTAAAGAATCACCAATATGTGGATCATATGTGGAATTAAGTAATTCTAAGTCTCTCCAGTAAGAAGAAGGAACTAGCTGAGTGCAAAATTTCAAAAAAAAAACCTTCTATGGTATGGCCCCATTCTCAGACTATTTGATTATTTCATAATTTAAAAAAAAAATACATGTTTATTATCAAACAACTCTACATTGCTATTAACCTGTTTTACAGATGAGGAACTGACATGGTGAGCAAAGTTCAGGCTTGGAACAACATTGATTTTTTGACCCAAAGTCAACTCAAACCAAGTGAGAAGGGACTACGTGACAGCTGGATTTACATACAAAATCTGTGGCAGAACACGCATGTGAAGAGCAGGTTTAACTTGGGGAATCACTGGAAGCAGCTGAAAGCCCAGTTATGGGTTGCTATCCTTAAGGAAATACACACCAAAGTGCTCAAACTTTTCCAATTTAACTCCTATTCTCCTATTTCGGATCTAAGCTCCGTGTCTGCAGCCCACTTCTTCCCAATGTCAGCCAGGATCTGGAGCTTAACAGAGTGCGCGCACAAAGCGGGGTTCAGGATTTTCAAAGGGTGACCCAAAGGAGCTCCGACACACAGCGGCTCTGGAGCCTGCAGCTCCGCTCCCCCCCTCGCAGGAGGGCTCTGGCCTCCAAAACTTGGAGTCACTCCCTGTTTGCTTTCAGCTATAGGCGACAGCCCCCAGTTGCGCGAGCGCGGCTAGAAAAACATCCCCGAGCCGTGCAGCGGTGGAACTTCCTGATTCATGTCTGACTTACCCTGCGCAATGCTTACAAAGACACATTATAAAGAAAAGGAGGAAGTAGTGAGAATTTTTCTGTTGTTGCTTTTTTTAATAACAGCGGCAGAAGTCCCAGTGCGCAGTCCGTGATGAAGCCTGTGTCCTAAGAATCCCTCCCAGAGCCAGCTCTGAGCAGCAGTCCCTCTGCAGTCAGCACACACGGTCACATACACGTTACGGAGCCACGCGGGCTGCAGACGTGAACAGCCACATGCAGACAGGCATGCTACAGAGCAAAAATGCAGACACACAATTGCCTATGCCAAAAGGCATGTTTCTGAGCACCCTTCGCACATCTAAATGCACATTCATCCAAAACACACATACTAATGTGCACAAATATGCAAACAGCACTGCACAGGCACAGAAGCGAATTGAGGGGGGGGGAAGCGAGCGGTTAATGTATTTGCCGTATACACAGATTGAAAATGCACAAAGACAAATGCAGAAGTAAAGAAAAAGAAAGGCATATTCACAAAGAAAAAAGCTAGACGCAGCAGTACACACGAGAGAAAAGGGAAGGGAAGACACACACGCTCACACTTTGCAGCGAACATTTTTACAGCATTTGCCCATTTAACTCATTATCAGGAAACACATTTACTCGTCTTAGGAAACAGCGAAAGCACTTCCAAGAGCTTTTCGCGGGAGGGACTGCACCCCAGCAAACATGAACCCCCCCACGCGTGCAAAAACATTGCTTGCCGTGCACCCTAGGCAAAAAAATAATAGCTCTTTTGCTGGGAGAAAAGGAAGGATAATGGTTACTTAGAAAGTGCTCCAGACAAGCTGTCAGGTTGAATTCAGCGAACTGGAGTCTACTCTGGGACAGCGCTGGCTCAGGGTGATCCCTTGTGAGTTGGGTTTCCTGCCTGCTACAGCTTAAAGACAACGATTCTTTGTTTCCAGTTTTTCTGGTGAAAAAACACACGCCTGCCTCCGAAGAGGGTCAGGGAGAAAGCAGACAAAACACTAACTCTGGAATTTCAAAGGAAAACAATTAAAAAAAAAAGAAAGAAAAAAGAAAAATCCGTGAGTGCTAGCTACTGTCTCTCCTGAAATCATAAATCCCCGCTTCGGCCACACAGTCACAAGAAAAGAAGCACCAAAAAAGCCTCCCCTTTTTCTGCTACCGAGCTAAAAATGGATAGGGGATATTTCATCACCAGGCACACAAATATCATCAACAAACGCTTTAGTATGTACAGTTAAGAGGGCATGAAGCTGCAACTGCTCTTTCTCTGACACGAATAAGACTGGAAGGCTTATAACCTTTGCTGCGAACAAGGGGCCTTGCTGGCACACCCAAAAGAAGAGTTTACTGAAACTGGTCAATATTTTTCACGACAACCTTTTAGACCTGAAGAAATGGCCTTTTGAAGAGAAGTATTTTATGCAGGACTTTAAGACTGTTTTCCTGCGGGAACCATGCTTGTGCACTCGTGCTGCCTGTGGTCTGTTCGCCCCTCTCTCTCCAGTCCCCAAAACTTTTTAACCTGTCACCCAGAATTGCCACCAAATTTGACAAACAGGAGTGGTGAAGAGTTTTAAAGAGTTCCTACCAATTTAAAGGAAACTGCTGGGAAAGAGAAGAGAGGTTGCAGCCCTGGCCGGGAAGAAGCCGCAGCTTGGACTCATTCTGTTAGGTACCAGGGAATCTGCGTGAGAGGGACGTTATTAATGCTCCAACATCAGGAAACTCTTCCTTAGGAACTCATAATGAACATGGGTACAAACCCGTGGGAAACCACGCTGTGTGAGTTTCAGAGCTCACTGGTTTATCTTTTTAAATTTGCCAACAACCGAAGAAAACATACAAGCAAACACAATTTATATCCAAACAGAAATACTCATTGTTCACATGAGCGCTTTTATAATGCAAACATAAACACGTAACGGCCACAGACAAACTCCTTAAGATTTGTATCTTACATTCATGTATTCACACACAAATCTCTTCTGTCTTTGAAATTCCAGGTAGTGCACCAGCTTTTTCTATATCCTTCTGCAGAGGCAGATAGTTGTTTGAATTTAGGTTGGATTTATGAGACTTTGGGCTAGTCCTGATTTACCGCTGCTCTAAGCTAATTATAATGCCTCAGGCTGATCCTGATGTATGCAGGGATAAAGACTCGTGCTGAACCCAGCCTTTTAAACGAGATCATACATAACCTGTAATCTGGCAGCAAGCAGCCACAGAACCGCTCCGCTAAATTCTCACCCGTGACGCGCTGGTGTAGCCCTTATCAGCCGAGCCTTCCTTCGTCCCGCTTTGCCACCTCGCTGCACAAATACCCACCGCAACGCCCATCGGCATATACTGCTAAGCACCACGTCTACAGCACGGCTGATTAGACACGTGTGATTTTACACATCGACACGTAAAGCTTCTACCTCTTTGGGAACTGCCAGCGCTATCCTGCTAGGAGATCAGCGCCTGGGTTCAAATCCTGTACAGCATTTAGGCTTGTGTATTAACCATGTTGTGCAGCACGCTTAAAAGTAAGCATGGACTTGGAAAATGTGTTGGACTGAGGCCAGAGCGCTCACAACCATACAGGACACAGCCCTTTGGCCTTCTAAATGTTGTTGTATGTGAATATACTTTCCATTTCCCTATGGAAACCTACTTAAATGACACCATTCTGAAGGCAAGCAATTTAAAATCTCCACGGACTTAGGCAGATAATGCAGTCTCAGATTCTTCTCCCGTGTCTCCAGTACCTACAGTAGGTCAGTCATTACTCCAAACAGTCACGGAAAATGAAACAGACCATCTCTCTAGTGGAGTGCTGGGAGAGGGACACAAATCTTTCCATTCAGCAATGAGAGCAACCTCTTTTCATTTTCCAGAAAATTGTTCTCTCGCCAAAAAATACTGGTGATTTTCATTACAGCAATTTATTTCTCAAAGGCAGCTGAAGACAATTTGTACCAATGACGCTAAATACCATACTTTTGAGTGTTTATGAGGCTGAGGAGCAAAGAAGCTTGGGCAACAACAAGAGTCCTTTGAACACGACCAGGATTCTACCTATATGAATCTGAAAACAAAAGGAATATGCTTTATGCACCAGCTGTATAAATGTACAGTATCTGTTTCTGTCATGAAAGCAGTTCAACTCTCCTAAAGTAGTGCTGCCAGTTCTTCTGGCACGTATGTAGAACTGGCATTGCAGAAGAGAAGTGAGGGGGCAGAAAATGGAAAGAAAAAAGGGGTAAAGCCTGCAGCTGCAACCAGACAAGGCAGCTCTGTCTCCAGAGCCTCGACAAG
Source organism: Anseranas semipalmata (assembly GCA_013399115.1). NCBI lineage: Eukaryota > Metazoa > Chordata > Aves > Anseriformes > Anseranatidae > Anseranas > Anseranas semipalmata. The sequence goes on along the minus strand of VXAA01000173.1, from coordinate 801,452 downwards.
AAACCCAGACCTGTGACAGCAGTGCTGCCCTCGCCTGCTTGGACCCTGGGACAGGTGGTGGCCTGTGCTCGCTGGTGACACTGACTGTCCTTGCTGCTGCTATGGAGCATGCCCTGCTATGTCCACAACAAGGTGGGGAGAGGGCAGAGATATGCAGCTTCCATCCCAGCCTCTGGAACATCTGCATCTGGCTGTGCTGCAGCCATACCTCTTATTGCCACGTAGGCTGGTTTTCACAGTACGTGGATGGAATATGTTGGATCATAGAGCATAGTGGAAGCATATGCAGAGAGTATGCATTTGCCCCTGGAATTTGCACAAGCAGGTTATTTGCATTAACTATGTGCTCTTGGAGAGCATGCAAGAAAAATTACAGGAGGAGTGAAGAAAACAGTATTTTTTTTCCTGTCTCTGACATGCATTGTGCTATTCCATCACCTCCTCCTACTCTGCTTTTGAATCCCCACGGGAAAGTGGTTAGAAACGTTTGATTGTCTGTTTTCATTCACAGGCATAAAGAGAAGAAAAATTTACAGGAATAGTAGATTCATAATGCATTAACATAAAAAAAAAGTTTAACCTTTTGAGAAGCTAAGGCGACAGGAAAATACTTATGAAGAAAAATCATGATTTTTAACCTTAAATTCCTTTTCACCATCATCGTGAAGCCAGCCTGTTAAAAAGCCTTAGAAGGAAGCAAGGAAAATATTGTTGTCTAATAGACTAGACAGACAGGGCTGAGGAATTCCAAGTTCAGTTTTATGTCCATCACAAGTTTCTTCTGCGATATTGGACAAGACACTTGACTCTGCTCCCCCAGTTCCTTATCTGTCAGCCTGTCATGTTCACATGCCTCTTATCCTGTCATCTTATCTCACTAATAATATTTGGAGCATGAATCAGTTACAGTAAATTGAAATGGGTCAGTTTATCCTAAAACAGTACTCAAACATTAAATGTATGCAAAGGAAATTTATGCACTGGAGGAAGAACTGGAAGAGTAAAAGATGGGATTTCAACATTTCTACGCTAGTTCTTAATTTTTATTTGAATATCCCATGGGTGTGTTTAGTCCTTTATTGACACATGATGAAAGTACCATGTAAAGTAAAAATGCCTGGCTGACAGAAATCAAATGCAAAGTTCTGTCAGCTGCACTAAAGAAACACACTTGAGGGCAGTAAAAATGGAAGGAGGGGGTGGAGCATTTTTCCCCTTAAATTTCTTTCTGCCCGAGTGACTCTGGGCCCAACGCGGAAAGATAAAGGGTATAAAAAATTCAGAGGAGTGCAATTTTTCATGGAGCATTTCTCTTTCATAAAAAAATCACAGCTTTCTTCCTTTTATACTTATCAACCACCTGCACTGAGACAGAAAGAGCATAGTCTTGGATGCGCGTGTATGTTTATGGGGGAAATTGTGGGGGAGCACGTGCATGTGTGTCTGCTTTATTCAGTTAGGAGCTAGCCAAGCTTTTATTAATTGTAAATAGATGACTGTTCGTGTCAAAACAGTCAGTCACAGAAAAGCCTGAATGGCTTTGTCTTTGTTATGTACCATATTTTATCAACTAATGCCTGTCTCATAAAGAGAGAACAGCATGCCAGGGAACAGAAAGCTCAAGTGGATGGTTATATACTGGACAAAAGAAGCTGCTGCAAAAAGCAGCACTGATATTGTGTCCAGGGTCCAAGACAGATGTTGGAGATGAAATGCAGTGTGGTACAACGAGAGGGATGTGCTGGCTCTGAGAGCAGTGCTAGTCAATGAAGCAGCCAGACACACCATGCAGAAGCTTCTTAAATGTGTGATCTCAGTTTGCTGTAGCCTTTCAGTGAAATGGGGTTTTGTCTCTTGCTCCAGCTGCTTGCTTAAAAGACTTTCTGCCTTTCCCCACTACTCTTTGAAATACAAACTTGTGGTTCATCAATGAAGCCATGTTCTCCTGAAAAGCACAGAAATGTTCATATACTAGGTGAGGAAACTTTCTCAGAATGAGAGCACACATTAAATTTGACACTTTCACCTCAAGGTTTTTCAAATGGAGGCACTGAACACTGTTTAGTGAATGAAATCAACGTTCCTGCACTTACACTAAGTGAAAGGAAGACCAAACTCAAGGCTCCTAGTCCCACATGGCGAGTTATTGAGCACAGGACCAGATTTTTGGACTTTAACACCCTACTTGCCCTTTAGCAAATCAACTGTCTGACTGTGACTTACTGTCTTATCTAGGTAAGGGATGTGTGTCATACTCATCACACCAACTGTCATAATTTTATCATCACTGAGAATCCATTCATTAAAAATAAGAAAAAGGAATAGGACTGTAGCTGTGGGGGAAAACCTGAAAAACCTGACTGAAGGATATAAAAATGGCTTAAAAGCCTGACGGAGCCCAAAGTGTGTCATTAACCTTTAAACTTCAAGGTTTCTAAACTCCATCTATATGATCCCTGAATCTTCAGAATTTCTGACAGATAAAAAATTTGGGGATTGACTGTTATTTGAAAAAGAAAATTAAGATGTTTCAAAACGAAAGTGTCTAAAGGATACACTTGGTCTTCTTTGCTGGTTGAAACTAGCTGACAGATTCATGAATGGTTTTGGAAGACCTGAGTGGCCTTTATTCAGTAATGGAATCTACTGTGAGAAAATTTTATCCATTCAAGTATGAATTTACTCAGAGAGAAATACTATCTCAATCCTTGCTGTGTATCTGAGATTTAAAACTGTTTCACATAAAGAACAGAAAACATGCCATCAGCTCATCAACGCAGTAATACACAAGTGTGAAAATGACAGATACAAATTTTATGCCATATCATTAGCCAGAGAAGCAGAGACGTGATTTTCAGCATGGATGGGGCTTGCAAATTATTCCATTTTAAACGGGTTGTGCATGCACAGATCACAATGTTTTCATGCCAAGGACATTATAAAAAAGGCCTACTTTTAACCCAACCAAAAATATTCCACAAGCACAGGAAACCAGGACATTTATATGCAAAAGACTGACCTTCTTTGGTGGCAAGACGTGAGGAAGCTTCTGTGTGGGATGGAGTATTGTAGACCAGCAGTGAGCTACCTATAATGAAAAGAAAAGGAATTATTGCAGCTTGAATGTACTCTGCCAGTGGGGGAACCATTCAGCCAGGTAGAAAATACTATTACTGGGATCTAAAGACCAAATTTGTCAGACAATAGGCACACAGTTTCTATGATAGATATGAAGTTCTTTTAAAAGTGTTGTAGCTGTATGTTGTGTGTTACTGTTTCCACACTTGCAAATCAAAACAAAGACATTTGCCTCCTTCACAGAGCACCTTGAGGTCCTCTGTTGAAAACTGATATAATAGTACATTTATACAGGTACAATACGTAACACAGCAGAGCCTCTAGAAATTACTACGGCACAGATTATATTACAGGATAAGGAAGAAGCTTTCCTGTCTCGCTCTCCAGCTGTGATAGAGAAATTTCCTGTTTGAGGAACATACAGTAGAAGTGACATGAATTGCACTGTCAGGATCTGAACATTTTTAGAGTGTCACACGCTCGGTTTTGGGCTGACAGCTGCACAAATCTGACTGGTATTCCAGCATCTGCCATGCTTTGTGGAGGGTAGCCCTCCTGGAGGGTTCAGAGTGGCCTTTCCAGCGAGTCCAACTTGAAACAAAAATATTCAAGAGGAGCACAAAAAAGAACTCATTGGAAGGGTTTTTGCTTTGCCCTGTCTATGGTGGAAATGTTCCTTCCTAAGCATTTTACTTTGACTCTCCTGCAAACTCCTCTGGAAGTGGAGGAAGAGGCCCTGTGAGCTCTTGGAAGCCAGCATGTAATACACATTTCATGGTTGTCTAGTTATATGTGTTTACGCTACATAATTTCTAGGCTCACTTTTCCTACAGCTCTTTGAAAAAGTTTCCACTGCATCAGGCAGTGACATTCTTAACAAGGGCCAGGGCCCTTCTCAGTAAGGACTGATGCTGTGACCTGGAGCAGGGCAGCAATCCTGCTGCGGATGGGTATGGATGAGAAGAGCTCTTACAGACACCTTCTGCTCTTCGTACCTACACATCCCTCTATTCAGTGATATTCTGTCTCAGTTAAGGTACTTCATAAGCTTCGTCCTAGGCAATGCATAGCAAACTATAGATTTCTTTATATGACATGCTGCCCCTGAACATCCCCAGATTCTTTGGCAGGACCAGAAATACCTCTTTTGCAGATACCATAATACTAAGTGATTAGGATCTTGTGACTAAGCCATGCAGTCCCCACATTCCTCTAATCCACATGATCCCAAATAACACTGACCTCACTTGCCCCTCAATAGCATTCGCAGTATGTCTTACTTTCCTGTGAGAGCTGAGAATTAGGCAGTTCTCTGCCAGAAGTAATAGCCATTGCAGGTGTTGGATCTTATTAGTCCTGTGCTCCTATGGATTTCTGTTCTTCCCCAAATGCAAACAAAGCCAAAGACATGCACAAGCAAGCATGTACGTAGAGGTAGAAGGTGCTGGAAAACAGGGCTGTACTAACTGGGAAAACAAAACCTACTCATAAAGAGTGCAGGATGGATGCTACCAGATGCTGCAAGTCAGGATATTTTGAAAAACCAGGATGGATAACATGGTAAACTAGGAGAGGAAGAGTTCAAAGGATCCCCAGAATACCTTGAATGTGAGGGTTACAGGTAGCTAAAGAGATTGGTATGAATGTTTAGAGAGATTGGCTGGTGTTTAGCTGCTGCTGGAGGAGTTGCAACAGCTCTGTCCACCTAACTCATGTTTTCTTTGGATAGTTTCTGGCTTTGGTGTTTCTTGAATATCTGTGGGGAAACTCCTGTCCACCACTCTCCCCTTTTCAGGTTATTTCAAGTAGATCCTGAATGCAACACCCAGCCTGGCTTGCCCCAGCCAGACAGGGACGTGCTGGGGAATTCAGAAACACAGCTTTCTATGACTACATAGGCTGCAAATGCCTGGTTGCACTGAGGTGGGGGTGGGGTGATGAATAGCGCTGAACAAGCCTGTACCATCAACCTATGGCTACTTTATGCTAAAAAATGCAGCCCAAGCCAGTGGAAAGGGACAGCACCTCCCCCAGTTTAATTGCTAAAAGTTCTCACCTTTGCCCGACAGTCTGAGGTTTCTGGTGGGAACACCACAGAAAAGGAAATGTGTTTCCTATTAAGGGTTTTCAATGAAGGAGGAAAAGCGAGAAAGCCAGAGACACAGATCAGGACAGAGAGAAGCAGACAGACAGACAGAGGCCAGGCTGCTCCCTCCCTTACTCGTTCTTGGGCAAAACTTTGGCTGTGATGAATTTTCATTTTGTTCTTATTCCCCCCACCCCTTGCTGGGTCAGTGACAGCTTAGATAAAATCAGCCCTTTCTGGAAACGTGGGTATAAAGTGCAGGGCTATTCTTCTGTAATTAGTATCAGACACATTATCTTATGGTTCTTTTCCTTTCTTCTTTTATTTCTCCTGTATTAATTAAAAAGGAAGATGGAAAAGGAATGAAAAGCAGAGAAGGAGAGTTCCTTCTCCATAAAGCCTTCCTTTTTGCAAGGCAGCTCATCCTTCTGAGGTACAGGAATATCTTGGTTTCACAATCCCAAAGTCTGTTTAACCTGGAAGTGTTTTTTATCCTGACCTTCTGAAGGCCATGTGGGCTCCCCTCCATATCTCCTGGTAGAATCAGGGTTCTGCTGCATTTAGCTGTACAGTTTTGTTTGGCATTAATATATGGATCAAAACCACAAAGCAGTTTTCTGCTTCTAGTTCCAGCCATAGTCTCATTCTTTCCCCTTCAGGCGCTTTTCATTTGTACACACCACACACAACTGACCCCCCATAACTAGAGAGGAAAAGGACAGGAGGAGACAGTTCAGGCTTCTTTTGATGTTCATCCCAAACATAGCACGAAAACATTCGAATCTCCCTCCCCGCTGCCCGCCGGCTGACTGGAGAAGATTCACCAGGCAGACTATGTTTGAAAAAGATACAGACACAGCCGTCAGTCAGTCTGGAGTCCGAAAGTACAGAGGGAAGAGCGAGAAGAAAAGGCCAAGGCATGGCTTCACAGTTCCAGAGAGGAAGCTTGAACAAACACTTGAAGAAATATGATTGCTTTTTGGGCAAAAACAGTATGTTTCCTGGAAAAAATAGCGGGGGGTCTTTGGAATGACTGCAAAGGATAGAGTGGGTTCTGTGGGTCTGAAATTTCCTAAGGGTCAGAGATGTCTGAATTCCTGACTGCTTCCATAGGTAACAGAAACAGGAAACAACTGCACAGTTCTGATCCAGACCTAAATTTTGTCTGAAGGCTAAAGGTGCTGTGATATGAATTTGATTTAGTCTCATCTATATTAAATACCTCACCTGAACCTTCTATTGCCAAAACTCAGATGGAGCTTTTGTTGAGGTCTTGCAGATGTTACAGGCTTATTTTTTCAGTATGGACTCAGATGTGCCACAATAACTTACTTTATAATGCTTTTACCCTGATCTGGAGTGTAAAATGTTGAAAACCTTCTGAGGAAGCTCATTATCAGGGAGTCCTGACTAGTGAACAGGCTCAGAAAGTTCAGATCAGCTTTTTTTCTTGGAAAACAAACATCAAAGTTTAGGATTCACTAGTCATCACAAATACAGCTTAACATCCTGAGAGGACAAATACCTTTCAAGAAAGAGACTGGGCAGATGTAATCTATCCTATAGACCTCCGATTCCCCAAAGTTCTCCTATGTTTTGTTGCCATCACGCATTCTCCACCCTACACAGTTATGGAGCTGGATGTCTCTGAAACAAACAACCTTACAGAAGGGGAAAATTCAAGAAAAAAGACCATCTCCCCATGGCACTGAGCTCAGAGGCTCGGCACTAAACATCCGCTGGAAATCAGTCTGGAAAAACAATAAGCTCCTTTCGAAGGCGTTACTCCGTGAGGGAGTTAACCAGCAATCCAGAAACCAGACTGTCATTAGGCAGCACTAGGAACAGCTGCATGGAAAGGAATGCTCTTCAGAGGCTGCCCGACCTCCACTCAGACAGGAGCTTGCTTTAATAAGGACAGCTCTTGTATGACGTCTTAGAACAGCCCAAGGGGCTGAACAGAGAGAAATCTGTAATCATAAAAGCTAGGGATGGACCGGGATTGAATTCTCCTTTCGTATACATCCCAGTAAAACTGAAGTAACTAATTTGTCTGAATCCAGCAAAGTTGCTTGGGTTTTGCACTAGCTTAATAGCATGGAAATCACTGTAGGCATTCCCCTAGCAGAACACTATATTTTTATGATTATTGTTCAGCATGTACTGCAGCAGCAGTTACACGTTCCAACTGTGTTAGGACTCCATTGTGCTGGGTCTTGAGAGACATGAGGCACAATCCCCGTTCCACAGAACTGCCATCCCAACAGCCAAGACAACAAGAGGACTTGAGAAGGCAGCATTACTAGCTCTGTTTTAGGGAAAGGAAAATGGAAGCACGGGGAAATTCAGAAAAAAAGGTTTAATTTCAGGCATTAAATGTGGTAGGGGAATTAGGGGCCTACCATCCCAAATTTCAATGTGCCCTGTTGCCTCAGAGATCCATGTGACCAGACTTCTAATTTAGGTACTGCAGATTATCTAAAGTTAGGTAGGATCAGTCAGAAATTTGCTCCAAAATAAATGGAAGGCAGCAAATGGTAAAGGCAGCAATTCAATCCAGGTCTTCAGGCTTATGCCTTGAGAACAAGGATGCAATTCCTGTGATACTCTCTTTGAATATCCCAAGTGATGGGATATCTAACACTTGAGATTATCATTGAAAATGCTGTCTGGAGCTAAATCAACAAAAGAATTCAACTCTTCCGTCAACTTTTTCAAATTCCACATTCATCATCCATCCTTAATTCAAAAAACATACAACTCCTTCTTCGTCTCTTTCTGTGAATTCTCAAGTCTTATCAAAGAGACAATTAAAAAGTAAGTTTCTCACTTGAGTATTTATCTTGTGGGAATTTAAAAACATTTCCGGTTACAGAGTGTCTGATTTGCCCAGCTGAAGTCAGCAGGTTTGTTCAAAGCAACACTGGCTTCACAAAACTGTCTTAAGATTTCCCATAAAAATGTGTAATTCTGTATGCAAACCTTAGTTAGAAAACTATTTATTTGTGTCTGCAATAATCTTGAACCAGAAGCTCTTTGCTGATGAAACAGGATGAAATTTGTAAATTGTTTTGGATGGGATTTTTTTTTTATTGTGAAGTCAGAAGGGACAGAAACTGTTCAAATCCAACAATTCAGTTATTTGTTGTGAATCATTTCCTTGGCTCAGCTTCTCAAACAAAATAAAGGTGGGGCTTACAGAGGCACCCATCTGTGATCTAACTCTTGTCCCACTGTAATCTGTAAAACTCCCACTGATTTTAGCAGAGGCAGGGAGAGACCAGAGCTGAACAGCTTTGAAGAAAACACCCTAAATAAATGCTGTCTTGCTGCTTTATTGCAGTGGCCAGATGAAGACATCTTCAGCTGCCTTTACATCACAATCTGATTTCCCAATAGAGAAAAGATGCTTTTTTTCTTTCTTTCTCTGCCCTCCCATCATGCTTTATGACACCTTCCCCTGATTTTTCAGTCCTCAGATAATTATACTCCTATAAAAACTGCCACTTGAAAAAATATCGGAGCATGTGGGATTTAGCTCCAGTTTCTGGTCTCATCATAACACAACTATCCTTAGCACACCTTTGTGAAGAAAGGAAATGCTTTTACCTCCATTCTATAGACGAAGAGGAGACATTCAGAAGCTATGGACATGCTCATGGTTGCGCAGGAAGTCTCAGACTTCCCAGCCTCAAGAGCACGTGCTAACCGTGAGGTGATCGTTCCTGTTTGGGCTGCTGCAGTATGCTTTTCCACAAGTTACTCAGAAGACTGCTCACAGCTTCTGTTTTAGGGGCTGAATACAGCAAAAAGGAATATTGGATCCATCACATCCCCTTGTGTGGGACAGAGAGTGGCAATAAAGAGGTCCAAAAAAACTTGGGTGTTTTTGAATACTAGGTCATTTGCACGATGCCTGCTTCAACGCACTTACATCTGGGGAATTGCTCTTGTATTTTTTCCTCTTTCCAACAGATGTGGGCCTCCAGAAGCATAGAAAATCTCCAGCTCTGGCCAGTTGTGGGTCCTATTCTGAAGCAGTCATTACCAGAAGCCTTGGGGGAAAGCGCACAGCCGTCTAACTGCAAAGTTACAGAATAATTTGCCCGTGACCCATCAGTTAACGTTTGGTTTAATCTCCACAGCAAATTTATGTATTTTTATCATATAGCCGCAGATGTTTTTATTATCTGTAAGACTATCTAATCTTCTTAAGAGTTCTGCTCAGTTCCTCACCTCCCTGATATCTTGTAGCTCCGCTAACTCCATCGAAGTTATAATAAGCTTTCCGACCCAATTTTTATTCCTCTCTTCCTTGTTTGCTCCCTCTGCTTGCTTTTCTCTGTTCCTTTTCCCTTAGCCTTGCTGCTATTTGTCTGCAAGAAGAGCCCTAGAACTTCAATACTCATATGTATCTTATCTTATCAGCATGTCACATTAGAGCTGGGATGAGTCAGGGCAATACTTACTTTCCCTGAGGTAACTGAGGTGAGACAACAGAACTTCTGTGTTGTAGAGGGAGGTGGTTCGGAGGAAGTCATCCTTGTTCATTTTGCAGAGCTCCTTGCCATCCATATTCTGGAAGAGGGTGGTGTCGATCTCCATTAATCCATACTCCTTTATGGCCCATTCCAGCCACTGGCGCACGTGTTCCTGGGTCCATAGGGTGGGATCTGGCAGAAAAGCGCAAAGGATGGCAACATTATACGTGAACCTCAAGCCTCTAGCACTCAGTGTAGCCCAATCAAAGCATTAACCATTGTTTCCACAACCAAATGGATTTAATTTACTGATTCCAATGCATTTTGCTGAGACGGGCAAGTATTGTGCTAGAAGAGGGCACGATGCCCATAAACTGATCACACTGACTCCCTGGCAGGGTAAGTTCACTTGACTGTTTCCCACCTGCCTTAATCTTATACCTCCTCCTTGGGAACAATCTTAATGACATTTGACTGTGGCTGTTCTCTCTTTGGAAAAAAAGCTTCCAAAAGCAAGCTCATCCTTTTGAAAGAGTATGCTTGTCACAGCCTCAGTTCTGCAATGCTATGTAATTACATCAGTGCTGTATAAGTCACACCATCCTTCGCAAGCGCATTACAAAGTCCCAACAGATGGCATTTTAAAGTCTGAGGATGGCAGTATTTACGGTCAGCAAAGGGACTCTGAAAAAAAAAATATTGCTTAAACAGAACAGCTTGCCATGTATCTCTGAGTCACATTTGTTCACCCTGCTGACAAGAACACAGTTCTACCTCCGCTAGCCCTGTAAAACCAACACAGCTATTGGATGGCAATGTGGATTTTATACTGTCTCATGCATCATTATCAACTGTCAGCAAAGCTCCAGCTGTGGAATCTTTATTACTGGCGATGACGTAAGAGAGAGATTGAACCCGGCTGGAATTTCAGACCCCATGGTGATGGTTTGCTGCATCAGTAGTTAAAAAAAGAAATCATCCCTTGAGTTTCGAAAAGAGCAGTAGATCAGAAAGTCCTAGCAAGAATTTGAGCCATGATACCATTTTTACAGAGTCATTTTCACAGCATATCTACATTTTCAGATGTTTCCTGTGCTACGTCTCCCCATGTATGCCATTTGAAAATTTAAGCTGCAAATTCATGTTCCATTGCAGCTGGGGAGGATTGTGGAGTCAAGCCTAAATTTTGGAGAAGTTTGATCTGGCTGTCAGAACTGGTACCTTCCTGCACAATAAAAAGCTCAAATGCCTCAGGTCCCAAGGCATTAGAGAAAATAGATCAGAAATAAGTAGCTGTCACACAGCTGGTAACTTGTGCTTTGGAGAGGGGCAAGAAATGCCTCTGCCAAACTTATAGTGTGTGAAATAATGCCTTGGTCCAGGACTGTAAACTGTATGTGCTTGGGCTGCAGGGATCCCTTGACGCAAAGGATCGGGTAGTGGCTGTACCTGGTGCAATCCTGGGCAGCTGAGTTCTAGAATAACAGCATGAAATGGAGAAGTAAGACCCCGAAATATTGAAATTATAACCGTGACATTTCCTCACTGAATTTCTAGTTAACCAAAATTATTTAAAGCTGAATTCTAAACACTGGACCTACAACCCGATACCTTTGCAAGTCTGCTTTGGGAAAGAAAGATAGATCTCCTTTAACTTCCAGCAACAGCCAATTTAAGTCCTCCTTTCTAAGCACTGGATAAGAATTGTAAATTTTACAATGCAAGTAGTCAAGGCGGGATTCTTTTTTTTAATTGGAGGACTCATTTGTCTTGAGTTCTGTAAAAACCCAGCATTTAGGGGGTATAGTGAATTTGTGGTCTCTTTTTAAACAAACGCTTTTGACTTTCAGATTCAAGCCCATTTATCACTGCAAAAGACATTGAATGGTCTCTGAAAAACTGCCTTCTTGAAACATTGCTTAGAGTTCATTATTATTACTATTGCAAGCCTAATGTGACATTATTCTTGCCTATCTTCACCCTAATGCACTATAAATCTTTACTCTGGATTGTATTAAAATTTCCAAATGCCTTTCTTGGATGTTTTGGGCTTCATATCCTGCAGCCAGAGATCTGGGATGATGTTCATTATTGTCTTCCAAAGTCTGGTAAATCACTGCTATTTCACAAGTATCTCAAGGTTTTGATTTGTAGATGGTCACAAGGGGAAAAAAAGTCCTTTTTTTCACTTTCCTCCAATGAGGAGATTTTTTTTTCTCCTCCACTGAGGGCACTAAAAGTCATTTCCCCTCTTTCAACAATACTAAACTTTGGGCCACCCTGAGTCTTTTTAAATATGCAGAAATAGCATGGCGAAGAGCAGGATAAATGTTCCGTCTTGAATATCTTTAGCATCCCTTATAATGACTAGCTGGTATCAGCTAAAACCTTTCTAGGGAATGTTGATGCTGAAAACTATCTAATCCTGCCACTGGTTAGGTTAGCCAGTCCCTCTAAGCAGATCCTAACAAGGGCTTAAACGGTACTTTGAGATTTGCTGTCAATCTTTTATTGGCTTCCCTTCGCTATGTTCAGTTCAAGCTTTTCCTTTTCATCCTAAATGGCAAACAAATGCTTGGGAACTGTCATCTGTTCGTGGTCAAGCCACGATCAGAAAACACAGCTAAATTCCACGAGTACGTTTCTTTCTGCCAACAGTTCAACTGCTTCAATCGGCCACAACCCTTGACACATTGTGTGAAAAGCTGGACCCCCCCCATGAAATCAGTGGAAGTTTTGGTATGTAAATCAGGCCAGGGCTTGACTTATAATATCTCCCCTGCTGGAAAGTTCCCAGGCTAACTTGTTTATATCTATGGTGTTTATAAACTTTACAGGGGAAGGACTCCCTCTCATTGCAAGTTCAGACTTCACAGGTTGCCTGCCACAGCAGCTCTCATCCTTGACTATCCAAATGCATTTAACGCATCCTGCCAATTTCAGACAGCAGATGTGGATATCAAATACAAACAGAGAACTGGACAGGAATGTTCTCTTGTAATATTTTTTGGAAGGTCAACATAGTTTCTGCAAAATACAACTTTCTGGTTTTCTACTTCCAACAAAAAAATGAAAACATAATAGCTCATTTTGAATCAACATGACACGAAAGTGCATCTGGATCCTGCAGAGCATCACGGGAGTTATAATTTGGGTGCACTTCATGCCTATGAACTGCACTCTTTGATCATACCATGCACGTCCCAGGAAGCACTGCAGGTTCTACTCTAACACATTACAAGAGATGGATGTGGTTCAACATACCAAAACAACACTTCATTCCCAGGGAAAAAAAAAAAAAAAAGGGAAAGGGAAAAAAAAAAGCACTGATAATCCACTTCCTATTCTGATTCAAGGTAGAACATATACTGGGACATAGGAAATTCTCACTAGCCAGAAACTCTGATTATTTCCTTACTTTTTAAATGGTTTGTAAGCAAGAGAACTCCTTAGAGGGTGGATAAACAAGCGTTATCTGTTCGGCTGGATATTTAAGACAGTCCAAAGAAATATGACACAAAGTTTGCTGGTGGTGGTACCTGCTGGGACAATGACTCTCCTCTCATTGGTGGTCATGTTGGGGGGAGGCCCGTTCTTCTCATCCATGTAGGTGCTGTAACTCATTGGGTTGGACTCTGTCCCTGCTCCGACGAGCTTGCTGCATTTGTTCACACTACAGTCTACAGGGGACTCCCTGAAATGCGAAAGGAAACAGATAACTAGTCATTATTATGCACCTTTCATCCCTGCTGCAGCAGAAGGAGATTTGGGTTACAGAAATGGCAAGTATCCTGGAAGGGAAAAGTTAGGGGGAGTTTCTGTAGCTGTGGGAGAGACCATTCCTGGCCTGCCACATGAATGTCATAAGGTGTTCTATGAACCACAAGTCTCACGGAAGGGATCTCTGATAATGCAATCAGTTTGAGGAAAGAGTTGGAAGTGCAAGGAAGAGTGACTTTCAGACAAAGGCAACGGCAGCTGTAAGATCACATGCAAAACCTCTGAAACATCCAAACTCATGAACTAGATAAAAACCAAGTATATGTAAGTCCCTACTACACAGGTCTTATTAGGTCTACCCATTGGTTGTCCCCTCCCTGCATCCTGCAGCTGTATTTTAGCAGTCCTCCAGACACAGCTTTACGCTCCTAGGAGCCCTTCTTGGACTGTCCCCCTCTTGTACTGTGCTAAAACAACTCTGCACGCTGTCTTTCTGTTACAGATGAGTCATGAATTGACAAAAAGGCTGTACTTTTCACCTCGTGACCTAAGGCATTTCTGCAGTGTAAATCAGAAACACAGAGACACCCCCCTCCGTTTCAGTAAGAAAGGACACAAAATACCCATGCCAAAATGACAGGACAGTCGCAGGAGAATACTACAATATTAGCATGGTATCTAAAGGGTCTTGTTTACACACGGCTGAATGTAACTGATCTTGTCTGTTCTTAACAGCTAAACAGTCCCAGGCTTGTCTGCTACTTGGATAGGAAATCTAGAAATCTTAGGTGCCTTAGCTCTAGTCAAGAACTTCAGACCACAGAAACTGTGTGCGAAAAAGGCTCTGGCCCCAGTTTTACGTCTGAGGTGATGGAGTGATGAGGAGGGAACATTTAGCAACTCGGGTGGCACTGAGCTAAGACCTGGACTACATGCAAGCCCTTGGCAAGCAATAGGCTTTCTCTGTCCTGCTCTGGGAGAATTATGAGCCTACAAACCACAGATAGGGAGCACAGATTTTGTTTTTCTCCAGCTGCAGTAGTAACTCCTGCTTTTAGCTCTAGAGGTCACTTAAAATACCAGTCTACAGCCTGCCACGTGCACACAGAACATCCCAACCCTGAAGAGCGTACCAGGGAAGGGCAGAATTATTGCCTTCATCTTTACAAGGGTGTGTTAGTGTGCAACCTCTATGCAAAGCAAGCACAGAGCCCATATCCAGTGCAGTTCAGCCCACTGCTTTAATCGCACAGCCATCCTTCTTCCCTGCCAGAAGAATAGTGGCTTGGGAGGAAACCATTTGCTGAAGGGTAAGAACTATGACAGTGCACCAAATCCCACCCTCTGAGTTCAGCTGGCAAGACTTCCAAGTTTGGACACTAAACAAATTTGTTTCTTAATCTGAATGGCAGGGAGGGGGTGGGGGGGAGAAATTACTGAAATTCAGTTATCATGGCTGGGAGATAAATGCTCCACCGAGATATTCTAAGGCAGATGGTAATTTTTTCCTCATGTCTTGCTGAGGGAACGTTGCTTGAAAATGGAAATAAGATGTATAACTTACACATGTTCGAATTTAAGGTTTTACTATTTCGCCTACTGTTTTTCCAGGCAGGGAACCAAAATCCGCCTTCAGAGAGGCAAACTGCTGAAGGTTTAATGTCCCTGTGGCAGTCAGAGGAGAGTCTGAGCAACTGCAGGGACACCAGGGTTTTCACAGGGAATGTGATCATTTCTAACTTTCTGCTGAAATTCTCTGTGTCAGGTGTTAAATGCTGCCTGTACTGGCAGAGAAAAAGCCCTGAAGCAGCACAAAGGATCTTATTCTTTCCTGAGGTACAGCCTGTCCTGAGAAGACTCGGGAAAACAGCGAGAGCATCCGTGTTTTGAGGTGTCGGACTCTGTCTGGCTCAGTGTGGACCGTGGCCAGGAGGGGACCAGCCTCCTGGCCTGCCCTGGCTGGGAGTGGAGAGGACCGGGTGCTGACCTGAAGCGGTGTGGGCGGCCCAGCTGGTGGGGCAGACCCGAACCCACACGTCCTCACACAGTGAGGACAGACGGATTCCTACCTGCCTTCGGGATGAAGTTCTCACTCCTTCAGAGGCAACGGTAAACTTTTCTTCAACTTCCCTGAAGTCAGCACGTCCCAGGGGCTAGCAGTGCTGGCACAACTACCTGCTGCCCAGTGTTCCTTAACGGGCTCACTCTCCCCCCCCTGCTGTGGTTAAATTTCCCTGGAAAATAACCCCCTCAGTTGAGATATGCACTATTTATGCTAGAAAAGTTACATATATAATATTCATACAGAACAACAGGATATATCCACGCTCTCAGGTAAGTAAATCTTCCAAACAACTTTTCTGTGCAGGAGTGGGCATGCTTTCTAATGGCATGACACGGCACACACGGACAGAACGCAGGGCCGCTGGCTCTTTACTCTCTCTGCTAAGTACCGGGCACGTTCACATGGCCGACCCAGCAAAGTAACAAAAATAACACCAACGCTGGACGATATCTCCTCAGCACTTCAGCGATCATCTTTCACTTCGCAGACGCAGCCATCCCTCGGCTTGGCAGCTGGGGCCCTGCCGATCCTCTGCCTTGCCCTGTATGTCTGAGAAGCCAAAACCAGACAACCAAGTATCCAAGGCTGCGATCTCAGAAGAAGCTATAGGGACTGAGGTGGCCTTATCCCAACCACCGATTTAGCCCCAGCAGCGCACTGTGGGAAGAGAGGCCACTCCATTAATCCCGGGGGATATGTTAAATGTGCTCCATGCACCTGACAGGGCTGTGTCCATGCGGACATATGGATGCCTCACTTCCTTCTGAGGAGGTTTTCAGGATGGCTGGATCCAGAGCTAACCCCAGTGGCAATCTGATAACAGAGGACAGACATAACTGGGAATAGCATTACCAAAACTTAATTGGGCAGGAGACCGAACTGCCCTTCTCTTAGAAAAATACCATGAGATCTTTAACAACAGCGAGGGGGAAGAGCCTTACTTTTGTGTCCTTTGTAACCCAGGATTTCCTACCAAATCCAAATTGGGCCTTTTACTGGGAAAGGAGACAGCACTACCAGGCTGAATTGTCTCTGCAGCTCATGGAGGTCCATTACTGTACTGCCCCAGCCTGTTCTAAGATGAGGGATTTAACGTAGGTGTAGATGTGGGCAACACAAAGAAGAATTCAGTATGGGGAAAAACTACGGTATCAAATGAGAACAGGGAGCTGTGAGCCATGAATACTGTATTCATTGGATGTAGCTCCTTTCTTACTTCATGCGTTACCCACAAGCAGACTGAGAGCTATATAAAAATTTCCTCATTATTTGAAATGGTTTGTGCGAAGGGATTTCAGATGCCAGATGAATCCTTGACTATTTACAGAGACCCCTACTTCAGACTTTCAAGTGGCTATACATGCTGGAGTTGCTCAGGTTTGGGGAAGAAAATGTTGTAGATCTGCTAAGTTAAAGGGATACAGGCTGCTTTCACAAAATCTCGTAAGTGTATTCACTGTGGAAGTGACAGAGTCAAAGGAATATGAAGCAGTACTCATTCCCACTGTCCATCCAAAGACTCTTCGTTCCAGCAGCTCCAGTAGCAGTCTCTGGGGATGCCAAGAGCTTGGTGTTTTGTGAAAGTTTATGCTAGACTGTCCAAAATGGACAAGCAGCTAGCCTGGCATTGACTAATAAACCCTCTGTACAGCTTCAGTTTGTGTTCCAGATACCTGGAAATAAAGCCATTACTGTCCCAGGGCCTCTGTCTAGGAATCACCTTTGGCTTTCATTAGAAAGAGCGAAATAAGGGATTTCAGTGATTTCTGAACCTAACTCAGCTGTGATCAGTGGGATATTTCTTCCTTCTTTCTGTCCCTCTCTTCCTATCCTTCCATTCCTCCTCTCTTCCCATCTTTTTTTCTCTTTAAACATGCCACTTCTGTGTGTAAGTCCCCATTTGGTCATCTCAACTTTAACGTTTAAACTTGAAATGAAATTTCAATTTCATTTTTGTTCAGTGAAGGAAGTAAGAACAGACACACTGTGATTCTGTTTCTGATTCCTCCTACAGGCAAAGAACAGAGCTATCAGAGCAGAATCAAAGTTCCTCAAACCTTAGCTTTAACCCTGCCTCTCATTTACACACCCAGAGTAAGGAATGTCTGAGAAGGAGGTTCACACTGGAAAAGCAGCCTGCACTGTAGGTCTGCAGAAAGAAGAGATAGCTGTAAAAAGGATGGAAGAAGATACATGGTTTACAAAACTCAAATTGCAAGAGGAAAACACAGAGGCTCAGTAGGGTCTAAAATGATTGTGTTTATCACTTACAGGTAAAATGCGGTCTGCTGCTCTGGCTGGGGACTAGAACAGCACAGGGAATCCCACTAGAGGGCTCACACGCTATTTAAAGGGCATTTCGATTCTTATAGACATCATAGATGGTCCCTTTGTTTTGCTTTGAGAAAATTATAATGGCATAAACATTTTCTGAGGTCCCTGAACCTTAACATTATTTAAATATTCTGAAGCAAGAGAATGCTTCCAAAGCATTTTCAAAGCACCAACTACAGCATATTAGCTAGACAAATTCGTAACTTCGGCTGGAATTACACAGGGGAGTTGATCTGCATCCGTGCAGGCATCCAGAACATTAGATTATTGTTTTGCAGTTGAAGATCATACAAATTTTGCAATGTCTCTGACCAAATGCAGATCCGCAGTGGCCTAGTAAATACAGTCAAAATTTGGAATGTCTGTTGTTAGGTTCACTCTTTACATTTGGAATTGGTGTAAAATATAAGGAAAAATCTGTTATTAAAAATGACTGTAAGTTGGGTTAAACTTCACCCAGCATTTTCCTAAATAATCTTCTTTTATTCATTGGAATTTAAAATGTGAAAGATTTTTGTTTTTTCAAAAAATATATAAATGAGTGTATTTATATTACAAAAGCAACTAAAGGCCCCAACAGCAACCCAGGCCTAGTATGCTGGGAACTGTAGAAGATAGATCTTTCCCCAAATGGGCTATGAACTAAATAAACAGAAGACACAAACCCAGCAGAGAACAAAGATTGCAAGCCACACTTCTAGTCCCTGAAATGATGCAAAGAGAGATGAACGGCATGCACAATACCTTCAGTAAACCCATGGAAAACTGCACCTCTATTTTGTTTGTGCAACAGGTCAGTGCTACAAATACAACACACCCCTTTCCCCGTGCCTAAGGGGGAGCAAGAAGCATGAGGATTTTAAGTGTTCTGTGTAGGATTTTATCTGCCTCATGTTGGGACACTCACCACTGCAAAACACAACGGGAGCGCTGGGTTTTTGTCTGAGCAAGCAGCTGTCTAGGAAGGCAAGGACAGGTTTTGAGGCTGTATATACTGCGTCCAGGTATGATAATACTCAAAACTTTCACAAAATTTCTACCTCTGAATCTTGCAATAATACAGAAGTCCCAGCATCCCACATAAAACATAACTTCCTGCCACCACCTGAATATCCCGTATACACAGTGAGTATGCAGCTATCTGGGAAATTGTTTCCAGTCTGGGAGCAAACCAGGAACACCTGACGTGGGGTTGAAGCTGGTCAGGGTTGCCACGTGGTTCTGCACTCGGAGGGATGGCTCTGCACAACAGGCTTGGAGAGGTTCTTCAAAGACCTCTTCTCCCCCCTGCTAGGGACCAAACCAACGCATCACACTGTACCTCCTAGCCGTCAGACCGGCTTCTGGTCACTAGCAAAAGAAGAAAAGCTGGACACTGTCCCTTACCGTCATCCAGCTCCCTCCACTGTCAGGTTTCCTATAGCTTTATCACTCCCTAGAGTACATAAACCGTTCTCTCGACAAGCAGAAAATGGTAGTGCTTCAAGTACAGGTGAAGCAGAATAAAGGCTGCTCTCTCTAATGAGGCAGCTGGAACCCAGTAAGAGAGCGTGCTTGAAAAACAAGAGAGAGAAAGACAAGGAGAGAGAGAGGGAGGGGGAATAGGTTTTGTTATTCAGTCCGCAGTTCAAGTTAATCTGTATTGAGCTTGGTGTTTGCCGCTCAGATGGTGTGTCCGTTTTGCCAGGCAGCTGATGGGCAGAGGAACTGGCGTGGCCCAACCTGAAACAATGAACTGGGACGGGCACGAGGGGAAAGGGCAAATTTTTAGCCACGAATAGGGGGACAGGATGGATACATCAGATGAATGTTCTCATTTCTTGGATGGATTGGAGCTCTTGTGCTAACAAGTTATCAAAAGGCAAGGCTGAAAGCTATTTCAGTGCTTAGTTCTGACATCCAAAACAGTCTTTTCTTTTTTTTCTAACAGGTTGGGAAGTTGTTACCCCCTTTTTGGAGAGACTGAGGACACTTAGTTTCCGCCTAAGAATCTTGTAGGCTCAAGCAAACCCATAAAAAAGAATTTCCTTTTTCCCCAGAATAAACACACTTCTGGAGGGCCTTTCTCTAGGGGTATCAGAGCACTTACAGTTGTTAATGAATCAATCTGTCAAAGCACTATTATTTCCCTTTTTTTTTCAGAACAGATGATGAAATTGTAGCACAAAGACCACAACAGAAGGACAGTCCAATACATTTGACTCCTAAGGACATGTAATACACATACAAGGAAAATGTTGCATAGACTTCTGGACATACAAGTACACCCACGTGCAGAATCTATACAGAGCACACACTTAAAAGACCTGAAACGCACCCACGTGCACTGCCTATGGTAGCTCAGCAGATGTGACAGGCCTGCTTGCTTGCTAGGCCCTCCAAAACCTGCTAGAGAGAGACAGACAAGCAGAGTACTGGGAGGAAACACCGAGTGTTGGTCTGACACTATTGGTGTGATGCAGTGCTATAAAGGGCTTCCTCACATGATCACGGGAGTGTGTTGCCTGTGCCATACGTGAGGCTGATTCTGCCACCTCAGTCCTCATGGCTAGTTCAGCTCTCTGCAGGATGGGGAGGTCAGACCTGTGTAGCACCAGGCACGAGCCTCTTGGATGGTTAAAATCCCACTCTGCATTGCCCTCCTGAAGATTTTAGAGATAGCTTAAGGAGACTAGCCTTGGTAGCCAAAGGTAGTCCTCGTGACTGTCAAAAAAACCCAACCTGATGGTACTTTCAAGATCCATCCCACTGCCTGTGCTATCCAGGGATGGTGTTTTTCGGGAAAAACAACAACAACAAGAACAACTCATTTTCCTATTACAGCTTGGATTCTGAGCAAAAATCCCTACAGTTCTTCCAAAGTCCAGATGTGACTCCAAGGCACAACTGGGGCGAGATCAAATTCAATCTACAAATGATCGCCATCAAAGACCAACTGTTGCAAAGACCTTTATCTTATAGTAAAATCAGCAGCTACTGTATACTTATGAGGAAAAAAAAACATGCTGCTGTTTGAAGTCTTTAACACCATCATCTCACTATAGAAGTCTGAAAGTGCGAGGCTGCTTTCTGTTTCAAACTCTACACTACTTTAGGTTCTCAGAAACCAGGAAAATAGGCTGTTAAAGAAGTCCTGAACTAACAAGAAGAAAAGCCCTCATTGTTTAACTGTATTAACACAGTACAAATGTTACAGATGTTTGTGACTTTGCAAACAAAATTAAATTAAAACTTATTGTGCTCTAAAATCTATTGCTAAAAACTGAAATAGCTTTTTATTGTATATATTTAAAACTGAAATAATTTGAAATTTTTACACCTAATGGCTTTGTCCAAGAGGGTGCAATTTTTGCTAGGCTCTTGGCTTGTAGAAATGGTTTTTACAGTGGCAGTCTGAGCTGTGATCAGCAAATGTTTTCAAGTCTTTGAAATCCTCATTGAATGGGGAAATGATCCATCTCCCCCGGCTCTAACTACAAATGGTGTGGGACAGGCAACCCAATACTGCAGCTAAAAGCCATAGAGGATATACCATAACTTGTGTTTTTGATGGTTAACATCACTGCTCAAACCTACTCCTAAACTCTCTTTTTCACAAGTGGTGACATATACCCCCCGAGAAGGTATGCACATATGGCTTTTGTTTTGTTACACCTTATAGACTGCCATATTGTACCTCACTCTCCACTTTTTCTCTTCTCCATCAAATAGCTCTCCAGTTTCCTACTGTTGCTTCTGCCCTGGCAGAGCATGAACCTATTTACAGATGCAACAAGAACTGCCCTCCAGTGAAGCTCATAAAGTCCATTGGTGCAGCTTTCCCTAGCTTCACTCCGGAGCACAGGTATAAATCCCAGCCATTACTGCATGACCAACTCTATCTTTAGGAGCCCCTTGAACCATGGCACATTTGTGAGACGCTGAACTAAGTGATGAAATGTGTAATTCACAACAGTGTTTGCAGCATGAACTCTGTCCTGACAGTCTCACGTCCCATTCTGTACGGTGTTCATGGAGACTGGTAGAGATGCATTTTAAAGAACTGCAAGAGCAAGATCCTGAGGCCATTAAAAAATGAGTGACGGGGTAGCGGGATATGATCCTACACGAATAGCTGAATTTGTTGATATGCAGGAAAAGAGCACAAATGGACGATACGCACTTTGCTTTTATTTAAGATTCAGCAGATGAGGAAAGGGTCTTTCCTTACCTTGATCCATTCATGTGGTCATATTCTCTTTTAACATTGACCCGGACTGGCTGATTAATCCACTCCTGTTGCGGAGGCAAAGGGTTGATTTTGTGCGGCTGGCCATAGTCAGGGTTCCCTGAGGCTGTCATATCTGCCTTGGGGAGGTGAGTGGCAGCGCCGTACGTGGAGTCAAAGAGGGACTGGTCGTCGCTCACCACCGACAGAGCCTCCTGAGGAGAAAAAAAACAAGTGCTCAGAGTCATGACTAAACCAGTAACTCCACTCACATTCTCTCTTTGAGCTGGTGAGCACCTGCAAGGGCCCCACAGCTGCCCAGCTCTGTCTGAAATTGCCATCTGTCAGGATTGCAGATTGAATCAGATTCTTTGGGGTCCATCAACCCATATGCAAAACCAGTGGGTTCCTTTGCTAGCTGCTGTGTTGCTCTGGGTGGGGCAAGAGTTAAGGTTAATCTGACTTCTGCAAACAGTAAAGGTGGCTGCTGAGAACTACACCATTCTCACTGCATGCTGTAAACAGGCTCTGAGAAGCAGCTTCATCTGTGAGTTTATATAGTTACCTGCCCACCTGTCTGCACTTGCTGGTCCAAAACCAACCAGAGATACGCAGTATATAACATTTTCGGAGTGTCATTTGAAGGTGCATATTATTTCTATACATCTTCTTTCAAAGGGTTTTGTGTGGTGTTTATATTTTGAGGTTACTTGTGAAGGAGAAGCAGTCAGTACAGGTCAGAGTTATGGGTGTTAGTGGTGGGATAAAAAATGCATTACTTTACACTTTGTGTTTATTTTGTGGGAAATGTAGGACTGGTGAGTTACCAAACTGTGCATTTCTAGAAATGCTTAAAAACAGGAAATTGTTATCCTCTTTTTATCCTGCTGAAACTCCAAATGTTGACAAAAAGTTTTGACTATCAATTTCCTTGTGTTGATGTGCTTGGGTTTTCTAAATGAAGCATGCCAGGCTCATAAAGGCTTTGGCACAGTCCTGCCGTATTCAAAGTGCATCTGACGGGGTCTGCATGTTCTTTATGGAGCTAAGCTAACCACACATAACACAGCTGCCATTATGGCTGGCAAGCCAGAAACTGAACGAGGAACCTCCCAGACTAAAAGTACACACTACTTTAATGCGAGTTAATGGAGCAGACCTCCGAAACAAAGACGGTAACAGACTCACCTACTCTGGACCGAGCATTGAGAAGACCTGTAACATGGATGTATGTGCAGCAGTGGGTTACCAGTGAGCATACAGACACTGCCTTTGCTTTCAAAGCTGATCTGTTGCTAAACACTTGGTGCTCAAAATTCACAGGACGCAGTCCAAGTCATGAGCTTTTAAAAATAATAAATTGTTGCTCTCTCCCTTCCTCCCCCCAGCAGTCATTTCTGAGGTTAGTTTTGCAAACGTTTTCCACGGCCGGGGGGGGAAACAGAAGTTGTGAAAATTTAGAAACGTGCAGTTGCTGGAATCCTCCGATTACATGAGAATCTAAGTGAAAATCATATTATGAGGCTGATGATATCATCGCCAAAAACGTCAATAGCTAGAGTCTACTGGCTAAATATGAAAATCTCTCTCAGCCTGAAATTAACCCACTTAGAAGGAGTCAAGTCAGGGCTCTGCATCTCCAAATATCAGCACTTTTCTATCTCAGCCCTCAGATCAGATCACATAACAAAACCAAACCAGCCTGAGTAGCCTAGAGTTTAAGTGGGCCTGACTAAGCCTGAATTCAGGGGAACCCTCAAATGTGTTTGAGTCCTGCTGAAGTCACAGTATTTGCTATGAATATTTTGTGAGCAACCTCTCACACTGAGCAGCTGTGACGGCTTCAGCCTTTAAACAACAAAAATGAGAGCTTTTACCCCACGCTGCCTAATGCTGCATGTTGCAAGGAGTTCACGCTGCACTCATCTTTTCCAGTAGCTTTTCCTTGGTGGATGCATAACCTTCCAAAAGTGGCCCCTCCCATTTTCTGTTTTAATTAGAGTAAATTTAATATATAATATAATATATAAATTCAAAATAAAAAAGGGAGTGAAAGATGCTCCTTGGAAGAATTTCCTGATAGTGCAGACCTGCGTGATCACAGCCTTCTGTCAGAAACTCCTTAAAGAGACTGAGAATATTGAAGAGACTGAGAATAACTCCAGGATATAAACTTTGCCTGTGCAGAAAGGTGTAAGGACACAACACCGGCTGGTGACAGCTCTTAAAACGGAGCAGGCCTTCCCATCAGAGGCAAGGATACAGTAACTTGCTGCTTCTCTGATTTACTGAAGTCAGGATGTCAGACAGGGGTTCCTAAATGACACATCTTCCGTAAGCCTGCTTCCTCTGAGTATAGAAAACGGGGGGTTCCCTGTATCGTGGCGTGAGGTGGTAGGTGAGCTCCAAATCCCCGGGGTGCTGGACCGACTTATGACTCCCTAGACCCAGCCTCAGCTGTGTGCCTCAGCTCAGGGCTGATCGAATTGGTGAGAGGCAGGGAAACCAGGAGTACCGCTGTGAAGTCACTAAACATGCTTTTAAAAGGTTTGCTTTTGGAGATTTACAGTTTAAAAACATACACAAGGCTCTTTTTAAGGGAAATAACACCTGGGAAAATGCTTTTTCTGTCTAAAGGTATTTTTCTTCTGAAGATAGGTTCTGATGGAAAACATCAGAAAGCAGAGATCTTTATGGCTACCTGCCCCACCAAAAAAAAAACACCAACAAGCAAAGAGCAGCCCCAGACTAGCATAATTATTAAGCCAGCATCCAAGTACATTTATCTTTGCAATACACAGAGCTAACAAAAGGCAAGTACACACTTTTCTCTGCCATCAGATGCAGAAGTCTGCCTCCTCAGATAAGGATCTTCCTTGAAAGACAAGCGGCTGCTGGGCCCTGCCTCCGGCAGCAACTGGAGTTAAGCAGAACAGCGACAGCCTTACAGGCAGGCAGCACCTGCATGGAGAAACTCTGCGTTTTGCTGCTTGAATGCATGCCGACTGCAAAATGTAGTCTCTAAAACTCCGTCGCACACAGGAAAAGAAAGTCAAACGTGATGACTGCCATCATGGCAGGCCCAGGCGGTTACTGACCCAGGAATCGTTTGAGCTAAAGCCCTGAGTTACTTACAGCCACAAAAGCTACAGACTCGAGGCTGGGAGGGAAGCGAAGACACACAGAGCTTCTGCAGATCAGGCAGCGATAGCGGCTTGTGACACCTGCTCGCGACCAGGTCGTGCATGCAAATAGCAAACGAGCATTGCTGATTGCATGGGAGGAAGCCGAGTGGCATGCTGCCAGCCCCTGCTGCGATCAGCTCCTGCGTGATGTGTACAGCCTGGGAGAAAGGCAAAGGGGTGGCAAGCAACAGGCAGCCTTTGGCTTGTGGGGTCAGGGTACGGGGAGCACTGGGAGCACAGCCTAGCTGTGAGGACTACCTGGGACTCACTTTGCTCCCTTGGGAGAGGATAGCTCAGCTGGCCCTGCCAGGATTTCAGGCGACTGACCCAGATGGGGAATGCGTACAGCCTTCCTTATACCCACTATCAGAGGCTCTGCTTGGCAAGAGTCCGTTTTGACGGACCTAATCTGATCAGGAAGTGTTTGGCTTCAGTTCTGGCTGAGGAAGAGATCAGCAGTTAAACTGCATACCACAGGGCAAATGTCTGTCCCCCTGGAATCTAGAGTTACTTAGCGTTTGGCGACGGGCAACTGGGAAAACAGGGCAAGGCGTTCGAGGTGCTAACATAACCTAACCAGACAGGCCACGGCTCGCCAGAGCTCCCCCCGTGCTGTCGCCTCCTGGGCTGTGTCCTTGAGCTGGCCAGACTCAGTCTGAGACAGGGGTCTTGTGTGTGTTACTCTGGCATATATGTTACATTATATTGCCTCTGGGAATAGGCCGGCTTCAGTTTTTCCAGTTTTTAATCACATTCCTGGCATAAATGTGGCAAGTCCTGTCTACGGCAGCTCGCAGCGCGGCGATAGGTAAGTTCAACTCGCAGCCTTCTCAAGGCAGCCCGCCGGTGGACCGCCACCACGAGAGGCTCCAGTTGCTGCGAGCGCTGAAACAACTTTGCATAGAGCTGGCACACGCTTCCGGATCCCCCAGACATGAAAATGTGATATGACTATTAATAATAACAGTTTATAGTGGTACAAGGATGAATTGGCCGCTTTTCTTTTTTTTAGGCAAGCCATCTGGAGCCAGGCCCCAGGTCTAAGCGCTTCGGGAAGGTGAGGTGCACCTTGATTTTGTCCCTGTGCTGCAGGAAAGCCGGTGTGCTCCCCCGTGACACGGGTAGCACGGTGGGGAGGGCTGACAGCGCACTAACGCTTCAAGCAAGTTATCCTGGTTCTCTGCTGCAAAGTGGAAGTGGCACGTGAGCTTCAGCGAAAGCCCCAGGATATCCTGACTGTCCTCTCTGACCTCTAGAGGTTTGCGTTGGATAAGGCCCTTAAAATTCAGGTTTTTAACCTTATCCAAAGTTCACTGGCAAGGAAAGCTTGCTAGAGGTTCACAGGTCCCTGGTTTGGGCTCTGTGAGAAGTGTCATGAAAACAAGAGCTGGTGGGGTGACAGCAGTCAGTGTTTTCATGCCAGATATGACCCAGTGTCTACACTAACAGCTCTTTCCAGGTGCGTGTAATGCATTTACACTGAATATTGACTTTGAGCTCTTTACATTCACTTTTCTGGCCATAACCACATTTAAAAGGCATTGCTAAAGATCAAAGATTCATCCTCCTCCACAAAGTCTGACTTATAAGAGAAGCAAATGCTCAGTACCTGAACCATCACGCTATGCATGGAAAGATTACTTCCACACTTCCGCTTCTAGAAGGGCGATCTTTTTCCTTTTTTTTTTTTTTTTTGCAATAATATACATTTGCTGCTCTTACTCCTGCGGGAAAATCACTCCTGAAATATTTTTGTAAGGAGAATGTTACCAGCTCAGACCCGCCATCTGCCAGAGCCCAGATGTGCCATGCAAAGCACCAAAGTATTAGGTACCAACAGCAATGAGCCTTACACATGGCTTCAGGTTTATGCAGAGGATCTACTCCTTGAATAGAAATGACTTTGGCAGTGCAGTTTTACAAGTCAGCACTTCTGCTGCCAACATCTCAACAAGCAGAAAAGATAACATCAGACTTACAAGAAAATGAGTCAAATATAAAATTTACAAAGGACCAGAGTCTGGGTTGATCTTGGGGCAGTAAATTCAAATGGATTGGGCACTGAATTAGGAGGCAGGAAAGCAGACTTGTGTTCTCAACTCTGCCCCTGATCGTTGGCGTGACCTTTAGCGAGGTATTGCCCCATCTGTGCCTTTGTCTTCCTTCAGTCCCCATGCCCTGATCCACGCATGCTGTAAGCTGAACACGGAGCCTCACCCAGCGCTGTCACTGGGACACAAACAGGAATCTTCTGGGTAATTCAAAGCAAAGCCTGGACAGCAATCCCACACTGGAATATATCCAGTCTTTCCAATACACCCAACCAAAACAAAAAGATACAAACACCTTTGCAGCTTTTTGCATTCCACATCCTTCCAGCGTACCTTCCTTGAGGTTTGCTCATGCTATTCCACCTTCCTTACAGGATATTATGTGCTTGGTGCAGGGACTTCCCTAACTCCCCCTGGAAAATTATAATCCTAGGCATTTTATTGCTGACAACCACAATCCAATCTCATGCCCTTCACAAGAAATTTAAGGGCTGAGGATTTGTGGGCTGCAGCGAGTACCAGAGACCCATCACCATGCTGCAGTGCAAAGAGCAGGCTGAGAGCCACCGCTGCCCGAGCCCACTGCTCCAGACCTCTCCTATCCACTCACAGCATCGCACAGTGACTGACAAACCGTTCTGTTCGCGGCATTTTCCAGCTGAGCTGATGGCATTTTGGTTGTGGTAACCCAAATGCTGTAATCCCTGCCCGGAGGAGGAGGGATGGGAGGAGATGCCGTCTTGCTTCCCCTGCTGCAGCAGCAGGACTGAGGATTAAGGAGAAGGCAGCATACCTTTAGGACTGTGTCAAAGTTTGTGTAGATTTGAGGCTTTCTTTGTGTATAAAGGAGGGCCACAACATTGTATGTTGGTTTTCATTTAATTATTTGGATGATATCTCACTCTCCAGTAATTTTGTGCTTACTCTGCACTGGAGATTTGCTCAAAACTATGAAGCAGGCCAACTACCCCGACAAACTACGATGCAAGCTCTCTTCTGCAGCCCTGACCGCCCCTCTTTCACTTTCCATCAAGAGTACTACAGCGGAGCTTAACTTGGCAATCGTAGAATGCAGCATCATTTCTTCACAATTCGAATAAATGGGAAACCACAACTTAGTAACTCATGCTAGGAGGAAACAAAGCAGGAATAAGATAGGCGTAAGTAGCAAAACCAGACTGAAATTAGGGATCACCCAAAACCGGCTGAAAATTGGGGTTAAATGATTTTGCAAAATTTCTCATAAGAAATATGTCTTTTTTTGTCTTAATTTTTACTTTCACTATTTCCATGAAATTTCACATCAGGTGGATAAAAGAAGGTTGCTAATACAAATGCTTTATTATTGTGATCTCAAGATCCCCAAAACCTGACTCAAAACGTTAAAAAATTAAATTGTGCTCTGTAGTTCACTTTTCAGAAGAGCACTCGAGCACTTGACTTCACACACACATTTATAGGATCTGGACCAAAGACTTTTTTCTCAGTCTAAGCTTCACATCAATCAGCTTACAGCCCCTATCGATTTGTTTCCAACAGGCCAAATACCAAGTGGGAATAACGGGGTCCCACACACTCTTCCCAGCGAGTTCCTGCCCTGGGGCTGTGCTGGGGAGGCTGAGGAGCGCCAGCCGCAGCCACGGGGGCAGTCTCCAGGAGATGGTTCTGTGCGGCCCCAGCACAGGACCAGGAGAGGAAGCGAGAAAAAGAACGTGGTCGGATCACTGCTGTGACCTCTTGACCTCCTAGAAGGAATATGGTGAGGTATGAGGCTAGAAGAGTGGACATGTCTGAGAGATTATCACATCTGCATCATATAAGCTCCTGAATCTCGGAAGCATACCACAGCTTTTCCTTTCCAGAGAATGGCGGTGTGCTTCGGAGCACGTTACATCTCGGCCAGCCTCCAGCCAGCCTGACGGGTGTCCTTGGGCCTCTGGAGAAGGATCCCCCTATGGATCGCTACCTTTGCCATACACACGGGGAGCAGGAGCTGGATGAGGTGTCTGCCTGTTAACAGACAAGGGACAAATCACAGCTTCTGGTACCAGAAAGTCTGGGAGAATTCCTGCTCGGGTCTGCCAACCAAAACGTGCGAGATGATTTAGGGTGAGTACTGAACCTTGGGGGTAAAACTTTAAGCCTCTTAAAAGCGCTGGAAGCTTTTCCATTGGCGTTGCTTGAGCCAGGGTTCATTTCTGGCAGCTAATTTCACTACAACAGTAGTGAAACAACAACAGATTTGCCTCCATGAACAAATCAGCAGAACTGTGGAGTTAGCACTGTCTGCTGAGGTGGGAGGACTATATTGTCTCTCCGGATCTTTTCCAAGCCATGTCGTGTTTCCAGAAAACCAATCAGCCTTTGCCATGTATTAACGCTGTCCTTGGCCAGTTTACTGTGCTTTTATCACCACTGATCTCTGCCCACATCGTCTCCACTCCAAAGCTGCCCGTGCTCACTAAGCTTGACACTGCGTGGGTGACTGCTTTCCAGAGCTCAGCACTCAAATTCACCTAGCTCCAGTTCACCTTCCTTTCAATTTTTTTCCGTACCCTTGTAAAATAATTGACTTGCACTGAGCAGATGCGTTTGTAAACAGAGACACATGGATATAACTGTGAACATACACACTTCAGTAAATATTATTGTAGCATTTTTATGGTCTTCTCTGCTGAAGACACATGGAGGGAAAACTGCAAGATGGTTTCAGAGTCTGGCTGCCTGACAAACCAAAACTATCCTGAAGAATAAATGCAGCCTACTGCTCTGCAGAAATTCTGTGCTGACCTCAGCTTTGTCCCAGCGCACCCACTGCCCGACTCCTCTCCTTGATGCAGTGCCAGAGGCTGGTTTTCAGCGGCAAAATTTTGAGCAGGAGCTTGCAGACTGACCGAGTGCTTTGTTTCAGAAAACTCAGGCTTGCTTTAAACTGCATTTGCCTACTGCAGTTGTGCCACCATTTCTGCCAAGGGAGAGCTTTTTGGTGGTATTTTTACTCATAGCAGAAACTGAGCCTATATAACAATCCTGCTGGTTTTGTTTTCCACGTGGAAAGAGCAATTGAATCTTTTCGATATAAATGATTCATCCTAGAAAGGAAAACAACAAAGTGAGAAACCCAGAAGTACTGGGGACTTTGTCATGAGAGAGGGTATGTCCCATCTACATAGAATCATAGCATGGCTTGGGTTGGAAGGGACCTTAAAGATGAGCTGGTTCCAACCCCCTGCCATGGGCAGGGATGCCACCCACCAGATCAGGTTGCCCAGGGCCTCGTCCAACCCAGTCTTGAACACCTCCAGGGATGGGGCCTCCACAACTTGTCTGGGTGACCTCCATATCTCCCCTTCAACAGGCTGCCTTGGAAAAGGACATCGAGTGGACTCTAAAGCGTGAAGGAATAGGTGCAAACCACAAAATCTTATCTTTTCAGTTTGGTTCCTACTGCCAAAGCATTGGAAATTGTAAAAAGAGTGTTCTCCCAGGAATGCAAGGTCTGGGAGGTGGCAGCTTAGAGAGGCACAAATATTTCAGGTTCCTCTGAGCTCTGACTCACCGCTACACCAATGTCCATTCATTATTTTTTATTTCACTTTGATACCATTGTCCCAGTTACATTCACAAACACCGCAATCGTATCCTGTTTTGTTCTCTGACACCATTCCCTTCACAATCGCAGGAAGCCCATCAGGAAACATTCATCGGGTGCTGATATGTTTCCATCCGCAGAGAACAAAACATGCACTTTCAGCCCAAGATGACTTATTCCAGACTAAGGAAAAACAACAGCATGAAAGAATCAAAGCAGAGTCTCCAGGAGAGAGCGCAGTGTGTGCTTCTCCCCTGAAACAGAGGTAGGAGTCCTAAGCAAAGCTGAATGCCTCTTACCCAGGGAGCGCTTGGCGATGGAAAGGCTCAGCCAAAAGGAAATAAAAGGCATAATCCATCAAGTGACATCTACAGTGCATATTACAAGCTCTGGACACTATATCAGAGCGGGCAAATACAAGTCCATCCTGCAGCTGAATCCTAAACCAGATGTGGCTTGAGATTTCAAGTGCTAGGGCTCGAGCTACGTCTGGATTAAATCCATGTTCAGGGTCTCAGTGCTCATGATACTGAAAGCATAAACTCAGTGTTTCACCCCAGAGCTGGTTACTTAGGCTTGTTGTCAGGTGTGCACCACATGAAGCATGGAGTTAAGAGGACATGGGGAGGTGGTTCAGGACTCACAGGAACCTGCTTCTTCCCCACGTCCAGCCCGCGCTTTGCACAGCTCACTGCGCTCGTCAGTGGAAACTCAGCGTATGTGTACACCTGACAGAGCACCGGGACACTGTTACCTGCCTCTTTCCCCCAAAATGGCATTTACGGGGATGAACAAGTCCCAAGGTCGAGATTTTCAAACGAGCCTCAAGCTACACAAATCGCGCTCATATTTAACAGGCGTTGGACGCCACAGACCCTTGAATCCCTCTAAAACGTTAGGCTTATACCTCACGAGACAGACCAGCCAGAGGAGGAGCAGCTAGCAACAATACCTGGACCAGGTTTTCCATTTCCTTTGCCCGCTGACCCTGGCTGCAAATACAGGTGCCACCACGGCCCAGCTGAGTGCCGAATAAAGCCATGCATCGATGCCTTGTGCAGAACACCCAGCCTCTGCTGGCTCCTTATCCAGTTCCCAACTGGTCTCCTCCACTTGGCAGTGGAACTGAGGGCTGCCACCCTGCTGGGATGGCATGGATCTGTGTTTTGCTTGTGCACCGAGCCCAGCCCCTGTGGCTCCAGTGCCGAGATTGTTTCTGCATACGCCTATAGGAAAAGCAGAGATTTTGTGAACAAGCCTGCTTGTGGCATTCCAAGGAAAACAGCCCGGCAGGATTACACCGAGATATTTTCTTTGTCAATCTCAATCAAGATATTTGAACAGGAAAACCCAGTTTACACCACTGGAAGTTCCCAGGGGCTTTTCATTTCTTTACAAAGAAACATTGATGTTCTAATCTTGGTGCAAGAGAAAGGTCCTGGAAGGACTCACGGATAGCCAGCACTCTCACCTCTTGGACAAAAAGTTGTGGGTCCAAATACCATACTGGCACCTGGGCTGAAACCCAAATTTAACATTACAATACAAAAAGGAGTCAACAAGGTGGTATTCTTCCTAGCGATACCACACATCCCAGAGAAGAGAGTATCCTACCAACACTCATGTTTCAGGAAACTGCAATAGTAAAATAGCTTCTGATGCCTAGTGGGATAGCAAAGTTATTGCTACGGACAGTGTGCTATTTCACGAATGCACTGACCAAACACATGCACCGAACTCCATCTCTGGTGTCCATCTACCAGGATCAGCCAGTGAGTGCAGCCTCCTGGCTAACTGAACAGCAGAAGATGTGAGAATAAAACTAAAAAAGGCTCTGCTTACAGGTGTATTAATGTCTCCATTTCTCAGTTTCCATAGCTGTATGATGCATGCCCCCCAAAGTTCTCAGACTTTGCAGAGTGCTCCAGTGCCCTGGGAGGGTGGAGATCAGAGAAGTGGCAAGTGTTATCCTAAGGCTGGAACTGCTAGACAAAAGCTAAACCTATTCTCCTAGGAGGCTTAGCAAAAAAGTTACAAAAATCTCTTATCAGTAACCATTAACAGAAAGTCTGTTGATTTTATCAGCATGGTACTGAGAAGGGCCCTGAGCCTTGCTGAGATAAATGAGGTCTTTTGCTACTGACACCTCAAGCAGTCTGCTCTCACGGCTGGTTTTCCACACCTGGGAGAAGTAATGGTTCTTCTTGCTGGTTCCTCTTGGCCCTGGTGGAGCAGGCCAGGGAGGCAGAGGCCACGAACGAGTTCACGGCAGGGAGATTCAGATGTTTTGCTGCAGTGAGACCGGGCAAGAAGCGGAGCACTGGCTCACGGTATGTTTGGGAGGGAGGGGGCTGGGAGCCAAGGCTGTCAGCAGCCAAATCCCAGCACTGAGACCTATTCAGTGCTCCAGCTTTGGGTAGGGTCACTTAACTCTGCATCCCAGCGTTCTCCTCTGCTGGAGGTGATGCTAAAAACACATATACATGTACCCAAGGGCCACTTTGGGGCTGGTTCTGATCAGGTTTCTGTCATCTCTAGGACCCTTGCTCAGACCTCCGCATGATCCACACAGAATCAGCCCAGCTCTCCCTCGGCTCATCTGCAAATCCCCACCTGCAGCAATTAATATCACGTTTGTTTGTTTGTTTGTTAATGAAAATCATTAGCTCTGGCTTGATAACTGTGAAATACTGAGCTGCCAGGATCCGACTCGCACAGCAATGCGCCTGAGAGACAAAGCCAGCATCGCAGCGGTGCCACGCAGACGGAGTTGGGGTTGTTCCTTCAATTTTACAGCATAGGAACCAACGCAAAGCAACCACGTACTCTGCTCAAAGTCATTTGGTAGAGTGTAACGAAACTAAAAACAAAGCCCAGGCTATCAAAGAAAAAAGCGAGCTTTCCTATAGAAAAGCAGACTGCCTCTACATGCAACACTGATGTTTTCTGAGATGACTGCAGTTTGTTGTCCTTTTGCTGAAGTGTTTCTTACGCTCAAATCATGCTAACATAAATAAGAAGCAGGCCTCTCGGCACATCTCCATGTTCTTAGCAGAGCTGATACGGCTGGTCTTATCTCTAACAGGGCAAGTCCCCCGAGCTGTGTTGAAAAGCCTTTTATCAGATGCAATTTAAAGAGAGTTCTTTCTGAGATGTAGTTCTGCTGCTCTGGCAGGAAAGTGGGGCTTCTGAGTAAATCTCCTCTGGTTTTGTTTAGCATTGGGGTGAGGGAGTAAGACAAGGTCCTATTTGTGGGGCCGGCAAGACAGGGCTGCTCCCTGCGCCTTCCCTGGAACAACGCTCTACTCCCTCCGTAAGAGGAAAACCCTGTCAAAATTGGCTTAACGATCTTCTAATATTTCCATGCAATTAAAGGCCACATCTGTCTCACAGACCCCGTCCTCCTTTGCTAATGTACAGACATGAACTAAACAGTCTGTCTTGTCGATTCGCAGGGTAACAAAGGGGCCTATTCATAACACAGGCACTTTGGCTATTTTGTGTGTGTGAAATGAAATAGAGTTTGCATTTGGAGAATAACCTGTGCTGGAGCTAGCAAGAGATTTCTGCTCTAATAAATCAATCAGCTTTACCGGCTAATAAAATACCCCCCCTCCTAATTCTGACTGTGCTAACCAGACAGCCACCCTACAGAGAGGCAACTGGGCTTTCTGTGCCTTTGCAAAAGTGAGAACCCATGCTTGCTATTAAAACTCCTCCATGGATTGAAAAACAAAAAAAAGGCTCCGTTTGGTTGGAAGTTTTAAAGCAGCTTAAGAGAGGAGTTATCCTTGGCCAGGAAATTTGGGTGTCTTCTCCGTGGCCCCAGCTGCGCTAGCCGGTGGGTGCTGGTTTTACTGCTGTCGCTGGCTGGCTCGCAGCCAGGCACGGTTCTGCTCTGCTCTCTGCCCAGTTCTTTCTGAAGAAAATGGAAGCGGCGCAGAAAAAAAAAAAAAAACACAAAACTTCAAAGACCCATTTCTGATTTGTTAGTGAAATTGAGGGCTTAAAAAAGAAAACAAATTGAGGCACACCTTGGCACAGTCCCAAACCAATACCAGCATTATGTTTTGCCCTGACTAAGAGTTTCAGGTAATACCTGCGTGTATATCCAGATGTAGAGGGCAGTGCAAGGAATATATTACCGCTTGTTTAATGCTTTGTTTGCAAATGCCTTGGGGGAATGGCTTTTTTTTTTCTCTTCCGAGCCCAGCACGTTGGCATGCTGGTCCACATTTGGTCATGGTCTGTATCTCTGTTGTCTTAGTGCTTTCACAACACAAACAAATGCACTAATAATGTTCACACCTCAACATGCCATATTTCCTCAGCTTTCAAGTGAGCAGGAAGTGTACAGGAAGCCCAGAAAAGATGGTCCGTGGTTTCAGTACTAGAGCGATCTCTGGGAGATGTGGGCTCGTTTACCATCTAGGCAGCATACTTCCTGCTTGTCCTTGGGATTTCTGGGTCTTTGGTGCTAACCTGTAACATAGGGATCATATTTTCGCCACCTCACCAGGATTTTGTGAAGGTAAGTTCTCCTCTATGAGATACGAAAATAAAAATAGAGAGAAGCATATGTCCAGCGTTCAGGCTGCAAGCAGTTTCACAGTTTCAGTGTGAACCACAGAACAACCAAGAAAAGACTGGCCTTATTGTTTTTCACAATAATAAATCCTCATGAAGCTCTCTGTAGCTAAGGGAAGTAGCAAGTTCTCAGTGCCTTGGACAAAATCAGATCTAAGTTCCTTATCTGACAAAAATAAAAATAAAAATCAGAGATTAAAAGCAAATTCCAAACAAATTCATGCAAATGCTGGAGCAGTTGCAGTCAATCCACAGATACACCCTAAGGCTACACCTCTCAGATAAACCACTTGGGGCAATTTATTTATTCAACCAAAGCAAAAGTTCTCTGTGCAAAATGAGGGGCAAAAGTGGTTGTTGAGGCCACAAGGTAAGAGAGAGACGGACCTAGGATGTGGTAAGATACTGTTCATATCCTGAGAAACTTGGGGAGGTTGTCAGAAATGTTCCAGTCCTGATTATGGACAAAAAGTTGAAATGATTATCCAGAGAAGTCCACCTTAAGTTAACTGAAATATTTTATTTCAGATATTCTGTCTCATTGCAGTTTGAACCTTTTTGGTTTTCTCAAATATTGCAGTTGGCTTATGTTTCTAAATGAAGAGTAGTTTCAAAACAAAACTTGGAAAACTTGAGAAAGCATCAAGCAGACTTTCGACAGTTGAAATTCTTTTCTTTTTTCAAAATGAGGAAACTGTCAAAAATCAACCTTTCCAGTGAATAGGTAGGGCTTTGATAAATTTGCATCTTTCTGATGAAAAGACATTAAGTTGAAAAAGATCAGACCGTATCTAGCAAGAACCTTCTTATATACCTCCCTAATACAAACACAGAGAGAATTCTGTACAGTTTTTGGAGAAAGAGCCAAATTAAGTCTTTTTAGGCTTGCTACTGTGTCAGCAAAGCCAGTGGAAGTTTTGCCTTTGTCTTTGGGGTGATGTATGATTGAACCTTCCACGTAGATGTTTGCATATTCGTGCACTTAAATGTGAATGCATGAATGACTCCCACACAAACGCACAAAGTATGCACTATCTCTCCTGGCAAAATTTCAATATCTAAGCAGTTATAGCATATAGACTTTAATATTTGATTTCAGAGACTTTATGCAGACACCTAAAGAAGCAATTAGATGCTTAGAAGTATTTTAAGAATATCTGTGTTGATCTTAGCTCTGGCTGATTTCATTTGCCTGTGCAGGTACCTCAATAGCGTTAAGATTTGGCATTTTGATATCATGACAACTAAGACCATGCCAGATTCCTGCCTTAGAGGGAAGTGGAGGTGCCCAAGAGACAGACATAAGGACCAGATAAAAACCACGGGCCCCTTCTGGGATACCTGTCACAGGCTGGGCTGCCTCCTCTGGGGGTCTCATTCTCCTCCCAGTCCTCAGCTTCTCGGGGGAGTCCCAGCACAACGGTGCTCCCTGTAAGGGCAGGTTCTTACTGATTCGGAAAGTACCACATGCACATCCAAGGGAAGAAGCATGTCTTCCTCATGGCAGGTCTAGCAGCCACCTTCCTCATCACATCCTCCTAAAAGTAAGTATTTTTGGTGGTCAATAGGCAGCAATTCAGCGGTGCCATGTAGTTAGCTGCTCTGTTCCTGCTGATTTAGGAGGATGGTTAAGCCAATTTCTGGCAGTGGGGACAACCAAGACATTTGAAACGCTGCTTCACATGATATTTATAGGCTGAACAGTAAGAAAAATCAGCTCCTTACACACAGAACAACAGTCAGTCAACAGCACGCAAGGGTCTGTTGCTGTTGTTATTGAGACGATAGAGCTTTGAGGGGACCGGGGCTGTGTGGGGTGGCTTGGTGACATAACACCTTACAGAGCTGCTACAAAATAGGGGTAACAGTGAAAGTGACCTTTCGGGTAAAGCTCTTCAAAATTAATGGATGCAAAACACTGCGTGAGAGCTACGTATGAACAATCCAGAGAACACAGGAAGAAGGAGCTCGTATTAGTGTGCCACGCACTCGCACAGCAACTGCAGTTCTCAGAAGAAAGCCACGAAGTGGAGGTGGTGGTGTTACTGTCACGCTTCAAGAGATTTTGAGAGATATTTGGGCCTCTCTTGAGCCTTGGAGCTGTACACATCCAAGTCAGCCCCCAAACTCATTCCTTTTGGCTGGGAATGAGCAGGTCACACGGACGGAAAAGGCAGAGGCCAGCTTTGCAACACTCACTGCCTGAAGACATGGGCACCCACTCCTTGGCTGCACAGAAAGCTGACAGAAAAGCTTTTGCTTCCCAGGTGCCGCTTCATAAACCACAAAAGACAGCACGATTGGAAGCGTGGCATGCACCTATCCGTACAGCTTACGAGGGATCGACAATAATGTGCTAATGACACGGCTAAAGGTGTGGGGAAGCAGAGATGGTGGAGCGCTCTCTGTTCCGCTTTCACAGGAGAGCTCAGCTTCCAAGGGCTACGGGTCAGCTGAGAACGTCTCTGACTTTAGGAAAATCATGAACTGTGGGGGAAGCAGCTGAAGAAAATGAAATGACAACGTTTTCATCTCCCTCACTGGTTGTGCTTTCCCCAGCACTGGTGCCCAAAGGTCTGTCCCATTTTCCTACAAGTCTGGAGCGTGTCCTATAGCTCCCCTCGGCGGGTATCTAGGTTGGAAAGGACCCCTGGAGATCATGGCAAGATACATTTTCCATATCTTACAGTGATATAATTATATATGCTCTGCTCTCCCCGGCCACTTCTTCATATCACAGACGTACCACGTTTAGGAATGCCAGAGGACACCAGGATTAATCACCAGGGAAGAATATTCTTCAGTATCATGAAATAAAAATGTTAGGTGGATATTGTTAAACATGTCAAAATATTGCATTGCTTTATCTCATATACCTCGCAAAGGTCATGTTTAGGGGTTGATTTCACACCATTTTTCTTGTCTGTGAAAAACTTCAACATGCAATCAAACAAGGGCGCAAAGACGATCATTCACGGAAGGTCAAATGGCACAATGGTAGCAAAACCAGGCTGAGCACCCAATTAATTGGATTCTCATGACATCCCCTTAGATGCTGAGCCACACTGTGACATGTAAGGAAGGGGGTTTCTTCAAAGGCATAAATATGAATTAGGCAAGCAAAATATTTCTCACCTTCATCTAAAGCTTTTGAAAATGCCACTCTCTGCCTTAACTCAGTTAATACAAAAATTGCGTGGAGGTAAAATCTCAATATGCAGGAGCAGAAACAGAGCGTTCTCTATCTGTTTCATTCATCAGGCCTTCCCCCAGTATTTGCCTGCTATTCCCATTTCCTTCCTCGGTTTTCACATGAAATGTATCCATTGCACACACCCACTCTACTTCATGTGTTCAAATTCACAAGCAAATTGTTTTACAATGATCTTTTTTTCAAAACATACGCTTCTTCTAAGCTTTTTTTTCTTTTCCCGTGGACAGCAATGACTGCATTAGCTGTTGGAGCCTGGTTCATTTCAGAAACGGGGCATTTTCTCTTCAGTTTGTCCATCTCACACTATCTTGGCAAAATTCTCTTCTTTAGCCATCCTATCATATAAGCTGAAGGAATAATTTAACTGCTTTGTTGAATGAAAATGGGGTTGACTACCTGATTAAAACAGACCACACGCTTGTAAGTCAGATCCAAGGAATAGAAAAAAAATAACCTAGGTGTAAAACTGCAATCCAAAATAATTATGGCCAGGAAATGTTTAAATAACTACGGAGATGACAGACTTTTTGAAAAATCCCTAAGTGGCTGCAGCTCTGCCCTTTGCGGGAATTTAGAGCTCCCCCGGGCTGGGAAGCTGTACTCCCACCTCTGCCCCGAACTCTTTGCAATCCAGCAACAGGGCAGAGCGGTGCTTGAAGGGCCTTGGACCCCGGCATGCTCTGAGCGTGCCAGAGGATCGGGTTAAAGGCACAGCAAGCAGCTCTTTCCCCCTCAGAAGTACTGGGCAGGGCAGCAGCTATTTGTGTTCTCCGTGGAGAAGTCTAATGATGCTCATCCAAGAAGCAGGGGACTTCGGTTCTGGACCTTCTGTGCTGCCTAGGCTCTAACCCACATCTCCTTTCCCTTCGCATGCTTCCACGATGGTGAAGTACATTTTATCGAGCGAGCTTGTGTACTTGAGATGTACTTACCAGCGCAAGTATTTGTTAGAATGGCTGCCTCTGTCCCCTCCAGATATGCCCTGATTCTCTCTGCAAGCTTTGTAAGTCTGGGTAATGTAAGTCTGGGTTTGTATTTCACTTTAGGAGCACCATTTTTGAGACTTAGCAGTACAGTGTCTCCTTTGGAGGTGCCCAAGTCAGTTTTTAGATCTGGACTTAAGCTTTTGGCTTAATTTAGATGGAAAATCTAAGCCATTCAGCAAGTATTCCTAATCCCGGCTTTTAGTTTGTTCCGTGTAGTAAAAAGCCCATTGCCAACACTATTTCAAAGAATCACCCGTTTAAATGAAATTGCTGAGTTGAAACTGATTTACTTACAGGAACTTTTGGTCTAGTCCTCTAAAGACTTAACTCATACATTAGAGTCACATACATTCAGGGCCCTCCCTCTTTCCTTTACTCCTCCCTCCTTTACTTTCCTCTCATTGTACTTGAGTAATTAACAAGCAGATGTAAGCGTAAATTTTACTTCTGGTTTTCACTAAAATAACTAATCCACTTAAAATATAAACTTCAGTAAGTATCAAGCATAAAACACTCAGGAAACAGTTTGCATTTCTGCTCATCTCAACTCATGTCTTAAGGTGTGTTTAATTTCCTTTAAGTATGACAGTTAAAATTAAGAATAGTCATGAACTGAAATAACTTAGGATGAGAAATGTATATTACCATAACTCATTATGTTCCAGTCAGCTCATCCATTCACTAGCACAAGAGTTTATCATTTTGCTGCCC
The DNA here is from genome assembly GCA_013399115.1 of Anseranas semipalmata. Classification (NCBI taxonomy): domain Eukaryota; kingdom Metazoa; phylum Chordata; class Aves; order Anseriformes; family Anseranatidae; genus Anseranas; species Anseranas semipalmata. The sequence continues at coordinate 761,155 of VXAA01000173.1, read as the reverse complement.
TAAATTCTTTACGTAAAGAAAAGCATGTTGCTCAATTTGTTAGTGATGAATGTTACTCTCAGTGGAACAAGCCACAGGTTAACCGACAAATAATGCATTTGTTTAGAAAGAAAAGCACATTTTTATTCAAGCCCGTAAGACAATCGGCAGGAGAGGCAGAGAAGAAGGTTAATGTATGTGTTACTATGTGGATTATAGTCACACCCTCACCCAGACGCAAACCCTGTGCAAGCTGCAGTAAGAACAACAGGAAATGGCCTGGGGTATTTATAGCATTATTGTGTTTATCCTGAAGTGATGTTCTGCACAGATTATTATGAAGTTTTTCGTGGGAGAGGATACAGCTTGTGTCAGCTGGAGATTTGCATGCACTTCACCCAATATGCTCTCTGCTAAACTTGCACGGTCCCCCCCTACCTTTCCTTGCTTTTGAAAGGGTTGCTGCACGCTGGGACTGCTCCGCAGCTGACTCCATGGGCTGCCCCCCTGCAGCGCAAACGGGAACCCTGGTAACCAGCGTGTTTGGCCTAAACCTGTTTGCTTCCTCAGATTTACAAATCCACAGTGAGATGTCATGAAAAAAACAACTCACGCGGCAGTGGTATTGAAGTTCGGAAAAATGCAGTCCACGCTACGCCCAGTGAAAAATTCCTCTGTGCATTTTGGAGCCCATTAACAAAGAAACCGATGGCACCAAAAGCAGAATCAGAACCCAGGGCTCTTTCTTCAGGACAGACCGGTTTGCTCCTGGGATTCTCTTTGCTTGGAGAATCATTTCCATGTCGCTTATTTTCAGGTGGGGTAATGAAATACCTTCCCATTTATCCCTTTCTCCTGGGGAAGCATTCAACAAACAGTACTAAATTTCACGCAAAGACCATCTACATATACCTAGCCTCAGCCTTGCCATATTTTTGCTGATTTGAACATTGTAAAGAGACTTTTTCTAATTCATTCTCATCTTCTAAATTTGGCCTGAATTTCAATAGAAAAAAAACATGGGAGATGAAATAGATAATATAACAACTTAGTATCTCTGTAGGGTAAAAAGCCTTCCACCCACTCACGAAACCTATGCAAGCATATATCCATCTATGCAGACCAGTTTATCTCAGTGAGAGATATAGAATAAGAAAAAATAAAATAATAATGATAAAAAATAGCGTAACTCAGGAAGCAAAGAACCTGTTATTACTTCATTGTCAGAGCAGTTTTTCTTATCTTAGTCAAATCTTCTGAGGTTTATTCAGAGCCGTTCAACAGTTGCTCATTTCTTTGTTTACACCCCATGATTTCTAAAAACCTCGATTAAATGCAATCAGAAAAATCCATCATGTGACACTTAGGCCATTTACAGCCAGTGACAGTTATTAGCAAATGTTAACCTTTCCTTTGAGAAAACAGAAGGAAATTCTGCTTTAATTTAAGCTTTCAGCCGTGGTCCCCTCTCTATCTCTGGAGTAAATCAGAGCATCTCCACGATTCCATTGTTTGCAAATATAATAAGTCCTGTTTTTGTCTGTTTAAAAAACAAGCAGCAACAGAAAAGCACCAGGAAGTCCCCATGAATGGGAGCAGTGCTGCATTTCTGTATGTCCCGCATTAATTAATGCAATTGAGCCGATATCCGAGCAAAGCTTGTTCCTGTGAATACTATTCAAATCATTATCAGTTCTATTAGCGCTTCATTATGGTAGCGCTGATGAAAACTAGATTTGCTGGGCTAATTTGCATCATATTCTGACAGGTGCTAGTCCAGGTGTCCTATTGTCATTCTGAAGCATGAATTAATAAACACAGCTCAGCCCCTACCTCCTTTTATCGTTTGTGTGATAGAAGGAATAATAGAAATGAAATGGGGCTGGGGGGCAAAACAACTTATCTGACTTCATCTCCCAACACGGCCTTTCCTGGGGTTTTGTCAGGTTTAATTTTCGAATGAGAAGCAGACGCACCACTTCCTCTGCATCACCTACCTGTCAATTACTTCCAAACCCCTCACTGGCTCGTATCTTCAGCTTGAGGCACGGCTGCCCACAGCACAAGCCTGCACAGTGCACCTTATTAAGCTTTGTTTTTCCAGCAAGCAAACTGATAGAGTACAAGCCAGCCACAAACCGTTTCTAATTTGGACAGTCTTGCTTTAAGGTATAACCCAGCTTGGATCTTCTTGTAGCCCTTAAAATCCTTCTTACACATCCTTGGCATTTAGACCCTGTCAACATCTACAGAGGCTACCTGTCCTCTTCCTTGCCGTTTCATTACTCACAGCCTAAAATTGGGCCCCTGAAGCCCACATGCCCTACATTTTTGTCTTCTTTCCTTTTGAAGATGATGATCATTAGGAGCCTGTACACAGCAAGCAATGAGGGGCTTTGGTTTACAGCCACATGCTTCACAGTCGTGCCATCCCAAGTTACCAGCTCAGGTCTGCAAGCAGCACAGTCCCTCTTGGTGCAATTTTCCTGCTTTTGAATCAACCCAGCACGAGTGTCTCTGCATGCTTCACGCTCCTCTGGTTCAGAGCCAGCTGGGAGCACCCAGGCAGATGTGTACCAAGGGTCTTTTAACTGAACGTAATCTTCATTAAAAGTCTAATTGTATTTATAACTGGGTTTTTAACCTTTGCAGGACCTAATTTCTAGTTCTTTCCTGCAGTCCTAAGAAACCCACTTCTATTAAATAACAGCCGAGATTCTTATGTAATTAGAATGTCATTCAGGCTTTCCAGATGAAAACCAAATACCACAAGAGCTGGCAAAAGCATTGCCATGTCATCCAGCATTTCTCTTTCAGTCGTCCTACAGAAGTCAATTAGCCCCACACTGTCCTGTGTCTCGCTTCTCTTTTGTTCACCATTACTTCTCAAAGCCTCTCTGGCCATGTGGTATCCAGAACTAAATTGTCTTCTGCCACGTGCACTTGTATCACACCGAGTGTTTACTGTGAGCCCAGCTTGGTGACATGAGAGTATTAATGCAGAGGCAGCTCTCAGCTGCGCTGGCCTTGTTTGCTGTTCTCACCTGCCTGATCTCTCCTCAGCTGAATTGCACCTCAGATTTCTCAGGTCTGCTCTGCCCAAGAGGAAATGCATTTAAGCCTAATACCGGGGCTGACCTTTTAGCACTCGGGTGGGTGCGAAAGCTTCCCCCTCTCACTTTCTGCAGGGGTATCTCACTTGTTTCTCTGCGTTACTCAAGTCATATGCCTCTTTCCATGTGTTTAGTTTACCTTGGAGCTCTGCTCTCCATTGTTCATCTAATCCGCAATATAATTGTCCATCTAAAAATATAGGAGCCAAAAAACAGGCTTTCTTCATTATCTTCACTAAGATGGGTTTAAAGCACTTGAAGCTCCAGCTGTTTATTTTCAGCTATATACCTGAATTTCCCAGTGTTTCTACAAGTTCCTTCCACCCCGATTAACTCCCACCCTGCCTCACTCCCCTAAGGTATGACGAGGGACAGAAAACCTGGACTTCACGGTATGTTTTGCAGCTCCTGCCCTAAGTGAGCTTCTGCATGCCCTGGACCAAGTGAGTTAAGGGACACTTGTCTAAAACAGGCTGATGCTTATGCCCAGAAGAACTTGCGAATGATCCTATCAGGAGAGCTCCTATGCCTCAGGTTGCCTGTCTGGCCTATGTTGTGCATCCCTTTATTTACCTTGTGCATCTTTTTATTAGGATGAGCAAAGAACCAGCCTCTTTAAGTAAAATGTTAGCATCTGCCATCAGGGTTTCCACTACTGCAACACCCCCACACCCAACCGCATTCTGGAGTTCCGTGAAACGGGGGAAGGCTCTGAGCCTGCTCAAGAGACAAAACTCATTTTAACTGCATTTTCTCTCCCCTTTGTTTTTTAAGAATCAGCTTGCAACGAATGGCACTTGCTAAATGACTGTCTAACAAGACAAACCGGTGCAAACCTCCCGCTTTCCCCCCGCCAACTGGAAAGCACTCGGCCTTAGCAACGTTGTGCCCCTGCTCGCGGCCACTGTCAGGTGCACGCAGAAGAGGTTCCCAGTTCTATAGAGCATTGAGAGACAAGAGCTGTTTCTTGTTGTCGCAGCCTCTAATGAAAATTTGCCTGCCACGTATCCAAGTGTGATCTGGAAGCAGATTTGCACCTGTCTCAGCAGGCCGAAATCAAACAATAACAGCGCTGGGGGAGCGAATTGGTTATCAAGCAGCAAGGGCAGGGCGAGTGTGTGAGAGCCCCCTCGGTACGCTTCTGCCCTGCTGCTGCTCACTGCTCACCAGGTTCTTTTAATCTGATCATCAGAGCAGGGATTTTTCGTGCTTGACATGCACCCGTTACACACCTTTCTGCTCAGGAAAAGCAACCCACAGCTAACATGACCTTTTCATCTTTGGTTATCAGGGCTGGAACGAGAAAAAGTGTCCCTGGGCGTGTGCAGTACTGAACGCACGATGGCTCCTGCTCTCCTGCAGGCTTCTAGAAACACAGAGGTGGGGTGCAGCTGCCACCCCTCCTGCTCGTGCTGAGGGCATGCGACTGTACCAGCTCACTGCAGTGCCGCATGAGACTGCTGTTAATGCAATGTAAGTTATATGGGTTCTCAGGGCAGAGACTGTTTTTTTTTTTTTTTCTGTTTCATAAGTGACTAGAACATTTTAGGTCCTATAAATAGTGTCTTTCCTTTCCTAGTTGCAAACAGCCCATCTCGTGCATCCAGATGCTTTGAGCTGTATTTCAGAGAGGATTTTCTGTTGACATTCCAGGCACCTTTAGCATTCTTTGTCCAAGGCTTACAAAACTCTTTGTGACCATTTGTCGGTTTTCAGCCATACCTCCGAAGAGCATTAGCTATTATTAGTTTACAGTTAGGAAAATTAAGGAACAGAAAGCTCTGACGATTTGCTCAGGGTCTCTGGGTAAGAAAGAGGAATACATCCCAGGAGACTCCACATGCAGGCTTCTGCTCTAATTACTGAACAGCAAGAAGTCTAGCTTTTTCGAAAGAGGGGACATGTGAGCGTGATTGTTATCTGCTGAGCAGAGCAGATACCAGATGAGAGATCTTTCCTCTTTATCTTTTTACTAAATAATAGATGACTGATTATGATCTGAGATGCTAAGAAAACTTTGTTACAGATCATTCAGGTTGCTGAACATGTTTCTCTTTAGAAATACTCTTATTTACATAACCCATCAAGTTAGTCATAACAAAGAGCAAATAACCAAATGCACGTCTTGGACACAATTCCTGCTGAAATACTCCACAGCCTGACTCAGAATGAGTAAACCTCAAGTTGCCACTGTGCTAGCGCTGGGCAAATACACTGCACAGGATGGCTCCTGCCCCAAAGAGCAGGTCTAGGTAGGAAAGACAGCAATAGGGAGCACTCAGTCCTGCGTGAGAGTTCAGCTGTTTCCTGTGGTTGTACAGAAAGTCCCTGGCAGAGCCAGGAATGGAAGTCAAGTGTCCTGGAGCGTAATCTCATGCTGTAAGCACAAAGGGCTTTTTTTTTTTACTAACACAGTCATCACTCTTACAGCAAAACTGTCTTTCAGAGGTCCTTTGTAGATTCCCTCGGGGTGTGGGAGCTAGCTGTCCTGCCCCCGTCGATGCCCTATCAGCTCCGGATGAGGTAACCTGTACATAAGCAGGTATGTAGCTGCATGAATCCATACTGCTGCAGTGCTGGGTTTAGTAACAGAGGGATTCAGATGAAAGATTAGAATCAAGGACTTGTCCTGCAAAATGACTTTTGAAGCATTTTATGTGGGCAGTGCTATGGAAATCAACAGTGGTGGTCACCTAGACCTGCTTGCCCCACTGACCCTACTTTGAATCCAGGTCAGTTCTGATGGAGTCAATGGAATAGTAAGGGTGTAAAAGATGCAGATACAAATACAAGTATAAAACTAGCATTGCCTGATCTACCTTTCAGCTGTTTGCTTAGCTCCACCAGTTTAACTTGCAACCTAAACTGAGCGAGAGAAGACCTATAATCCTTTTATCCACTGCAGCTGATGTTACCGAAAAGCACTTTGTTTACTTAATACCTTATGCATTCATTGAGCCTTGTATCAATAAACACTCCACGTGCTGACACCGTCTGTATCAAATGCTGCTTCATGAACAAAACTCATTTGCAGATACAACCTAACACCTAGGCACAGTTCATTCCACACAGTTAAATTCCTAGAAGCCTTTTGGCTTGCTACCTGAATTAGAACTATGGCAGGCCTGCTAATCTGCGTTAAAAACAATCACCCACATGCACTTCTGCTTGGGACTACAGACGTGAGGTTCCACAGGTAGAGAAGAGAGCGTCTGTGAGCATCGCGTGTTTGTGAGCGCATGCACGTGCAAGGTGGAGGAGGGCTCGGAAAGACGCGCCTTGAAGCAGAGATGGAAATGTTTGTGAGGGTGGTTGTGTGCAGCAGAAGAGGCTAGACAAGAGCATGTACCTTCCTACTGTGGAGGTTCATCTCAACAACACTGAGCCCTCAGGACCCGAAAATTGCTGGTGTCTCTCATGCCATGGCTGGGCAAGACCTGCGTAAAGAAAGCCCTGGGCAGCATTTGGGACAACGGCCTGTTGGGACTGCGAGGGATTTCTTTTCCCAGCCTGGTCTCCTTCTGCTCCTTCGGGCCTTGCTGCACGGACCTCAGCCACACACGTGTTTCGTCTCTCTGCTGGTATACACACACCTTCCACATCAGGCATTTCCAAACACGCTGCAGGCCTTGCCAGCTATCCTCCTGCCCCTCCTCCTTCTTCAGGCTGGCACAGAGCGGTGCTTGGTGAGAAAAGTGCTGCTCGCAAAGTAGGGTTTCTGTGGTTTAGGGTTATTTTAATTAATTAATTCATTTTTTTTGTAAGTCTGCAGCTGCTAGTTTTGAAACGACCAATCCTAAAGCTGCAGAAGCATGAAAGAGAGGGTAAGAAATCAATGGAAGAAATAGACAATCAGACCTGACCGTGGAGTGGCTGCTATATTTTAAAACCCATAAAAGTTTGGCTTATGTAAGAAACCATCTGGTATTTAGGCCCAGCTGAAATTTTAGCTGCATGCGTGCGCTCTGCATATGAATCAATGGAGCAGCTCCAAAGGCGCATGCACGTACTCTGCTGGACTCCTTCACCACGCAGTGCAGGGCACTTACTGAAAATATCTGGAAAACCCATTGGACTTCACACCCTTCTTACTCCTTCTGGACTGCTCGTAATGGTCTTTGATCTAAGGGAAAACATGCGTGCCCGCCACAGCTGCAATGCTGCAAACCCACATTATGAATAGGTGCGTGACCCAAAAACTAGTTAGCTATGCGCATCTCAGGAGCATTGTATGTCAGCTATGCACATCTCAGGAACATTGTAGAAAGCTGTTGAATGTTTATAAAGAGCATAATGGCAAGAACCACTGGGTTTCTTTCTGGTCATGACATTGCAAGCAGGACATGCCTGCACTGACATTGCTGTCACTGCTGCACATGAATAGAACTGAAATCAGTCCCACCTTGTAAGAGCATCTACCCCAAAGCAACCAGACAAGGTAGAGAGGAAAGGAAGCATTTGCTTCTACAGATGAGAAACTGAGATACAGAGAGATGAAGTGAAATGCCTAAACTCATACAGGAAACCTGTGGCAGAGCAACTAACTGAACCAGGTTGGGCACTGCTGAGGACAAAGACGGGAGCGAATTAATTGCTCACAGACTTTTCTGACTCACCAGGAGGAAAAAAAAAAAAAAAAGCATCACAAAAACCCAGAATTGCATCAGGGAGGGTTCTTCCACTGTGTGTTAATGCCAGGCACTAGGAACACCGTATGCCGCTCCTGTGAGTACTGCTGAGAAAAGCTGGCTCAGATGGGAACAGGTGCAGCTGGGGGCTAAGGAATAATAATTTAATAATAATTTATCCCAGCTAAACAAAGACTGAGAGCAGTATGAACTACACTGGGGCAGAACGGCAGGGAAGGGAAGGTGCTGTTTGAGCCAGTAGACAGTGCTGGCACGAGAGACAACAGGTATAAGTCAGTCATGAGCAAATAGTTCAAAATCAGAAGAATGCATTTAAACATCAGAATGAGGAAGTTATAGAAGTCCCTTCCAGTGGGGAGCGGTGGTGGTGGACAGGAAATATATCCATCCTTTACAGAAACCTTGAGGGGTTTGTGAAAGGAATTACAGAGCATGATCATGTCTGACAGCAGAGTGGACTCAGCTCAGGAATTGCTTCCACTCTGGAGTTCAAATTAAGTGCCTTAACTTTTCTTCACTCCTAAGGAATTTAGAAGAAGAATCTCTTGTTACATACAGCGCTTAGCACAACAGAGACCAACTGGTCTCTAGGCACTACTGTAGCACAAATAATTCATAACACTAATGATCAACCATAATTACATCCTTCCTGAAGTAGAGGTGACATATGAGAATACCAAAAGTGAAAAGCAGGGAACTAACTGCAAGCTTATTCCATCCTTTCATGCCCACCCCATATTCTGTGAGAATGAGAAAATGTCTACGCTCAGATACAGTGGTGTAAATCCAGAGGAATTCAAAAAGCATCACTGCAAGCAAGCTTGACCTTCAGTGGCATGCTTTTTTTTTCTAAAGGGGATGAACTCTATCCATCTGTTAAAATCTTCGCCCACTGCTCTGGAAGTGCTGTGAAGGCAAAGGATTCCTGTAAGCGCAAAGCTGGGCTTGGGAAGCCCTGCAGAAATCAGCCAAGAGGACAGAGACCAGTCTCATCTTTAATACCAACATGCAGAAACCGTGTGTCCCAGGCGTGAATTTGCTGGGGCTCAGAGTCAAAGTGGAAATAGAAAAAGAAAGGACTAGAAGGGAGCCTGGCAAAGCCCTGCTCCACATCTTCCTTTGTGAGAACCCTGTGTAGGTAAGAAGTAACACTTTTCAGCCTGGATCTGGCCCTGCTCCTTCTTCCACTTCATGCCATGCAGAGGGAAGTTTGCAGCACAAAACCAGTGCGCTGTGAGATTCCGCACAGCCGCTCAATCTGCAGCAGGGCTGCGAGGAGCTGGAGTTTGGGCCATGTGCCATCGGAATGGTAGCAGTTTCCCCTCAGCTTACGAGAGACGTCTCAGATTTCAAGTACAATCTTAGTGTCACAGGGGAATTCACAATCACTCGGATGAAATGTAGCACACAAAATTTGCACGCACACTTGTCTGGTAGAAAAGGGGATTCGGAAGAAATAGGTTCAATTAAAAACACCCCAGATCCTGATAAAACACACTGCTTTTTTCTGGGCATCAGTTCCTCGCTTAATGTAAGATCATTCTTTCTCTTGTCAGAGTGCAGTCTTTACAGACAATTTGGCAATATTTGCAGGATGATACCCAGAATCCTTGCTTTGAGCTAACAAATCACTCCACTGCATGCTTATTTTAAAGCCTGGTTGATTCTAATGAAGTCAAAAGCATTCATTTATGTATCTCAGAAATATCACTAAAATGTAATATTTGTTCTGCTGGAAGTTATACATGTGTACATTAGATGTAATGTAGGAAGGACATTACCATGCATGTCATCTGAATTTTACCAGCAACTTCATATTAGGAGTGTCATTATTAGAAAAATTATTCTTGCCGCAGCACACCATCTCTGAAGGACCAGGAGTCACACAGACAGGAGTCTAGATTCTCAGTACGCCTCAAAAACACCCACAGCAACTATCGGAACTGCTCAAAATAACTCTCACTCTTTTGGGATCAATTTGTAACTGGTGATCTATCTGGCTTTTGATCCTGTACGTATATGAGCGATTTCTGACTCTAGTGATTTTTCTGTCTATCAGCGGTCAAACTTCCCTTTCAAAGCTCATGTAAGGGTGTTTAAGGTCCACCCTCTTCTACAAATGCCATGGCAATTCTAAAGCCAGGGATGTGTGAATGGCCACCAGGACTCTTTGTATCCCTAATGCTGACTTGTTGAGTGACCAGTTTCATCCTACATTTCATCTCCTAGCTTTTTTTTCTCTTTGCCTGTTTAGGTTATGGGCTGTTACCCATCTTCGTGCCATGTTTCATCCTGGTGGGAGCCCCAAGGGACAACTACCATAATACAAGGAATTAACCATACGAGTCACGACTTCTGGTTCTAATCAGGAGGCCAACCTAGAGGCTGATCTGCAACATGACCTTCATGGACAAATCCTCAGAATTTAATAGGGATTTAATCAGTGGGTTTTCATAGAAATTGAATTAGACTGTATAGAAATTGTTCCATAAACAGAACACAGCAGAAAAGGCTAAACTTCCTTGATTTTTCCCTGGATTTTACAGGATATAATTTTCTGTTACCTTTTCCTGTGTAATCCAAAATTGTGTGATAAAAAACAACACTTTTCAATGTAAATGCATAGGATTTTGTTATTACATGAGAAAACCTCAAATCTGTACTCTGAAACCTGCAGAAAGGAGTTCTGTAGGAAGGCAATGATGGTTATTCTTTTCCTTGCTTTATGTAACATAGGTCTTCCATTAGCTCGGGTGAGCAGAGCTCGCTGACAACGCTGCCTTCTTGTTAGCTGGTGTGCTGCAGCAATCCTCTGCTGTTTCGGTCTGTTTTAACCACCGCCTATCTCCGGCCACCCTTTCAGGTACACACACCATATACAGAAAACAGGCAAAGTTCAGTACTTTTATCCTAATCCATATTCCGCCATTCCTGAGTTTTGATGACCTGAATAAGTGAACCTTGGATACAGGCTACCTATTCTGCAGAGGCTGAACTTGCAAATTCACTTTGTGCCACCCGCGGGTGGGCAATAGGCCGTGCAGCTTGCAGTTTCCCCCCTCCCCTCTTTAAGCGTGCTGAACTCTGGTGGCTTGGGTGAATGGATAAACCGTGAGCGTGAAGGAATTGCACTGATTTCAGTGGGAAATTGAAGATATCCAGCTTATGTTTCTACGAATCAGGCCCATATTTGCACTTATCTCCGTGCTAAAGTATAACTTCATGCTGCTCTAGCTGCTTGTAGTTGCATTCTGAAGTAGTTTTATAGGCAGCTACTCAGTCCTGATCTGAGATCACATTACTCTTTCTGAACAAGAAGACAAGTTACTGTAGAGCACGCACGAGATCGGGCGTCTCTAATAACGCCTAAGATTTAAATCACCACGAACTTGTGATTCTTATAAAGAATACGCATCAGGGCTGACATGCGAAGATTGTGAAGGCACGGTGCATCTCAGCAAAACAGACTTGTCATCCGGGTGGGGTGCAGTAGCTGTGGAAAAGTGGTGCTTTCCCAAGGGACAGGCTCCTTACTGCATGGAATAATTTGGATTTTGTGTTGAATCTTTCGTATTGATAGCACGTTCCTAATGTGATTGGCAGGACTGAAATACAACTGCAGCCCTGTAACAGCGAAGGGGAAAAGAGTTGTAAGGACAGAGGAACTATCAATCAGTGGAGTCATTTAAGAGAATGATTCCTGTTAAAATGTATAGGGCTGCCGGTTCCAGTATGTACTAGGGCAATGCCATTTGTACTGTGCATGTGTAACCACTGTGGCGAGTGTTTCTGCCAGTGGCCTACATATTTCAGGACACAAAATTCCAGTCCCAAGTTCAAATAGCAAATACGTTCACACATACAAGCCTGTGCAGATCAATGAGATCGCCACACCTGATTATTTGCTTTACCAGAACATTAAAAATCCTGTATCTCTACTAAAATGCAGGGTCCCTTGCCAAGATTTTCCTTTTCTTCTTTTTCTTTTCCCCCCCTTTTTTTTTTTTGGTAGACTAGAGCATGGCTGCTGCCCACTACTCTGGAAGTGGCTTCATTTCAACACCCCAGCTCTTGCCCCTCTGCAGTTGGCAATGCAAAACTCAATTAGATATGAAGAGGGCACTATCACTCTAGGCAGCCTGACTCAGAGCCGGGGCAGAAAAAATAACAGGCAAATGTTCGATGCTAACATTATACGAAGTCCCAAGGAGATTTGGAACAGGAGCAGCGGAGGAGTTACAGTTTCCTTTGTTCTGCTAAAAGGAAAAAGGAAACACATCAGGAAACCAGACTGTGGAGCACAGGAAGTCTCACTTTGGCTGATAAAAAGGAACTGATGTGAGGTTGGTTCAGATGCAGTTATAAGTCAATCAAGCTTGGAACAACAAGAAGAGCTATTCAGAAGAAACCAGCGAGCCAAATTCTGCGTTTAGCTGTAGAGATGGTATTTTAACCTCTCCTAATCTCTTCCTTATCTTCTTTTTTGAAAGAATGTTGGTATAAAAACGTTCAAATAAGAATTTTCTCATCATACAGAAATTGGTTTCCCGAGCTCACCACACCCTCCACTGACCCCACCATACCTTACTCCAGTTTCTTTTTTTCACTCATCGACCAACTTAAAAAACTGTATTCTTGCTGATTTATCTCCTCCCCTCAGATCAAAACCAGCATTAGTTAAGAAGGGCAGGTTTTTGCTGAGTGAGAAATCAGCAAATGACTAATTAAAGGCTCCCCTGCCCGTTATGTTATTTTCATTCCCTCTGCATGATTGACAAGCGTGGGCCAATACCCTAACGTTCAGTTCCTGGTGTGCAGCTTTGTCGGCTGGCAGGGGGGTGTTAGACTTCTTTTCTTTTAATTGTCTCTTGCTCCTTTACAGCCCTACTGTGGGTTGATCGCTGGGTTAATCTATGCTGGGAGAGCAGGAGCAAGACACATGCAAAGAAACCAGTAAGCTCAGCTATAGCCATGGCATTTTCTACAGCAGCCTCTACCGAGCTGTGTTTCTGAACTGCATTTTAGAAAAAAATCAGGAAAAGAAAGAATGCTTGATACACATGAAAAGCCAGGGTCATTTTTTTTTACAGCATCATACCAACGCTAAGGAGAAGCAAAGGCAAGATGCCTGTAGGATTTAGCCTTACCTCTCCCACCTATTTCCAGCAAGAGTTGTATATTCAATGCCCCTTAACCAGTTTTGTAAATCTTAACATGCTTATGTATAGAATCAAAATACTCCATTAAGCACCAAGAAAGCAGCTTGGTTTTCAGAGGGAATGGTTACCTTCAAAAGCTAATGAGAGCTTTCCAAATCAAACCGGTTGCTTACTTAGGTAAATATGCACTTACATGCCTATTTTTAGGGCTCTGACTTCAAAACATGGAAGCAAAACGGAATTAGATATATTAAAGTGTCTCTGCTATCAAATACTGGTGCTACCTGTCAGGTCATTATTTCCAAGTTTTACCGTTGGTGCTATTTGTCCCTTGAGAAACAGAGGGTTTATTGGGACACACTTAAATGTATTCAGCAGTAATATACAGTAACGCATATCCCTTTTGTTTAGGTCTCTGTCTTACAGCAAAAGGAAAATCTTTTGGTAACGGAGGTGGGGGTGGAAGGAGGTAGCGTTTGTGGCTTTACTACAAGAGACAGGTTTCTAGATCAGTGTTACTAGCTGTGTAGTTACGCATCAGTAATTATGTGGCCTGGGTAACGAAAGGAAGAAAGAAAATAAGCAGTAGATGCATTAACATTTTGAAGACTTTGATATTTGGAACTCAGTAGAGAAGATTATGCATTGTCCTGTACCATATGTTGCTGTTTATGCCCGCACAGTTCAGGTTGGCACTAAGGTACTTGATCTACAACCTGCCTGCCCGGGGTCTGTGATGGCACAGCACGCAGGTTAGCAACGACTCGGGTCCGCCATCAGGCACATTACTTCCAAAAGAAGGCAGAAAACCACATTTGCGTTGTGATATTTTAGTCCTTATTTTCAAAAACAGCTATAAATATGCACTGACAGCCTTGTAAGAAAACATTTGTTCACTCAGAAAGTGTACTTAGGCATCACCCGTGGAAGTATGACAAGGCTGTATAATCCGAGAAGTGCACTCCAAGCAGCTCTGTGTACACACCAGTGCTATACATGCGTTGCGTGCTCGTGTTCACACGTGCATGAGAGCAGGAGAGGCGCAGACACTGGAAATAGATCTGTTGCTCAATTCAGAACAAAAGATCTACAGAGAATTTTACATTTGGGGGAAAAGCTGGCTTCAAACCAAGTTGTAGAGCTAAGCTTAAAATATTAGACCCATCTCTCCTAGGCAAGCCCTGCACACATTTGTGCTTGCTCCAGTACTAACACCATACTTCTGCAATGTGAGGTGTCTAGCAAACCCACAAATGTCTGCAAATCTGAAGTTAAGGCTCCCTTGGCTCCTTTAATTTTCCTGCTTGTGCATGTTTGCGCTGAGGTGGGACACAGGGTCTTTCATTAAGCAGTCAAGTAAACTCAAGCAGAATGAGAAACTTTCATTTTTCAAAGGCAATCTACAGGGTGCTGTGGAAGAACTTCCCGCACTGATGTTTTCCAGGAGAAAAAGCACGGAAGATGCTCCATGTCATGAAGATATATGTTCATTTAGGGCTGATCCTTCTGAGATGTGAACAGAAATCAAGAGGGAAGCCTTCTTCAAAGGCAGAAGGAGAGAGCTGAAGAAAATAAATTCTAGTTTCTGCAGAAATTGCTATAAATGTCCTTCCCCCAGCATACCTCAGTTTATCAGCATGTCATCTAAGGCCTTACTTCAGTAAGGTGTGAAGTGTCACCTTACTCATTGGTCCTCTTGATTTCTGCCCCTTTCTCATAATAGTCTAATGAAGAGTTCTACTCTTACACACTAAGACTCCAACAAAATTCTCCTTAGAAGAAATGCTGCAAGGAGCCATAGAAGCTGGGCTTCCCCCATTCTTACAGCAGGAGTATCACAAAATTAAAATAAATAACTAAAATAAAAGCATGAAATCTTCAAGACATGCATGCTACTCCTCAAAGTGACCACATCCTGTTAGGGTAAAATCCACAGTGGTGCAGAAAAACTATACAACGCTCTCAGCACCTCTTTAAAGCCTCTGAGTGAAACCCCAAGTGCCTAAAATCTAAGCAGTTGTGCTGTTTTGTTGTGTAGTAGGTTTGTTTCAGACTAATCTTCCTTCCCATTGCAGGAACAGTTCTAGTACGGAGCAACAGAGCTACTTGGTTTACAGACTCTGGACACTTCCCCGGTGTTTTGCTGGGGTAGCAAACAGGAGTTAGCCCCGATCCCCTCGAGTTGGCAGCACCCGGCCCTGGGGCATTGCTCATAGGTTCACCCTGAGGCAGAAGGCATGCATTTGCTCGCTGGTCGCTGAGGGAAAACGAAGCAGCGAAGTAAGGCACATTATGAAAATATGCCAATTACAAAACATTTCCAGCAGGTTGTTGCTGTTGTGTGTTAGAAGCCGTTACGTATATATATGTCACCTGAGCAGCGACTAGGGTATCAGGGAACAGAGAAGTTATGCCTTGGAAATTTCAGATGGTTTTGTTCAAAACTGCTTTTGAGGGACAGCAACATGGAAAGCCTGCAGTGAACAAACATCTGCGTGGAGTTTTTTTCCTTCTGGAGACTAAGATTCTTGCCCTGCGAGTCAATGCCTCCTTGCCAGGAAAGGCCATCTCTAAAAGGCCAAAGCCAGGGCAATTTAAAAATGGCAAAACAGACATTTAAACTGGCCCAAAAAGGAAACATGTTCTTAGTTCGAGATCTTGATGGCCAAGTTTCAGGACGAGAGCGAACGCCTACAGCTCACAAATGACAAGAAACAGTGATTGCAATAGAAACCCTACCCCACCCTTTGCTATAGCAACACCAGCACACAAGTTGTCTTCTCATGGAAAGAAAAAGAGACAACTACGGTTGTCATCTGCTTTGGTAATGCAAAATTTTCATTGAATGTCCTTCAGATGGTCTCTCTCTTATGGCCAGAGCAGAAGGATAAACATGTTTTCACAGAATGAAGGCAGCAGTTACACAAACTCTGCTTTTTTTATTAACTGACAGGTTTTGGCAAGCATATTTACTTTAATTAATTATAGTCCACATGTAAAGTGGAACTGAAACGATTAAACCAGTTTGAAACCACACTATTTGTTATTACGAGGAAGTCCACGCATGGGCATCTTGTTGACATTAGATGTACCCTTTTTTGATTTAATTTGAGGCAATAAAAACCAAAAACCCCAAAACACAATGTAAATTAAGTCAAAGCAGGATGTTAACCCAAAGAAGACGTGATTTAAAGTGTCTGGAGGTATACAATAAAAATATTATAAATTATTTAAAATTAATCCAAACATAAACTGTCATCAGTTTCTTTGGCTCCTAATCATCTTCCGCAAGTGTTGTTCACAGAATATGCAATGAATATGGAAATGAAGTTGTAAAGATGAAGATTTGCTGCACTTCTTTCTGCATAAAAGACCTTACAGCATCGCTGTAGAGGTCACTTTCCAAAACAGCCACTCCAACTCCCATGTCAGGTAGTAAACAGATTATTTGGAGAATGCCGCAAAAATTGCCTCCCTCCACCGCAGCAAGTGATCTAAAATAATTCCCCTTGCAATTAATAATTATTTGTGAAGAAATAAAGATGCATTCTAGACTTGGTGCGCTGGCTCAGCAATACCACACGTGACATAAGCCAGTGCATGATGGGGAAAGATGACTTACAGTCCCGAGCTGATCCCATAGTACCTCTGTATATGCATGGCATTCCCTGAGCTTTGGGTTGAAGAACCCAACAACAACTCACATTTGCACATGGTGTCCACAGAGGATGCAAGTGTAGACCAGGATCATCCTGACCACATCTACTCTCCGACCGTGCTCTGTTTCTTAAGACAGCTCAAGGCTACAGCAGAACTACCCATGTTTTACAAAGTCACCCTGCAGCTGGGCAGTTTTATAGTTGAATTATTTCATGTACACAACACCAGCTGTCAGAATGTCTGCTGTCAAAGCTCTTTCTGAATGGCACAAAAAGATTAAGAGGAAAGTACAGGCCCAGCATTGTGGGTTACAGGGTGAAGGGAGAGATTTTTATAGCAGACTGGACTCAGACTCCTTCTACATTTGTCAAGGGTGCAGTTAAAAGTTCTTGACTCAATTAAAGCAATTAGTCCACGGAATAGTTTTGCACAGACTTGAAAAACCATTGTCACTTGTCTTGTTTGCATGGCACAGGAAGACAACCACCTGGAAGGTGTATCCCTCGAACATTTCTAATCTGAGCTGCATAGCACTTGTCTTCTACACGGACAGGTACACTTCAGGGAGAGGTGCTTCTCTACCATGCCTGTACCCAAATTTCACCTGGCCCCACAGCGTGCTCTTGATGTAAATAACAAAATAACCTTTTCTTCTGTTTTTCTTGCTCTCCAGCCATCTACGCGCATCTTTTCTGCCATATTATTTCCCAACCCGAATGCACAGCTTTGAGAGAAAGTGGTGCTTACAACCTTCAGGAGAGGTACCCGAAGGGTATGATTGCTCCTAAATTGCTTTCTCCTGAATACAGTACGGGTCTGTTTACTATGGCCTAGAATTTAGAAACTCTACCCCGAAGCACAGATTATATATAGAGCTCAGCACATTAAAAACATTTAAGCATCTCAAGCCACATCCTCTCTCATTGCCCTTCACCTGAGACAAGTCAGGCAAGGTGGCCTAACCCCTTCCTTTCGGTGGTAAGCTGCAGCAGATCTGCCAGTGCACGGGTCTGATGCTCCCTGGGAACCCACTCTTTTTCTCCCCAGCAAGAAAATTTGCAAGAAATCTCTAATCCTGAGGGCACCACAGGAGCTTTCAACCACTTGTGTAAATGCACGTTACAGAGAAGGGGTAAGTTAGAGGAGGAGGTCAACAGGACACGGGGATCTGCAGCAAGTTGCTGATGATCCCAGAATTGCTCAGTGAGGGGACCCAGGATGAGACTCCGGTGTAGCTGGATGCCATGTCTCTTAGCTCAAACAGCCAAATTCTCACTGGACTACAAGTGAAGCAGCGATATACAACGAAAGGCTGCACAGCCGTCAGCGGGCACATCCAGGAGCTGGGGCAGTGACCCAGGATGCGGCTGAGTTCCTCCTTTCGCCGCAGCCTCCCCAGCGTGACTGGGGGCCTAGCTGCGAAGTGTCGCAGTTCCTCATCTCCGGAGCAGGGGCTGGGGGTGACAGCAACAGCACTTTGTGCCACACGGGGCGACTGGGGAGAGGAGGAGCCCCCAGTAGGCACTGTGAGCTATGGGGGCCATGGCAATACTTCAGCACCTTTCAGGGGATGCTGCAGGGGGCTCGTGGCCTGCGAAGGAAAGTAAGTCCATGTGTGCACCGCAGCAAATGTACAGATGGGAAATTTCTGCACTTTCACTGTACAATATTTAGGGCTCCACAAATCAAAGGAGGTTGTGGTGCACTAAACATATCCTGAATGAGGCCTGGGTTACTTTTGCTACAGATCTGAAGAGGTGGCGGGGGAGATGTGTTTTACTCCTGCCATACCTCCCAAATTTTGTGCTTTCAACGCTCCTGCTTTCTCTCCTCCTTTCTGACATTTCCCCTTTTGTTCCCTCTTTCTTTCCTCTTTCCATTTTCTCTTCCTGCCCATCTCCTTCCCTCCCCCTTCTCTTGAGACCCTTCCAAACAGTGCACTTGTCACAAGCTGCAATGTAAGGGAGAAAGTTTCAGTTCCTGCCAGTTTGCAGCTTCTTTCTCCCCAGGTCAGCAAAAAAAAAAAAAAAAAAAGACTTTTAAGAAGAGATCAACACCCCACCCAGGCGATAGGCATCTTTCGAAATCCTCCAACCCAAACACACCCACAGCGTCTCTCGCTTCAAGGCTGCTCTGTTCGAGCTGCTCTGAGCTATAGCGCTCCCTCAAGAAGAGCCCGTAAGAATTGCACAAGGGTCCCCCAAAGCAAGAAAGCAAACCCGCTGCTGCCCAGGCTTTGAGAAACTGCATGAGCCACCTCAAGGCACATGGGCAAGGCTCGGTTTATCTTTGCAAAGGCCGAGGACCAGCCAGTTTGATGGGGGTAAAGGGAGGGGGAGCCATTCTCCAAGCCCCAGCAGCGTCCTCGCTTGCTCAAGGCCACCAGAGGTTGGTTATGTTCGTGGTTTTTTTGCCACACTCTTTGCTTCCCCTTCCCCTGCCTCGCCCCAAGCGAGGGTGATGTTTCTCCTCCAAACCGCCCCGTCCCTTGCTCTCCCCCCAAAACTGCTAGAGGAAACGCACCAGCAGAACCAGCAGTGCGTTTCAGGCAGGGCCAGGCAAGGAAATCAGAGCCGGCTGACATCTAACCGCCAGGGGCACACATCTGGGGCCAGCTCGGAGCCCCGCCGTCCCCAGCCGCCCCCCTCCGCGGCGCCCGGCGGCCCCGGGCGGCTCGCAGCCCCGGGGCAG
>VXAA01000173.1:660328-729555 GCA_013399115.1 Anseranas semipalmata | reverse complement strand
CCCCCCCCCCCCCCCCCCCCCTCGCATGCAGCTCTTAAGTGCTGCTGTTCTGACGCTCCCGTTTTCCCGGGGTGCGGGGGGGAAAGGCACAAACTTGTCCTGCGTTTACTGCAGCACTTATACTACAGAAGTAGAAATCTGCGTAAAGCGTCGCGCACGAGTGGTCGGCGTGCCTTTTGGTTTATGGAAACCCTTCAGGAAAAGCTGGGGGGGTCCTAACTTTGCAGCTAGCTCGGTTTGCCGGTGCTGCGGCACGGCCCCACCGTGCACCAGCCGGGTGCGGCGAGCGGCGGAGCCCGGTGCCCGGCGGTGCCCGGCAGCCGGGGCAGCCTCGCCGTGCCCGCCGGTGCCTCGCCACGGAACGTCTGCTGAGCCAAAAAACAGAGAAAGAAGGAAAAAAGAAACCAGCCCGACAGCTCTGGCAAATAAAAGTCCTCTATCTGCACGGAACCCCCCTTTTATTGATTTTTAAAGCATTTATTACGCGGCCAGCTGGCACAGAAGGGCAACTGATTATAAAATCGACAATGTGGTTCTGATAAGTACTTTTTTTTTTCTGTCGTCCTCCCTCCTAACACATTCCAGTTTCTTTTGCTTCTGAACTTGCAACGGGGGGTGGGGGTAGACGGAGTTGAGGGACAAGGTAATTTTCCTTAGCCAGTAAATTTTCTAGGGTCAAGGATTCACATATCGAGTTCCCCTGCTCCCCTCTTTACCCCTGATTAGCGCTCCCCCACCCCTGCTTACCTCCCTCTTATAATTACGCACGTTCATATAAATAAATACATCTGCATATTTGGAGCCAGCCTCAAGAAGGCTGCTGTGGATTATTTATCAATCACATTGCCCTGCCAGCACCAGCCGAAATATAAAAGGGCCTCAAACTACTTTTAGATTCACCTCTCGCTTATTCTTATTACTATTATTTAAATGACTCACCTTTTTTACCCTTTCCCCTCAACCAGTGGCAGACCAGTTTGTAAAGATCCAGGTTGAGACCAAAAATAAAACTCCCCACCAGCTGTGGATTACTACCCTGCCGCTGCAGTTTTGCAAAGGAGAGATTAAACTCGTTAGATCCAAAGCAGCGCTGAAGTTAAAATTCCCAGCCCATCCAGACAGGCTGCATCAACCAGGCATTTCCTCAGGGGGCTTCTGCAATGCTCGCAGCTCCAGTACGTGCTTTCCTTTCCCTCTCTTCTGTGCCCTCTACTTTTCATTTGATTTCCGTTTTCCCCTTATCAATATTTCAGCTGCTCCCTCAGATTAATCATGGCTATGTGACATCTTCGCCCAATGAGCCTGTCTGGCTCTACTTGCAACTTTAAAGAAGAAGAAAAAAAAAAAAAAAAAAAAAAAAAAAAAAAAAAGAAAAAAATTCACAACTTTCTTAAAAAAATATTGCTGAGGAGTCAAGCCGAAAAGAGACGCTGAGTGGAGCTCAAGTGCTACTTTAAATCCCCCTTTTAAATAAGGAAGTTTCAAATATCCGTTTTCAAATCATCGTTCCTTACTTTGGGCTTTTTGTCGAGTCTTACCTTGCAAACAGTTAACCCGTTTCCCTCTGAAACAAAACTGCAAATACTACAGACGACATCCACCGGGCTTGGCAGATGCACGCGGCCGGATAAGCGAGATGAAATCGTCTCCGACCTATTTCTCTATCAGATCGAGAACTCAGCCTTTCCCTCCTCAAGCCGACCCCCCGACCCTTTTAGCTACTTAACAATACCTATCGAATAGTAACACGTTTAGGGAGGAGAAGGAAAAACATCTTCAAGCCAGAGAGATTTTCTCCCACCGGTGCCAGGCTTCTGGTGCACATTGCCACCTCGGAAGGGGTAGCAGATAATATTTTGCACTAACCTGGGGGAGAAACTTCCAGGGATTTTCGTACGACATCAATTTTAAATGTAACCCTCCGAAGGGTTACCAAAACTATTTGGAAAATGTCCTTCCACTCTCTATTCTCTTCCTCTCCTTCCCGGCTTTGCCCCAAATTCCAACATATTGAAACATTTTTCTCCTTAATAAGAGGAACATATAAAGTGAAGGGGTGAAAGGGCAACTTGGGAGCCGTGCCTAGAGCTCCGCACACAATTTACTCTCTGGTGGACGAGGCGTTTAGCATTCCTCCCAATTTCCAAGGAAAACAGACTCAGACCTGTACCTAGTGACCAGGGACCTCGCCAGAGCCACTTTTTAATATAGAAATTCTTCGGATTCTTTGTTATTATTGTTGTTGTTGTTGTTGTTTTTGTTACGCGAGAGTGTTTCCTAGGCAAGGTAAGCGCCAGGGATTTTAGGAGGAAGATCTCGGGAAGATAACTTCCGAGGGAAGGGAAAAGCAAAGCGACGGGGTACCCGCGAGGTGTGCAGCAGAGACAGCTCTTTCGGGGATCGGAAAAATCGGCGTTGTCATTTTTACATGGCTTTAAAAAATCGCACGCATCGGGGTTAGAAATGCCCTTTGCAAACCTTAACCTCATTATTCGGCGGGGATGTGAACACCTCCTTCTACAAACAACCGAGCTAGCTAGCGACCGAATCAGATCACATTTCAGTCATTTTTCATTCTTTTCTCACGTTTCCACGTGTGAATTACAAAAAACACGTCGCTGAAGAGGAACCCCGAGGGCTCACTGTTGTGTTAACGAACCCCTCTTCCTACTATTTTTGGTGAGGGGCAGCTAAGAGGCGTTTGCATCTTTGCCCCCGCGCCTTTCCCGCGAATTTATTTTATTTTTAAGCAGACGTGCTCAAAATTGCAGCCGAATTCCGACAGAGGGATACACACGGGACCACTGAGCACGGCACCGACTAAACTGCAATGAAATAAACTTTAAAGGCTGGTGTTAACAAAAAGTTAGGACGTAAAGAACTTAAAAGTTCAGGGGAAATGCTTCTCCTGAACTGAGCTGGGTTTGCTACCCCTTGTAATCAAACCCCACAGCCGAGTTGAGAAACCCATGTGGCTAGTTGCAGTCATCTTGGGAGCTTTACTAGCCCAAAAGAAAATTGCTGGCAAATTGGAAACAGCTGCAGCACTGGAGACCAAAAAAAAAAAAAAAAAAAAAAAAAAAAAAGCACCAAAAACCCTCCCGAGCAGAGAAAGTTACAGAAGTTTTGTTTACACAAATAGCTTCAACGCAGACATGACATCTCAAGTTTTCATCAACAAACCGTAGGTGACTTGTATGTAAGCAACATTTCAACATTCATCACTGGCAGTGATTTTTAAAAGATGCCTATGAAAGCTCTCCCTCTCGCACATCCGCACTTCCACCTCACTTCTGTGGCAGCTACTCTTGCCTGTGCCTATGCCCCCTTTAACAGGGTGCTAGCAACACAAACAGTGACTTAAAACCCACAAAGAATTTTATCCAAGGGGGGGAAAGCTGACAAGTGCTCGATTCTCATAAGCCTGTTGGACAATTGCTAGAACAAATGAAACGGTGGAAAAGCTCAGAGTCCTGCAAAATGTGCTCTTTTCATGTTTTCTATTTATTAGATACGTTAAGAGAAAACAGACTCATATGAGTCCCAAATGTAGGCAGAGTATTAAAAGAGGCATGTGTATGCTCCAGCAATTACAGCTGAATTTGATTAAAAACGTCATGAGGACTGCAAAAGCAGGAGTTACCTGATACACTAACCCTGAGGTTGCTTTAGGATGAATTATAACACAATTCATTTTATTTTAATAGGTCACTATAAGATTAACTGTTTAAGGATGGAGCTGTGCTATAAATGTTTACATCAAACCAGAAATAAGCAAGCTTTACTTTCTGGTTGTTTAGAAATAATGTTTATTACATTTTAAAATTCCTCAACATGTTAATTAGAAATAAGGGGAAAGTATGTGAAGTCCAAAGGAGTTGCAGTGCTTGACATATAACCACACACACACTTCTGTGCTTCAGTTTCTCTTTCCTAAGAGGAAAATGTGGTGATTTTTAACCGGCCATCATCATTTCCACATGCTATGGGAAAATAATGGCAACAACTTTTTTTTCCCCTGTTCCTCTCACGGTCTTGGGTCCAAAATTTGAAGGCCATTAGCAGCCTGGGCCCAAGCTATCAAGAAGATCAGCCAAAGCCTGGGGTGACGATTCTGTGCTAGTGGTCCAGTGAGATCAGCCACCACAAAAATTTGTGTGGTTGTGAGGGAGAGAGATTGAAGACCCAATCTGAGACCAAGAGGCAAAATCACACATGCATGAAGGACTTCAGCACACCTTCCCACTTTCTGTTCCCAAAGCAGGGAGTGTGTCTTTGAACTTGCTTTTGCTGGTACAAGCACATCTCACAGACAGGTCCAAGAGATTGAATAAAAATAGCGTCATAAATTTCCCCCTCAAGAAAGAAAGGGTGAAACAGAGAACTACCATGGAGAGATGTTCATCTGATTTTTCATCTGGTGTACTGCTGGGAAGTTTTTGGATGAGATAAGAACCCTTTTGTGGCTACAAATTTTGTCTTTGTATGTGTGTTTGTTATCTATAAGCATCATCTAATACAATAGGTACATGTGCATGGTTGGAACTCTAAGGCGCAGCTGAATTTAATAATCATTAGTCATAATAGTACTGTACTGTCAAAATTAAAATATTAATTCTATAGGAAATTCCCACCTGATAACATTTATTTTCATCTAGAATCAAGAAGATGGTCAATTTTATAATTTTAGCATAAGAAAATCTTTAATGTTTACTTTAAGGAAAACTAAAGTGATCATCTCAAAAAGTTTCATTCAGAGAAATCAGAAAGACCCATTTCAGTGAGGACAGGCTGTTTCATTTTAACTAGTCAATGTAACTCAAAGCACTTTGAAAAATTCCACTGAAAATCAGCAAAATTGCTATACATATTTTGGGGAAAAACATTTCAGCTTTGCTAAATCACTTTCTACCATGAAAAACACCTTTGAAATAAAATGTGTTTCACTCAGGTCTAATATTAATGATGAATGTGATTAGTATATTAAAAGAAATAATCATATATGATTGATAAAATCATTATCACAACAAAAGAAAAGTTTTAGTTACAGAGTTAAAACGAGGGGTTAGGAAAAAAGGAATTGTCATAACTGTTAGATTATGTATTACTCTTGAAAAAGGAATGTTAGGTGAAAGTTCATGTGTCTCCCAGGAATAAAAAATTTTGCTTAGTGGGAACAAGGATCTTTTACTTTTGCTGAACTGTCTTGGTTTGAGGAGGTGTTACTGATTGGACTGTTCGACTAATGTTTATTATGAAGTTAGAAGAAGTGTTTTTTTTTGTTGGTTTTTTTTTTTTTTTTTTTTACAAAACCATTTGAGTTTTCCCCCATCATTTATAAATATTTTGGGGAAATTATTTCCAGTCCATAGGATGTTATGTAACTCTCCTGTTAAAACAGGCTTGGTCTGTGACTGGACTTGTAAGTTTCTCAGTTCACGTGTTTAGTTTTTCTTCAGTTTTCTTACTAGACCTTAGAGATATCCTCCAGCAGGTAGGTTAGGCAGTATATAAATGTTATAATGAAAGACATTTCCTGACCTGAATACAGTTTAACAGACACAAGGCTTACCTGAGCAGCCATGGCTGCCAGTGACATGGCTGACACACACTCTGGACCCGATCGATGCAAGGTCCCTGAATGAAGACTGCTCTATCTGGAGTTGCTTTTGAGGCAGGGACAGCTGAGGTGAGTGCCTCAGTGACAGGCAGTGCCCAGGGTCTCTTTCTCTTCACACCCCTGGGGGGTCTTCAAGCTTGCTGAGGGGCAAGGAGACCTGCTGTTGGGGGGCTGTGGCCCTTGAGGGGAGAGGGGTCTGTGCTGTGGGGTCCCCGTGACCCCTGGGGAGGGGTGAGAAGAGAGGGAATGAGACTGTGAGGGGCCTTCTGCAGCCATCTCCACACCACAGAAAATGGTGGACAGATGGTGAGAAGCCTTCCCGCCCTGTCAGTCCCGTCCAGGCAGTGGCCCCTGTGATTGGCTGTTCTCCTCCAGAGGGCGGGTCCAGGGCCACAGGCAGCCAATGGGAAGCCGAGGCACCTTTGCAGCTCTCCAGAGGGGCAGTGAAATGGCTGCTGCGCTGCTCCCCTTAGCTGTGGTGCCAAGCCTGGCGTTGGCTCACCAGGCCTGGCTGCGAAACCCAGGCTGGACAACACTGTACTGTGTTTCCATACTTGTCCTGTTGCCACTTCAAAACCCTCTGCTCCCACCTCACCTATTTCCACACCTATGTCTTGTTCCCTATTTTGCCCCCCAGTTTCTCTCCCTTTTTTGCCTCATATGTCTCCTACGCCCCTTTAGGTAAATAATTCCAATATTTATCGTCTCAAATGAGCCCCTTACCCTCTCTTTCACTTCCAAGCGCTGCCATGGACACCTGCCTAGCTGATGTTAACTAGAAAAGTAGAAGAAAAAAGTGGAAGAAATTAAAAGCAAGCCTCTTCCTCCAGCAGAGTTTTGCCTCTTAAGAAAAGAGAAGTAGCAATGACCCCACTGCAAGCTTCACTGCTACTGTGTTTCTTCATCACCAATGTAATGTGAGGCACCTTTCCTAGAAGAAGAGGTCGAAATCTTTTTTTGAAAAAGAAAACTCAATGAGGCACAGCTCCCCTGCCCCACGTAGTCCAGCTCCATGGCTCAATCCCTTTGCATCTGCTCACCCTGGGGTTTCTTCAAGCCCATCAGAACAAGCCCTAAAAGCTTGCACAGAGCTAGTGGGAGTCTGCAGCTCCCTGGTAGCCTCCACAGTCATTTTTGGCTTGAGCTCCTGGAGTAGCTGCTGCTCAGGAGAGACCAAGCAGCTGTGAAGACACATCTGGAGCTCTAAAGGGCCTCCATCTGCTCTGGTGTCTGCAGAAAAACAAACAAACAAGCAGACTTGTCAATTCTTTTTTTTCCAGAGCTTAGTTTCTTAAAATGTCTCACCTTGTATTTGAGCCAATGGGGATGGTAAAAGAGGGGAGCAGGAGGGAAGGGAGCAAGGAGGAAGTCAGCTCCACCAAAACAATGTAAACAGCTGAATGCATGAAAAAAAAAAAAAAAAAGAGGTGAATTAAAGAAAAATAAATGGCTAAAACAGGATCTTGATGTGATTCCAAGTGTTTTGACATGAAGGCATGTTTCCCATTCCACTTCTCTGCAGAGAAGGTTTCTCTTCAAATTAGATGAACCATAAAATAAAAAGGAAATTTAGAACAACACTGTAAAATGGTGTTTTACAGTGCTTTCCACAAAAAGCTTTCCCTTGAAGAGTTCTTATACCTCGGGCCTTGTCTACGCACTATCATCAGACAGCTTGGAGTACACCAGTCAAATTAAAGCATTTCAGTGCCCACTCCTCCTAAGCGAGGCTGCAGATCTTTCAGTATGAAGGTGCTTTATGCAAGAATAACTATTCCCATATGGAAAGGAGTGATGATTTGGGAAATCTCTCTGGTTAATATTATGAAGTGCTTGCTGTGAGCATTTGCTGTATCTTGAAATGGCTCAATATCAGTGCATGTCCCTGTTTACTGACAGGGCCTCCAGGACATCCCTACCAGAATAGAGACAATGGGAAGTGCTGAGCTCAACAGGCTTTATTGTGATCAGAGGTTTCTGGAACAAAGAGATTGTCTGGGTCAAGAAGAAAGTAATGTTGCTCCCTATGCAAGGAAAGGAGATGGGAGGAAAGCAAATTTGCTCCAGACGACAAAAGTGTGGTAGGGATGAAACAGGGATTTGGAGGAGATTCATAGGGGAAGGTGTGTAGGTGTAATAGGAAACTGCATGAAGGAGAAGGGAAGGCTCAGTCTCCTTTTTTTATTAATGACTGAGAGCACTTGAAGAGTATGCTCAGAGGTGTCTGGACCAGGGGCACTGCCTGGAACATTGCTAGCTTGAGCACATGAACCTTGGGACATTGCAGCTCACTACTGAATTCAGATATGTGCTAGGACTGTGACAACAAGGGGAGAAAAATTGAAGACGCTGAGTAGGTTAACTACAGAATAGTGCACCCAAATGAGAGGCTGCACTGGTACATGATAAAAAACCCAAGCAAATAAAAACTCAGTTAGCTAAACCAGTACAAAATTTGTGGTGGTCCAGGCTTTTGCAGCTCATGGCTGTCAGAAATCAATGTCACTGTGGTCTCCAAAAAAGGCAAAGGAGATAAATTCTTGCAAAAGAACGTGCAGCTCTTACACAGATGAGATTAATCTCTGCTACGATTTTGTGAATCCAAAGCCAGTTCACTGGAGTTACTTTGGGTGTATGCTGGTGTCCCTGAGTCAGAATTGGGCCCATTTTGTAGGAAATACAGAGTAAATAATTACAGAAATGGACTTCTGCACTACCCTGACAAGGTTTTTCTTTGTGCCACATCCTGTGCTGGTGACCTGGCACAAACCTCTTGTTTATGCAACTCATCAAAGAGTAGAAACTGTGACACTCAGACCTGGCCACGACCATTTCAGAGGGCAGTGATGGTTAGATTTGTTTCCTGTCTCAGGCAGTTGGTGTGAGTTAGTTAGATGTGCCCTGTGACAACAGGGAGAAACATTTCCTGAGCGCTTTCTTCTGTTTTATAGAAACAGCAGCTCGTGTTTCCCACTCAGTAGCTAAGATATGAAAGGTATGTCATAAATTACAGATTTTAAGGTAAAAAACAGTCATCTCTCCTGAAGAACATGGTTTACATATTTTTTTTTCCAGTTTAGAAATAACCCTCAAAGCATGAAGACGTCTTCCAGTTGGGCTTTCAGGGAAAGAGTATACAACCTCACTTTTTATTATTATTATTATTATTATTATTATTTTTATTTTTTAACAGCCATGCTTAGAGACAGTTTTTTGAGCTGTCTAGAACAATGTGAATTACTGTTCTCTGATAAAACTAACCCAGATATTTTTGTCTTTGAAATATATTACAGATGAAGCCTACACACTTTTCCAGTTACTATCACAAACCTTGTCCACATGGGGATAAAAGGTGATTATAAAAATATCCTAGTGACCATGTGAACAGCTACTACCTCGTCCTGTTGGTACTAAGCCACATTGCTCTAGGTGGCATATGAACAAAGACCAGATGATGCTCCAGGCCCCAGAGAGCTTCTAGATTTACCCAACACATTATAAAACCCTGTAGTGTGATAGAGTGACCCGTGAGCTGCTGTTGAAACCAGCATGTGCTCTGCAATCCTTGAAAATCAAGCAGTTTATTTTAGGAGCCTGCCTATGGATTGAGGAGCTTAAATTTGGGCTCCTAATTAGAAAATATTCTGAGTCTTTAAAGAGATCAAGATGTTTCCCTTCTCCATCCCAGGCACGAACCCCCCTGAACAATTACAAGTGAATCCCCTTTAAGCGTTCCTGTTTGCTGCGGGAACTGAAGTCGTGACACTGAGTCACACATCCTTGGTTCTTTAGAGGTGTCCGGTTGCTCACTCAACTTGTTGACTCTGCTCCAGTCACTAGCCCTATTTCCTGGACTTATCTCACCGACCAGATTTCCCCTCCTCTCTCTCCCTCCCGTGGCTCATAAACACTTGAAATCTACTGTAAACCCAATCTAGGCTCACAGCTTGTTGTCAGTACAAGCAGCAGCAGATAGCAGGAGATAAGGAGTAAGGCCACATTGTCTTTTTCCAGCCTGCACTGAGAATTCACTTTCAAATCTGAAAATTGTTTGCTTAAGGAAAAGGAAATGTGCGTGTGTGTGTTGGGGGGCAGTGAGAGAAGGGAGGGAAAAAGAGGAAGGGAGCTGTTTCAGAGACCAAATTGGGTTGTACGAAAGGGAGGATTGATGGAGATTGATGAAGGAAGTTCAGTAGAGGTCCCCGTGCAACAGGCACTTGTAAACTGTGTGCTCCTGTTATCCTGCCCGTTCCTAAACATCGGCCTGTTCCCAAAGGGAAGGTGGCGTTTCCGCAGCAGAGCCATTGGATGACCATCTCTCTCCAGGCACTCCGAGGCCAAGTTTTGCTGGAGTGACACCCGGTGGGAAGTTGCTGAAGCCATGGGGAAGGGCTGCAGGCTTTCTCCACATGACAGAAGCTCTGCTGAGCTACCCTGCTAATGGTATGATCTCATCACCAAACTGGTAAAAAATCCCACTCATACCCAGTGCTCAAAATGGAATGGCAGAATGGTAGGAAATCTCTATTTCCCCTCTCTCGTGTGCATGAAAAGTGTCATATATTTAATGTCCCAGCAGCGCCGGATGACATATTGTCACTTGTCCATATCAGCCACTGCTCACATCAGCAGAACTAACTTATTTCACTTCCCAGATCAAGAGGAGGTCAGCTCTAACTGCAGGCTTTGGTAAGCACAGCTCTGGTGATGCCTGTGAAGCAGCGTGATTCCTGCCCGACAGAGCTCAGCCGGCGGCACGACGCTGCTGTGGTGGTTATAATGACAAAAACGTACTTTTACAGGTGCAGCTGACTTTGCTCACATCGTGGTTTTATTGCACAGCTATGCTGCAGAGCTGAAGCAGCTCCGTCTGTGCTGGGGGTGTTGTGGGGTACGTGAATACTCTTGTGCTGGTAAAATGCTTAGGGTGAAAGAAAATTCTGGAGCTATGTGGCTATAAACACTTTTATACAACTGTTTCTGCACAGGGTAGGGATGGTCCCTGTAGCTGGATCACTACACTTAACACAGCAAAGCTTTCTAGCATAGATTTTGATCCCAGTGACAAAGCTCCCACTGGCTCCTACAGCAAGAGAAATCTGCTCAAAGTAAGCACATCCACCAGCCCCAGAACGCTTCTCTCTGAACCGTGCAAAATTTCCTTTTGATCTTTGAGGTACCAAGATATCCTGACTTCTATGGATCAGATAATGGCTCTGGGCCCGAGGCAGCCTGAAGGGAATGATAAAGAGAGTTGTGATCCCTGCATGGAAAGTGCTATGTAAATTTATGATGGTGCTGAAGTCAATAAAACCTGCTGCTGACTCCACTGGGTGCAAGATTCAGGGTCTTTTTTGTGATAAAGTTGGAGCGTCTGACATGCATTCCTCAAGAAGCTGGGATACAGCAGGGATACAACCGATGCAGGAAAATGCAAGCGGATGATCCTCCTTTATGTGCACACCTAAGATCCAGGCAGTTTTAAGGTGCATGTGCAGGAAGCACCCACATTTTTACAGCACCCTGCACACCAGCTGCCTCTCAAAAATTGTCTTTGGCAGCAAATGTATTGGGAACAACCAGAAACAGGGAGAAACTATGAGGCATATGGAGGAAAGAAATTGGGCTGTCCATTGGAACCTTCTT
The DNA here is from genome assembly GCA_013399115.1 of Anseranas semipalmata. Classification (NCBI taxonomy): domain Eukaryota; kingdom Metazoa; phylum Chordata; class Aves; order Anseriformes; family Anseranatidae; genus Anseranas; species Anseranas semipalmata. Next base: position 718,289 of record VXAA01000173.1, on the reverse strand, counting down.
TATCAGTGGACCAGGCATGTCTCATTTGGAAAACTCGACTCATTTCCTGGGATCAGAGCTCTGATGAAGCACTAGGAGCTGAAAGAGGAGGATGAGCTACTGCTTCAGTTGGTGACCGAGTGCTCCACACAGTAAGCTCCTTGACTTGCAGCAAGTCAAATGCAAAAAAAATTCTGTACCTATAGAGATAAATGGGTCCTAGTGGGACTTAAAAACTTTCTGGCCCCAGGAAAGGCAGTGGGAAATAAGTACTAATGTGCTTTGTCACATGCAGCGTAAGAGTCTCAGTACTTTGCAGACCAGTCCTTCATTTTTTCTGCATTTTGGTTCCCCATCTGCAAAATAGAGATAATAGCAGGGCTCCATTACACAAAGTCATTGCAGAGATAACTATGCTCAGATGCTATGGCAACAAGGGCTGTGTAATATTGAAGATAGCAAGGGATGCTAAGGGCAGAGAGCTGGCTTGTGTCAAGAGTGGCCTTTTGCTGGGAAAGGCTGGAGCAAACCAGCAGGGCCAACCTCCATCGGTCCTTTCCCAGAGAAAAATGGATTCTGCCTTAAATGAAGCAGGCTTAAATGAAGCTTGCATAGGTCTGATGCACGGGGAGTGGCTGCAGTATCAGATGAGTTTATTTTAGGAAGGAAGAAAGTGGACATTTATCTCCTATTTGTTGGGCAGTCTCGATCCACGCAGATTCTCCGCTCCATCACATCCTTTCACCTCCCCACACTGCTGTCCCTGACCTCCCTCAGCCAAGTCCTTAATCTCATTCATGTTTACACGTTGCTACTGAAGTAGAAGAGCAATGAAAGCAGATGGCAGCTGCAAAACGCCAGCTTTTATGATTAAGCCCTCAAAAAAATGGCCTCAAAAACTATGTGGTGGAAATCTTACAGCTTGGGGAGCTGCCAAAACACCACCCTGAGTCCCTAGCTGAAGTCAGGCAAGGCCTTCTTGGGCTTTCCCTTGCTTGCACCCTTCGTGGTAGAGTGGTTTCAGCTCCTGTTCTCCATCCTTGCCCATTTCCTGGCTCCTGCTGCGACACTTTGATTCATAGGACCCAACCACCCGTAACCACCCAGGGAAATAGAAGCTAAGCCAGGCAGCCATGGTCATTCATTTTCCCCTCAGGGGGAGGAAAAGAGGCCAAAGATAAGATCGCTTCATTTAAGCCAGAATCCATTTTTCACTGGTCAGTTCTTGCAAGTGTGATCCTACCAGGATGGATGGCACGGCTGCCGCTGTCTTCAGTAGAGTCGAGACCCAGACTTCAGGGGAAAAATATCTGGAAAGAGAATCTTTGTCCTCAGAGCCACCTTGCCTTGGCTGGTTCCCCCCTGTGTAATGCAGATGTTTCCTGACAGTCAGGACATTTAGCTCTGCCACAGGCACACCAAATGACCCCGTGCCTCAGTTTCCCCATCCCTGTTCATCAGGAATTTTGAGATACAAACTCTTTGGGCATCTCCACTTGTCTGAAGAGCCCTGGTGACAGTTCCTCATCAGCCTGGGAGGAGACAGAGACTCAGACACGTTTCTCTCTCCCATTTCCCATCTCATTATCCTCTTCAAAAAAAAATGAACTTTCATCAGGCCTATTTTCAAATGTTTGGGTTTTGTTTGCTACTGTAATCATTAGCTAGCCGCCAGATGGCAAGGCAACACAAGCCAGCAGGCTTTCCAAGTTTCTGGTTAAGACAATGACACAATCGAGGACAAATAAACAGAAACAGAAGAGCAGAACGCAAGCGAGCGCAGAGCACCCAGACGCAGGAGCAGGAGGGGGCCAGCCCCAGAGAGATGATCAAAGGGGCACCTGCCCCAGTGGTGGCTGCAGCCTTGTCCTGGTCCTTGTCTGCTGGTGGCAAATGCTTCAGTAGAGGGTGTAAGGAGTCTCGTCTCCTAGAGAAGGATGCAACAACAACTGTTCAGCGATTGCTATTTTTTTTCCTTTCTCCATTACAAGATGTTCTCTGGGCAGTAAAATTAATAAAGCTTGGTTTCCTGTGGGCTCGTGTTCCTTGTCCCCACACTCATCACATTCCTCCCACTGTGCCCTGTGTCCAACAGGCCAGAGCCGGGCTGGTGCTGATTAGCGCTGGCCACCAAGCAGAAGGCGAAACATCTGAGCTCTGCCTGCCTCTGCCCTGGTGGGGGCTAATCTGGGTCCCTTCCCTCCACCCGGCTCCTGATTTGCACAAAATCTATAGAAAATTAATAATGATTGGCGCATCTGTCCTTTTAGAAGCCGTTGGGTTGGAGTTGGTCAAGGAGGCAGTGAGGAGAGGGGAGTTAAAGCAGATGGGCAGTGGGGAGATGATTGCTCAAGCTTCCTTTATTTAGGAGCCCAGCTAACCTTCCCTGCTGAACGGGTTCAGCAGTGCTGAAATGCTTCACAAATGTGTCTCAAATTCAGACTTTCTTCCAAATGTTTTCAAATGTGAAGTGCCTTGTTTTGGTAGTTGTCAAATAAGTGCCTTTTTTTTTTTTTTTTCCCCAATCCTGAAAAATATTTGATTAGAAAGAGCCCTCTGATTTTGTTTCAAATAGCAAGAAAACTCAATATTTACGTGTCTCAGTTCTTTCTAAACTAAATATTTTCATGGTTCCCTTCCCCTCTTCTTTTTCTTAGATGTTTTTGAGCTGGACTAGTCAAAGCTTAAAACCATGGATGAATCAGGAAGTGCATTTGGCCCTGCTTGGTGGAGTTGCCTGTCCTGGGGGACCTGGCTCATCGCTGGCCATTCCTTGTCCTGCTCTCACTGCAACATTGCTGTTGACTTCAACAGGACCAAGATACATCCAGCTGTCACAGGACACAGTCAATAGGAAACTTAGTCTATTTTTACATCAGAAAGCTAAAAGGTGCTTACATTGCTACCATAAATAAAATGATTTACCAAATGTATGCTTGTTCCTAATGCATCTTCAGTATCAGTGCAGTGTCATTGGGATGAGGGACGAGGTTTGCTGTCACCCTGGGGCTGAGATGTGCGGGCTGTGGCTGAGCATCGAGCAGGGCAGAGCGGAGCATATAGGCTTCCTGCCCAGCCTGTATCTGCCTGGTAATTATAGAGACAGCCGTGTTGTCACCCAGGGTGGAGATTTACATTCACCAGCATGAAATTTTGCATGAGCAGGCTGTAAAGCAACGTGGCGATCGTCCCTCTCCAGCACACGCGTAGATTAATGGGTCTGTGAAGGAAACCATCACCCTTGTGCCTTCCGCCCCGCACCTCTCTGGCAAGTGGAAAGCTGCTGTTTCTCCTCAGGAAAGGGTGACACCGCAAAACGCTGCAGTTTTGCCTCTGAGGGGGGAATTCTTTCCATTCCTCTCCAGAGCCATGCCCCAGATTTTGTCCTGGAATAAAATCAAATCCTCCGAGGATTTACTGCAGCGCTTATTAAAGTTTCCAGCGTGCTCTGTGTGTCTCCTAAACACCTGAGAAAGACGCGCCTTGCCCCAGAAAGCTCGCCATCCAAAACACCTCCTCACCCAGCAGGAACGTTGTCTCTGGGCAGACGGCCATGTCACAAGCTGAGTAGCTAGAGGAGGGTGAATTATTCCTATTACTTAACATCCTACTAAAGTAACAGCCAGACCACTTATTTTGGGGCTCCCGGGAGAGCCTGGGCACGAGTTGAGTCATGAGCTGATGCCACAACCCGACATGGGTAGACCACTGCGAGGTGACTGCATACCACGAGCGGTGTGTGTGCCCATGGAGCGGCTCCTGACTCGACACAGTCCCGTGTGCTGGGTGTTGTGATTGCTGGTTGATTTGGAAAGTGATAATTTCAGCTACCCCACAAGCCTGTGGAGCCTGGGTGTCCTTGTTCCTCTTCCGTGTCAGAAGAATGGCCATAGCTTCCAGCTGAGCTGGCTCGAATGTTTGCAACATTTGAAACAGCAGAACTTAGGAAAAAAAGCATCCCCCCGCTCCAAATCTGGAGCTGCGTGAAATTTCCCAGTGTGCAAATGTTACTGTGATTACAGCACTTTTGTTTTTAAATTTCCCTACCCCATGCATGCACTTTTTCTCTCTTAACTTTGGATTAGCTGCTGAGGTCATGGTGGTCATCCCAGCTCCAGGGATGGTCCTGCCTGTGTGCAAGGGCACAGCCAGTTCCTCTGTAATTAGTTGCATTTTTTTTTTTTTCATATCGAAGAAAATACAATGTCACCCAGAGACACCTGCTTCACTTGGTGGCATGTGGAAAGACCAGCAAATATTCTGACCAAGGCAGGACCTCACTATTCTCTGCTTCAGTCAGAATCCTTCTTTCACTCATGGTATTTTCACAAGACACAGAAAGTTTTCCACTTTTCAAGGCTCTAGATTATGCACTGCCCTGATGCATCTCAAAATTGCCAAGGAAAGATATACATCATGGTATTTTCCACTTGACTGGGCAACATGAGATGGACCCAGTTGGAGGCAAGCAACCTTGGCAGACAAGGAGAAGGATGCTGAAGTTTCCTGTGCTGGCCAGAGACAGGACAGCACCACCCAGGGAAAGAAATGTTATTTGTGCAGAGAAGCCAGATTTTGCTCCGTGAGCTTTCGAGCTCTCATTTTTATTATGTGTTTTACTCAACCCCTTGCTGCAGGACAATGAAGTGATGCAGAGGGTAGAGCTCAGACCTGGGCTGATTGGTGAGTAAAGCAGGTTTGCTGCTGTAGAGAAATCTCCCTGCATTTCTGGGCCTTTTTTTTACTTGGCTGCAGAGGAACGAGCATAGGCAGGCTCCGGAGAGGGTGGTTGAAGGCACTGAGTGGAATCTCTCTCTTTATTTAACTTGGAAGCAGCACTGCTGTTGCCTTTCTATTGCCTACTGAGGTCACTGCTGCAGCCCATTGCGCTCGCTGGCTCCCGGCGGCTGGGACGCGCCGCCCCGGGCTCCCCGGCTTCTCCATCCGACAGCCGGCCACCGCCAGAGGTGTTTTTCTTTGCACCGCCGGTTCCCGGTCTCGCCGGGAGACCTGCTCGCAAGCCAGCGCCTGTCACCAAAGCAGAGCTCCACCTCTGCCAAGTGATTCATTCTTCCTGGCTTCAGACTTTATATATATATATATATATATATACACTTATATATTTATATATGTGAAACCTACCGCAGCGGTGTCTGGGAGATGAAAGTGCCCTCTTGTGGCACGCTGTCCCCTGACTCTGCTCCCAGGGATCCCTGTCCCCAGCCAGGAGTGGGACGGATGGGGTCACGCTCTTGGTGGGACGCAGCAGGGGCAGCTGCTTTGGGCAGGGTCGCAGGGCTGGGTTCAAGTCCCAGCTGCAGCAAAGCTTGCACCAAGCGAGACAAACCATCCTGCCGTCTGCCTCCAGCAGCACAGCACAGAGTGCAGATGAGATCTGAAAGCTCAGCCAAGGTATGAATGTCACGCAGGGCAATCCAGACCCAGTCATGACATTCGAGCTGTGATTACCAGGCTTTATTTAAGCAACCGTATCCCCTGACTTGAAAATTGTGTGCAGAGTCAGGCCCATTGCTGTGAGCACTTGTGGCATGGGTCAGGTTGGTGTCTGATGTCCCTGCATTGACCTGCAGTCAGGCTGGGGAAAAGCGGGATGTTTTTGCACAGGTTTAGACCTGGAGGACTCTGTGTGTGAGTTTGAATCAGTGATGTGACAGCAGTGCAGGAGGTGGGCAGGGGCACTGGTGGGTGGGTGTGAGCTCAGGACCGGCTCCACTTTGGTACGGCCAAGGTTAACTGGAGCAGAAACCAAACAGCGCGAACCGCTCCGAGCTGAGATCGGGATGTCTCCATGCGGGATTGCACCAGCCAGGGGCACTGGTGTAACCCAGCGAGCTTCCGCTTCTGCGGGCACGCTGCCGCGCTTGTCCTTTTTGGGTAGGCTTCAGCCAGCAGCGGGAGGGGACGCTCGGGGTCTTCCTCTGAACCCTGCAGCGTTTCTGGACAGCTGGCGAGGAGCTGCTGCGGGCCAGGCTGTCTGCAGATGCAATGACACCCCGCGACGTTGGCTTGTGCTCAGGCCGCCGAGTGAAGATCACCTGAGCAAGGACCCCGGTCTTGGCTTGAGAGACTTGGATTTCTGTCCCTGCGTGCTCTTCATGGGTGATCCTGGGCAAGGTGCTGCACCGGGAGCCACGAACGTGCTGTGGCATCTCGCTCCCGTTGACTTCCCAAATCTCAGCCCCATGGATCCTGACCACAGCTCGCCGCGGTGCCTGTTTGCACTTTGGGAAGAGTTTGCAGAACGGGGATGAGAACACTTCCTTACCACCCAGGGATGCTATAAATACAATAAAGATTATGTCATGTGCAGATGAAACAGGCCATAAATGTCCATCAGAGACACCCATACAGCAGGAGGGCTACAGATCCGCGTGGGGCTGCCCTGGGAGGCGGGTGTCCAGATCCCCCCGGCTTTCATGGCTTGCTGACCAGGGACGTGAGTGCTCTTCCTGGGGATGTTGCTCACACCTGTGTTGCCGACGTGCTGTGGGGCTTTCGTGGAAAGTTCCACCATGTCACGTCAAAAAGAAAGCTGCAACCTGCAGGCTTCATGAATACGCCTCCTTTCCCTTTTTTTTTCACAGTTATTTTTTGTTGTTGTTTTTGCTTTATTGGTCTGACCAGATGTTCTAAACATCTGGTGGCAGCATGTTTATTTTTTAGGCTCTTCTGCAATATGTTAGTGACATAGCGGCGGTGAAGGGAGCAGGAACGTCTCTGTCACATCTTTTTCCCTGCGGCTCAGATGTTTCAGCATCTTCACTTCTGGTCCGCTGGTGCCCAGTGGCACCCTGTGGCTGGAGGACAGCTGGCAGCGCGCCGTCCCCTGGCTCTCTTCCTGTGGTCCCAGCAACACTGGGCAACCTCCGGTATTTCCCAGTGCCAGGAAGCCTCATTTCAAGGTGTGTTCCAGAAGGAGATGAATAATCAGTGGGGCTGGGGCTGAGGTTTGGCTTTGGTAGTGCTCTGCTTCGTGACCTAGGGAAAGTGCCTCTCTAACATGCTTCACGTGCCAGGTAATAAGTCATGTGTAATGTTCTGGCTGCAAGTTTTCCCTGAAGAAAAGTAATGATAAAATACTATTTTATTCTCTAAGTGGAAAGATTTCACAGGCTCGCCTCAACTGTAGAACAGAAATATTAGTAGGAAACTACAAATCAATACTTTTTAGTCATTTCAAGAAAAGAGATAATCAGTTCTTTTACCAAAAAAAAAAAATATTGCGGGCATAAGGTGAAACGTTTGTTTTTCCACTTTTTAGCTGAGAAGTCCATGTGATGTGTGTGCGGGGAAAAAAAGCCGTGCGTGCACTCTGGTCAAGCTGCATTTATGAGCATCCCCCGTCTGTCGCAAGAGAGCACACACTGTCAGCTCTCCAGCTGTGGTTTTGAACTGCCGGCCTGCGGTGAGCAGGAAAGTAATTACTCTACAGCGCCGTTTTCACAGCTCTCTTTTTATGGAGACAGCATTGTCTGGGAGCAGGGTCTGTCTCGCTGAGTTTTGACTGATAAAGCTGCGGCTCGCTGCTCCAGAAGTGAGACAGGAAATTTGTCCAACACCTCTGCGGAGCCGCAGAAAGCAGAGTGCTGGAAGACCCGAAAGCGTAAAAAATTATTTCAAGGTCCAGAAGTCCTTGGCCTGGGCTTTGGTTTGTGAAAATTGAGGTTGCTCTGCTGACATCAGTACAGATTTGCTGCAGCAAGGTGAGGAATTTCATGATTGCAAAGGCATATTCCCAAGCAAAATTGTCTTCCCGTGTTGTGGTCTTATTAATAAAGCTCCAAACCAGCTGGCTGCCCTGTCGTACCTGAAACGAAAAGGGGTTTCATGTTTTTACCATATTACCCATCAACATCAATTATCTTTCTCCCTTCGTGTGGGAAAGGAGATCCATGAAAAGAGCCAGGAAGGAAAGAAATACATTTTAATAGGAACAAATGTGTTAATTTTCCCATCTCCCCATCTCTGGGGAAGTGGTTAGAGAAGGGGGGCTGAGACCCAGGACTGCGGGATCTTATTTTTGAGACCTTCAGGGTGATGCCGAGGGGATGCCTTGCAGCTCAGCGGCTGCCGTGGCAGGTTGCTGTGCCCTGTGTCCCAGGTGTCTCAGCTCCGTGCAGAAGGGATGGCCAATGTTAGTGCCTCTCTGGGGGCCGGGATGTATCGGGGATTAGAGGAATTACCAAAGGCTTGCCGGGGACTGCTGGTGAGCTAGCAGGGGGTCAGGAGGTTATCGGTGTGATGGAGAAGCTGTATTTCTTGTGTGTCTTTCCAGGAGAGGAAAAACCTCAGCTGAGTTGGAAAAGCCTCAGCTCCTTTGTGGCACTGTCAGCTGGGATTGAGGGGACACCACAGAGGCCCTGCGTACCCCAGGGCAGCAAGCCCTGAAGGAGGATTCGGCCCCCAAAACTGTTTTCCTGGTGCTGGGACCTGGCGGAGGGCATGGGGCAGAGGGCACTTGGTCAGACGGGGCATGGACAGAACTGAAAGAGAGCTGCGAGCTCCCCAGGACTGCTCCGGGGAACGTCCGCTGGCAGCAGCAGTAACTGATACCCAAAAATGGAGAACTGCCTCGTCTTTCTCTCTCTCAGTTTGGGGAAGTGAGAGGGAAATCTCCTTACTGCAAAGTGCCTGCAGATGCTGATGAAGAGCTCCAGCAGCAGGGGCTGCACGGCCCCGGAGCAGGGTGATGTTTCCTTTGAGGGTGCAAAGAGGCAGCCCTCAGCCCAGCTGGAGGAGCTGTGGGCCACCGCTGGTTGGACGGAGCCAGGGTGCCCTTTCTTGCACCAGTGAACACCAGCATGTGCCTCAGCTGGGTAGCAAGGGGTCTCTCACCACCACGCAGCCCCCAAGCTGGTGAGCCAACCATCTCCTGCAGCCTGGCCAGCAGCGATTTCCACCTCCCCGTGAAGATGCTTTCTTCCACCTTCCCCATCTTTCCCCTCTCCAAACGTAACCCATGGGGAGGCAGAGGGGCTCCGTGACAGCTGGGCAGGGCTGGAGAGGAGCTGGTGGGGCACAGGGTGCACCCCTGCCACAGGTCCTGCCCCAGCTGAGCTCGGCCACCGCCCGGCTCCCCGCTCGGTAACCCTCTGAAATGCTGGCACCTTGTGGCAGCTTGGAAAAATAGCATTTATAATAGCGAGGCCGAGGCTGCTCTTTGAAATCCCCTGCTCTTTCTGATCCGCTTGGATGGGGAGGAAATTCTGATGAGCAGAGAGAGAAATTGGGCACGGCTGGGGAGAAGGTACGAGGCTGCCAAGAAGAGACGTGGAAGTCCTGCTCCACCCTCCGCGCTATTTCTGCAGCAGACCGTCCCGGCTGCACGAGCCTTTCGTAGGATGTGGTCTTTCAAACAACAAACTCCCCAGATGCATTTTGATCCGGATTCTTCCTCCATGCCATATTTTGCCCTCCCTGGGCTGGGAGCCCGTGTCAATCAGCTGAGGAACTGAGACCACATGAGGCGTTTCCCTCATCCCAGAGATCTCGCTCAGTTGATTTTGGAAGATCTAAGGCCTGGGATTTGATGGCAGCTCTGCCCTCACTGTCCAGCAGTGCTAGATATACTGTGGGGGTAAAACATATCTGTGGGTTTGGCTTGGATCTGGTTGAACTCTTTTTGCCAGATGCAGTGCCAGCTGAGCTTGGTTGCAATGCTGGGGATCCCTATGCGGCAAAGGAAGGGTTATTTCAACCACAAGTGAGTTCCCAGCGAGGCAGTTTAAGGTTGATTCATATAGGTGCTCTGTGGGTGCCAAATCTCCCCACCAAGAGTCTGGACAGCCCTCCTATAGAAGCACAAGTTTTTATCTCAGTGCATTAAATTGTCAAGATACTGCAGAGCAACTCCCATCCCTCCCTCCCGCTCCTACGCTGCTCTCCCAGCGCTGCTTTTCCTGGTGTGGCGATGCTGCCCGAGATGCTTCAGGAGCTCCTCATTACTTTACTGCTTTGAAAAAGTCTTGGGGACCAGGAGCCCCTTGATAGAACAGGAAACGTCAAATATAATATGGATATAAATAACTCAGTAAAAGTGGTTTACAGGAACATCTGGTTTTGCACGCTCCCATACAGTCTGATGGCACTGGGAGAGAAACGGAGAGATAACTCACAGTCTGTGTCCATGGGAAGAGACTTTTGGGTGTCAGTGGGGCCAAGCTTCGTCATCTGAATCTCCCCAGGAACAAGTCCAAGTGCACCCCCTGTCAGCTGCGATGGGAATCCCAGATTAAGGATGAGGCCGAGCCAGTGGCGGCAGTGGACACATGTCCTGCCTCCAAGGCACGGTCATACATGTCATCAGCTCTCCCAAATACTTCCTCCTGCTCACCAGCGGTGACCGTCCTGTCCGGGCTGGGGCTCAGCCAGCTGGCGTGTGGCCCAGGGCTGCCTCGCTCAGAGGCTGTGAGATGCAAACTCCAACAGCCTGGGGAGGATGACACAGGTCCAGGTGTCCCTACAGCCACCTGGAAACCTGGCGGTGCTGCGAGCAGCCATCGCCTCCCTGCTCCCCGTGGCCTCATGCCTTAGCTTCGAGGCAGGAGGATGGGAGGGTGTCACGGGGGCTGGGGGAGGCACGGAGGTGATTTCGGCAGAGCATCACCTTGTCTCACGGCTGGTGGAGGCCGGAAGGACCAAGGTGGCTAAACGCTCCCAGGGAGGACTGCTTGTGAAACGTGTGCGTTTGCAAAATGCGCTGGGTTGCTTCTGAGAAAGATAACCAACTTACAAGGAACGTGCAGGCTCGCTGAAGCAATGTTGTTACAGCCACGACGGGCTACAGAAGATGATGTTTGTGGAGGAAAGACCAACTTAAGATAGACCAACTACCACGGTGGGAAAGAGTAGAGGCACTTTTGGGGCAAGATGCTTCTGCAGAGACTGCTTTGTGCTTTTACTTTACCGGTGAGACAGCCGGTGAGCACTGCTTTACCCAGAGAGGCTTCTGACTTGTAAGCCCAGCTCTAAATAGCTTCCTCCTTTATTAGAAATAACCATTGGCACAAGCTGCCACGGGAAGTGATGGATTCTCCATCTCTTGAAGTCTTTAAATCAAGACCGGATGCCTTTTTGGAAGAGATGTATAGCCAAACAGAAATTATTGGGCTCACTGTAGGAATAAGAGGATGGACTCATATGGCCTGCGTTAGACAGGAAGTCAGCCTGGATAATCTATGGTCCTTTCTGGCTTTAAGATCTATGAAAGTTCAGATCTGCAGCCAAAGTATGGGACTCTTCACGTGCCTTTAAAACAAAAGCGCCCCAGGGTATGGGAAAGCCTCGGAACTGCTTGGAAAGCTACCAGTACCTACGGCTTTATTTTCACCGGTACCTGAAGCAATGCCATTTCCCAGTAAATTCTCTCTTCTCTAGGCTTCAGGTGGGAAGAAGAGCCCCGAGGGCCAGCTGGGGAGCTGGGAGGCTGGCAGGGCACCACAGGATTTGGCTTCGGTGGGTTGCACCCCTGCCTGGGGGGATCACTGCTGCTATGGGGCAACCACGGGGAGATTTTGGGCATCATCCCAGGTGCTGACGCGTGGCCGGCTCAGCTCCTTGGCTTGCCACAAAGCCTCGAGGGGACGCCGGAAGGAAAATGAGTGACACGGCTGCTCCCTCCGCTGCGGCAAAATACCGAGGAACGCAAGGCTGCGCCGATCAGAAAAAGGAGGGCAGACAGGCGGGGTCGGGGTTCAGGAATGAGTCAGGGCGAGCTCGGTGCGCGCCGGCGGCGTGCAGCCACGTGTGTCACCGCGCGGGGAGCCTTTGCCTCGTGCTGGGCCCCCCGAACCCGGCTGTTGTTGCCCCACACCTGCCTCTAGCCCAGGTGGCGGCTGCGGTGATTTGGGCTGGAGGCAGACCGGGCCTCCGCCAAGCTCCCTTCATGCTACCTGCTGAAAAAGCTCCAAATGATCACGGTTTTTGGCTCCCAGGAATGGCCGGGCTCTCAAGCCATGATTGCAAATGCAGCTTTTCCACCATCCATCCTTTTTCCAAGCCGTTGGTGTTTGGGGGTCCCCCTCCTTCACCCTCTCCTCCCATGCGATCTCATGTCACAGCAATGACAGCGGTGGCAGCTGGTGCAGACATCCTGGTCCTGCAAACCGAGCAGCCAAAGCGAGTGGAGCTCGGAGAATATGTTTTTGGCTCCATCTCCTCTTTTCAGCGCTCAGGGGATGAGTGGGGAAGGCCGGCCAGCAAAGCCAGTGGTGAATGAATCCACCGGGTGCAAAGTTAAGATGAAAAGCACGATCCAGATCTGTTAACAGCGACGTTGTGCTTCAGATCTTGCAAACGTGAACTGAAACGAGCGGAGGCCGAAGAGGAGTTGACGAGTTTGCAACCCTCGTGCACGTTTCCCAGCTGATCTAACAGGGAAGGAGCGTGTTGCCCTGTGACTTTTGCCTCCCCGAAGGAGGGCAGGGGACAGCAAAGGACTGTTTCTGCAGCTCCAAGCCTGTCTGCACTCGCCAGACCTGGTGACCTCGGCCGGCGAGGAAGGCAGGTTTGTGCTGTCCTTCGCTGGGGCTCATCTCGAACCTCTCGGCGCCTTTGCTGGCTGCAGCCCAGCGCCTGCAGTGCCGGACAGGCGGCGGCAGGCGGCTCCCAGGGATGCTGTTCAGGCTGCAGGTTTCAAACAATTCCAGAAATGCGGGGAAGCTGAGGGTGGCAAAGCAAAATGGAAAGAATAGGCACATATTTAGTCCTGCAGGAAAAACAAAACAAAGCAAAACAAAACAAAACAAAGCAAAACAAAACAAAACAAAACATGCTGAAAGGTGCCTGGAAATGTGCACAAGTCTTCAGCAGTGAGATGCACCCGGAGTGCACACGGCTCTTGCTGCAGCTCGGCTGCTGTTTCATGTAGCGCGTGTCTTTTAAGTCTCCAGATGACAGTTTAGAAACTGTCTTAAAGCACTCAAATCCACCCTAACCTTAAAAACAAGCTTCTTCATTACCAAATAAATGCCTCTGCATTTCCTCATCCTCTTTTTCTTTTAAATGATAACACTATAATGTTGCAACCCGAACACTGCAGCCTTGTGCTAATAGATGAGAACTTAAAAGTGACATTGACTTGCTGCTGGTAGTAAAAGGAAGTGAAACTGGTAAAAATGTTTTCTTTCATTGCCCAAGCAGAAAGAAAGAAAGAAAGAAGAATGCATTATGATTTTTTATTTGTAGGAAGGGAAGGGCTTCTCTGTAACACCAGTGAGAATTGTGTTTACCTTTAGTTGGACAGTGTGCTTTTAATGTAACCAAAATAAGTGTCAGAAATGTGTGTTGGGTGAAGTGGGGGCACTGGAAGCACGCTGCACTGAGCCTGGGCAGGTTTTTGGTTGTGCCAAGCAGTGGGTTTCTGCCCTGCTCGGCAACGGTGGGCAAATCCTCCCCTTTCTTCACGCTTCAGTTTCCAGCTGCATGATGGGGATAACAAAATCCTCCTCGTGCACTGACGTGTGCTGAGGACGAGCACTGAAGCAAAACTGGGGATTTGTCCTGCAGGTACCGTGCTGTGCCCATGGAGACACATCCAGGACGTCCTGAGGACCTTGCCAGGCCATAGTTAGTCCTGCTGTGGGGTAGGGTCCCTCCACGTCCTGCGATGCTCTGGCATAGCTCCGCGGAGGTGCCCGCGCTGGCACTGCTGTTTTCGGAGCAAGTCACTTGACCTCTCGCCATAGCTCAGCTCCTGACCATTTGAAAGTAAATACACCCCTTCCCCGTGGCGGGGCTCAGGGCACTTCCCTGCCCTACAGATGTGCAGCAGAGATAAACAGCCTGCAGGCTGTGAGCTTCTCCAGATGCCGTGATGGGGGCGAGTGGAGGCAGAGATAACCCAGAAAAGCAGGATCCCACCCCAGCTGGGCGCTCCAGACTTCCCCAAACCTCGTTTTTCCTTTACGCCTGCCTCAATTGCAGCACAGTGATTTTTTTTTTGCCGAAGCAAGGACTCACTTGTGCACAATAACCCTCCTTTATCAGGGACCCCGGAGCCCTGGCTTTGCCCCCGGGGAGCTGCGGGTTGCCTTCAGGAGGCGTGCGTGTGCTTTCTGCGGCGCTGGCCACCCTACAAGTGAGAGGCGAGGCAGAGAGGCAATCCCGCCTGTTTATAGCAAAATGTCTCTCAAAAACACAGCGCCTTCACTGCAAGAGATGCGGCTTTCTGGGAAGGTGCTGCCTGCCACCACTGTGAACTTAAAAACAACAAAAAAAAATGCTCTCAATGGTGAACTATAATGGTTTGGGGTTTTGAAAAAGGAAACGAACTTTTGGGATGCCAGGGTGGGAGCAAGCCATGGGCTTCAGCACAACAAATAATCGCCCCGAGGGAGAGCAGAGCTCATTGCCTGTAAGAGATGCTGCAAAGCCCCAGCGTGGGTGGGGAAGGTGCCCCAAAATGGGTGCCCCCTTCTCGTGGTCATCTCCATCTCCCATGCAGAGAGGTTGGCCAGAGCCGTTTGTTGTGCTGTGCCCCAAAGCGCCTGCGCTGCCCTAACCTGCACCGTCACCTCCGTAGGGGGAGAAATGCAGAGCACAGGGAGTGGGAATTGGGAAGGGGAGTGGGAATTGGGAAGGGGAGTGGGAATCGGGAGCTCCTGAGCACGACTGGAGGAAAAATCAAAATAATCTGGAGAAAGCCCCAGCCCCAGCTCCCTTACTGCTGCCCCCACGCCTGGGTGAGGCCGGCTGCCGCATCCCCTCTGTGCTTGTGAAGCGGCTCCAGCAGCGCTTGCTCCCACGAGGCTGCAGCCCTCACGTCCCCGCGTGGGATGGCCACGGAGGTACCGGGGGGGTCGCGTTTCTTTTGCTGTGACTCCTGTTGATGAAAGCCAGTGGGGTTTTTCACCAGTGAGACAGGAGTGAAAGCAGGGCCTCAGCATTCGGCTCCTTGTTATTAAATTGCTCGTAATTCTAGGCAATGTCCCAAGGCTTGCCAAAAGGGCTGTATTCATCATACAACAAAATAATAGCCATCATAATGAATAAGCTCTAATGGGGAAACACAGAAGCCAGAGCGCAGGTAAGTGACAGGGGCAGAGCATCCTTTTAATGACTACAGGACTAATCCTGCGCAGGCAGACATCCCACAGACAAACGCACTTCACGCGTTTTCCTATCATTCACACATTCTTTGCTCATAACCGTTGTGTTTCCTTCTGAGAGTTGTCTTTGCCATTTCAGAAGCAGACAAGAGCTGAGATTTCCAGGGCCGCGGCAAGGGGAGCATCCATGGCTTTGCTTCCTCCGCATCCCCCCGCGGTCCCCAGCCATCCTTCTCCTTCCCCGCCAGCCCCGTCCCCAAGCACGTCTGGCCCCTGCTCAGGAGTGCTTAAAATAAACCCGGTGCGCACGGGAGTGTTATTGCAGCCGGGTTGGGTATGGCCGGGGCTGCGTCCTCCCGAGAGGAGTCCTGGCCGCCAGCAAAAATCCCCTTAACAACAATTAATGGCATCTAATTACTCTTTCCTTTGTCTTTTATTTAGCAGCGGGGCTCAGCCCAGGAAGTCCTGGCTTCCACTCTTGGAGTGTTTTGACTCCAGGACCGCAAGCGGCCTCGTTTCTCGCACAAACACGACCACAAAGGTCCCCAGGCCCCTGCCGGCCCCTCCTGCCCACCACGTGCACCCAAGGGCCCCGTGTTTCATGGGGAGCCTCACGTGGGTGCGATGCCCCGTGCCATCAGCGTTGCCTCCACCGCGCTGTGTCTCTGCACGGGCCAAGAGGGGAGAATCTCCCTGCTTCCCTCCCCGTGTCCCTTTTTGCCCAGTGTCCCCTCCGGAGCTGTGCCCGTCCAGGGAAGAAAGCCACCAGCTCGCAGGTGTGCGGTGAAGTGGTCGCGTTGGGCCAAACCAGTGGCCCCAGTGGCTCATACTGGGAAATGCAAGAAGAGGGCCTGATCCTTCCCTGCTACCCTCTCTGAGCGCTGATAACCACAGCACTGGGATTTCCTGACCCCAGAGTGGTTTCTTTAGAGGCCCTCAATGGATTTCTCTTCCTTGAATTTCTTTAGCTGCTTCTTGACCCCCTGGCAGCCTTTCATCGCCCCCGTCCCGGCGCTGGGGATCGCGCGTTTCGCACGAGCAGGCTGCGAGGTCCCGGCAGAGCATCTCTGCAGCTGCACAGGGTGCAGGAGGGTGACAGTCACCAGGGGGGGACTCACAAGGACGGGGGACAGCAAGCATCAGCTTTAACCACGCAGTTTCTGCTGCTGGGCAGCAGCGTAGCTGGCACGAGCAGGCATAGGTGTCTGGGATCACAGGCAGCTCATTGCAGATCACGTTTTTTTTTGGAAAACAACAAACCACAAGCTTTTTGTGCCCTGCAGAATGCATGGGAAGGGAGCAGGAGGTCGCGCTCCCAGCTGGGGACGTGGAGGTGAAGCTGCATTTGGGGACGACGGCGGGATGGGGATTGACCTCGGTCATTTGGAAAGCAGGAAAATGGGGCAAAACCGTGCCCAGGAGCTGCCGCAGAGGGGGCACGGGAGGAGACGGGCAGGGAGCAGCCACACGTGCAGGCAGGAAGAGGCAGCTAAAATAAGCAGATGGGTGGAAAAGGGAGGAGAGGGTATTAAGGAGATAACATAAAGGTTAGAGAGGAAAGTCAGAGGAAGTGAGCCGAAAACAGCTGAATGTCACGAAAAGGTGAAGCTGAGCCTCACGAGCAGCACGGAGCAGCGAGGTTAGCAAAGCGGTGCCGAGCTGCACAGAGGCGTGTTGAGATACACAAAAAGCTGCCCCCCACCAGCAGCCTCCCCCCGGCACACACCGGGGGGTCCCTTGGGAGTTGTCTGTAATGTCACGGCAGTGCAGGTCCCGCTTGGCCCCCCGGGGCTGTGTGCAGGTAGCGGCGCTGCCTTGTCCCGTGTGGGATTATTTTTTTATTCTCCCCAGCACACGGCCCGCTGTTTCTCAGCGTGCAAAATAGCGTTGGCATTTGGGAACGAAGCACAGATGAATGATCGGCTCCAACCCTTTCTCGTGTGGGCTGGCTTTTGTTTCAATGGCTCATCCACGTGTGGGAACGGAGCCTGTGTAATTCTTTGCTGCTGCTTCAACAAAAACTGGACATTGTTGTGAGCCAGATTCAAATGCTCCGGGGCTTTGTGTTTTCCAAATCCAGAGCAAGCTTACAACTAAAACCCCCAGGTGCCATTACCTCATGTTTGTTTGCTTGAGCTGGGAATAACACCAGCAGCATTTGGTGTCAGAGCCCTGCCAGACACCTTTTTGCTTGATGTAATTCTTGCAGCAGCCACCCCAGCACCGAGGATGCTCTTTGGCCCTGACGGTTTACTCCCATTTCCTGGCTGCCAATCTTCATTTAACTCATCGAGCTCTGCGTCACGCCGCAGCCGAGGGATGAGCCTCGCTCGTGGCCTCGGCAGAGGGTCCGGGGCCGCAGCAGCTGGCGCAAAAGGAAGAGCAGGGGAGGGGGGAGATAAAGCCCCCTGCCCAGCGAGCCTGCGCCGCAGCTGATAAGAGCCCTCACGGGTTGTAATGGGAGCCCTGGCTGCCTGTTTCCTCACAAAGTCATGACTCAGGGATAATGTTCACATCCTCTGAACGGCGAGGGAGCTAAAAATACAGCCAGGAAAATGAGAATGAGCGAGCGAGCATGAATGAGAGCGTGAGTGAGAAATGCACTGGGGAAAAGAGAGAGGAAGCATGAATGAAAGAGGCTGGGAGAGAGAGAGTGAAAATAGCCGGGCCCTTCCAAGTTCCCAAGCTGCAAAACCTTCGCTTGCAATCAACGCCCCGGCAGCGGTGCGCGTGCTTGTTCAAGCACACAAGTGCTTGTTCTCCTGAAAAAAACAAAATAATTTGGCCAGCCAGCAGTGCCTTACAGCGCAGTCCCCTCGCATTGCAAACCTTGGAGCTGCCGTGCGTTTTACACGCCTGTCGCAGGGCTGCTGCTCCAGCCCCTTGGCACTCGGTACAAACGCAGAGCAAAGGATGCTCCCGGTCCCCTGAGCTCTACAGCTCCCCTCCTGCAAAGCTGCAGTGCAAGCATGGCCCTTGGAGCACGCCTTTAAGGTTAAGGTATATAATAAATGGATCTGGGGGCTTGGCAAACACCTACAACATCATTTTCTCTCCATGCAGGTCTTTGGCAAGACAAAGTTTGGGGCAAAATTCCGCAGAAAGCAAAGTCCCTTCTGTGCAAGTGCAGTTATGGAGAGGTTTTTCCACTAAAATGCCATTTTCTGGTGCCTCCCCGGCCTCGGCAGCGCTGACCGTGCGGGCTGCGGCAGCCGGCGGCTGGTCCCTGCCTGCGGCACCCGGAGAGGGCTGGCAGCGAGCGGGTCCCCGACACCTCCCGTCTCCGGCATGGGCTGGAGCCTTGTTTCAATTATTTCCTCCTGGGGATCCGGCCACTCTGCCACAGGCCCTCGCCTGCCACTTCCCCGCTCCTGGTTTTTGTTCCGAGTTTCTTTCGTCCCAGGTTTCCTCTGCGGGGTCGGGCAGGGGGACGATGCTGGATGGGGAGAGCACAGCCCCTGCGCAGCCCTGGGTGATCCCATGGGATCCCATGGGATCTGGTCCCTGAGAGCCATTAGATGCGCGCTGACCACGTTTAGTGCATCCCTGGAGCTGCTCTGAGGCATGCAGGTGTTGCAAGGGGGCTGGGGTCAGGAGGAGGCAGGGGCTAAGCCACAAGCTGAACGATGGGGGAAGAGGGGGAACGTGCTCTCATCCTGGCCCCGGTCCCTGGAGCTAAGGGCACGGGCATCCTCATGACAGGGACCGATGGTTGCTCAGCACCACCAGCTCATCCAGCACTGCCAGCACCAAGCCTCTGCTGGCTGTGAGGCATCTTGGCTTCGTGTCATACTGCTGCGTAAACATGAGGGAGAGAAACCAGTATGAACAGGAGGATTTCGGGGATTTACCTAAAAAGAGCAAATCTAGCCCCAAATGTGCTAAAGCCACGCAAAAGAGCAATTCTTGTACTCCCCCTCTCCAGAGCTACCCAGGAATGGATTCCCCTGTGCTGTTGGTTTCCTAAGCAACTTATTTTGGGGGGAAACGAATAAAAAAAGGAGTGCAGACTTCGGAGTCACATGGGTCGTATCGGCACCGCGCACCTCGAGCAGCACCAAGTCGCTGCCAGCGATGGCCGGCCGCAGTCTGGCCGTGCCGCTCGGCGTGCCGGGATGCCAGCGGGTCAGGGAGGGCCGAGCAGGGCTAAATTCAACCTGTGCTGCAGATGGGAAGCGAGATTAAGCCCTTCTCCGTCATCGCTCCTGCGCCCAGCCCTCCTGACAAAGGCCGGGGGGGCG
The DNA here is from genome assembly GCA_013399115.1 of Anseranas semipalmata. Taxonomy (NCBI): domain Eukaryota; kingdom Metazoa; phylum Chordata; class Aves; order Anseriformes; family Anseranatidae; genus Anseranas; species Anseranas semipalmata. Next base: position 699,001 of record VXAA01000173.1, on the reverse strand, counting down.
GCGAGCCCGGTGCTAATCCAAGGAGCCAATTTTAGAGCGCGCGCCGCAGACAATCTCCCATTGTTTGCGCCGGTTTGAAGCTTTCCCAGCCGCACCGTCACCGCGTCCTGGGACAGCAGGAAGGGCTTTGCGGAGGCACCCGAGGTGTGACAGCGCTGACCCCAACCCAAGCCTCGGGCAAGGGCTCAGCGGGCTCCACAGGGGCAGCAGGGACCTTGGAATCGGCCGCTAAGGGGACCCGAGGTGGATGTGGCAGCTCAGAGCCACGTGGCCGATGTCACCGCGGGCGCAGGGACCTCTGCGGGTGGCTCCGTGGCCGTGGGATGCTGCGAGCGGCAGGGGCTTTGCTCTTGGCCGCGCACCCATGTGGGAAAGCCATTGCAAGCGCAGCAGAACTCCTCCCCTTCCTTCTCCTTCAAAATTACGCCTTTTTCCTCCCGGCAACCCACCAGCCCCGTGCGCCTTCCCGCGCACCCCCAGCACCGTCAGCCCCGGTTCTTCTGCCCCCCTGCCCCGCTCTGGTGCCCGTTGTCCCTTTCGGCTCTCAGTGGTTTTGCCAGCTCTGCCTCGAAGCGGGACACGGCCAAGGCGAGCAGAGATACCTGAACCTGCTCCCCACGCACTTCTTGTCTGGGCTCAAGATGTTTCAAAGCTCCCCCACTTCTATTTCTATCCTCATTGTCATCCTGCTTTGAGAGGAAGGTCTATTCTCCCCCCCCCTCCTTTTCTCTCTACCAAAATGGGACATTGTTTCTTCTTTCTTTGATTTAAAAGCCAAAAACAGTTATAGGAAACTGTTCAGCAGATGTTTTACAGTATGAAGCTAGAAAAAAAATAAAAAAAAATAATAAAAAAGCTCTCTGATTTTGCTTGAGGATCTATATTTAGCCTAATGCTTCCTCCGATTCAGGGTTTGTGTTGGCATAGACGAGGCGTAGGTTTAAGCACTTTGATTGTAGTATTTATTTTATTCCTCCCATTTGCTGCATCCATTAAAATCTGGAGCAGGAGCAAATGCAGCTCGCTCAGGGAGGAGGTAAAGCCAGATTGCTCCGTGTTCCACCAAGGTCCCTGCATCCCACAGATGCTCAGGGTGGGACTGAAAAAGAGAATTTCTCAACCTGGTTGCATTAGGATAAGCGAGGCTGCGTCCGTGCTCACTGCGGTGCCCGGTGTTGGTGCCCAGGGTGGCAGCACGGGAGGGCAAAGTGAAACAGAACTCCCGGCTGAGTTTTATAAAGCCTCCGGGGGGGATTTACAGGCACTGAAGGGAATGGATGCTGTGAGCTTTGGTTCCCTGCGATGTGCTGAAATTGCATGCACTGATTTTTGGAAACGGCTCCAAGCAGGCCAGCCAAAAGTCAACCTGCAAGCCTTGCCCAGGCCAGACTCCTGGTGACTTCAAAAAACCCGAGGAGCTGGTACCAGCTGAGTGGGATGGGGCCGAGGGTTAGCGACAGCGGCCGTGTTTGCTCCTCCCTCGACCAGAAGCAATGCAAGAAACCTCGCACCGTGGGCTTGTGTAGCACTATTGCACATGGGACGTAAAAAAGACACCCTCTACCTGGGCTCTCGGGCAGCGGTGGCACCTAACGCCCTGGGACGTGCCTGCAGCGGCAGTGACAGCCCGGTGACGCCGCGTCGCGGTGCTCTGAATCAGCCCTTCCTGCGAGCCCGGCTCCCTGCACGCCCGAGCCAAAATTTCCGTCTCCTGCTGCAGGGCATCCGCCCTGAGCCCCGGCTGTGTCCCGTCCCGCCACCGCCCTTAGTCACCGCTGAGATGGCATTTTTAAATCCTGCCCTTGGGGAAAACCTAAGGGATGTGTGCGTGGGCGGCCGAGGCAGCAAGCTGGTTTGCAGAGGTGCAGCGTGCGTCGTGCCCCGGATGGGCATTCGGTCCCCAGCTATGGAAGCAGGAGCAAGAGGCTCACAAGTGCTGCCAGGATGCAGTTTTTTTTCCCCCAATTTTATGCTAAAAAGCCAGGGGTTCACAGCTTGTGAGGGGAGGGAGCAGTAAGACTTAGTGCTGGGTCTCCTAAGGGTCATCTGCAGTGGGACAAGACCAGGCAGAGACCGTGTAGGTCAGGAGAAGGTGGCGAATCATCATCAGAAGAAACCAGGTGTTATTTGAGGGCACAGAAGATGCACGTTAATGGAGATATAGTTTTCTTCTGCAGTTGATCCAGTGACTTAGCTCAGAGATCCTTGGAAAACCTCCTTCACCCAGCTCAGAGCCATATCTAGGACCAAAAGCAAACCCCATGCTTGCTTCTCTTTGGAAGCTTTTAATCAGAAAGGGCCCTGCTGTGGTCTTATCTCCAGGGCTGCAAACCCAGAGCAGACGGGAGCGGAGCGTGCCCAGGTGTAAGGGCAGGGAGGGGTTGGTCGGTGCTGGGATGTCGGCTGGCCCCGAATGTGGCACTGGGCAGTGATCTGCGCTGCGGTTTCCAAGTCGAAATCAAAGCCGTGTTTCCAGACATTAATGGCTTGTTTGTTGTCTAAGATGGTGGAAAACCAGATAAAAGTCATAGCCCAAATGACCTGTTTGATTTCCAATAGGGCATTGTTTGAGCAGTTTCTAAATAGCCTGCATTAGAAAGACAGAGCAATTAAAAAGGCAAACTCACCCAAATTCATGGGCTGTGCTCTGGGATGGTGGAAGGATAAAGGTCTAATTCATAGAAACATCTTTGGCTCCTTTATTTAGGATTTCTGTATATTATATATGCAGACAACCAGGAATGTCAGTTTTTCCAGACTGCTTTTTGCATAAATTAGGATCGCTCGCTGTTCCCCAGCTAACCCCGCCGTGACCCCTCCCAGCCATCCCCGCTCGCTCTGCTTAAAACCAGCGGGCCTGCGCCTGCCGCCGCGGACTCCTGCAAGCGCTGGGGCAGCCCGAGGAGCCTTTTCGGCACTGTGATAAGGCCGGGTCAACGCACCGCCGGGTGGCACGGGTGTCCCCGCGTCCCCTGCTGCGAGGTGGCCCCAGCTGCAACACCAGCATCTGTCCTACAGCCTTCGAGTGCATAAACACCGTGAAGAGCAGCCTGCTCTCCGTCCCTCCTTCCCGGAGCAATTTTGCACAGCAGCACCGGTGCGTGGATGAGCGCCTGAGGACCTATGAGGGTGGGGGACATCCCCGTTGTCCCCCAGAGATGCTTCTCCTTACACCAAGGTGCGATGGGGTCCCTTGTGCACCCCGGTGCCCGCTCACCCCATCTCGCTGCAGGCTCTGGAGCGCAGATGAGCTCCAGCGGCAGCTGGGCGAAATTGCCTTGGGAGATGCGGAGCCTGCGTCTGGGTGGAAACCTGCTCGGCCCGCTGATAAATGAGATGCTGCTGCTTCCCCTCCCACTCACACACTTCCACTTTCACTTCACATGTGGGACCCAGCACTGCGATCCGGGCCATAAATAACCCCTCCGTTACCAGCCAGCCATGGGGACAGCGCGCATTAAGGCTGCCCGTACGGGCGCTGGGTTTCTTCCTCCGGGAGCGCTCGGTGTCCCGCACGGCGGGGCAGGGCACGCCTCTCCGGGAATGCCGCCTGTGTCCCGTTATCCCGCCGTGCTGCCCCTGATAATGGATGTGGGATGCAGAAGAGAATCCATCCGAACGTGCTTGGTGGAGCTCAGGACTGAAATATGAAAAGACACAGCTGTGCACAAAGCCGGCTCTTTTCCCGGTGTCACAGACAAACTTTCCTTGACCTGGAACCACACGGAAAATAAACAGAGAGGTAAAGGACATGTTAATAACTCATTTCCACAAAACCAAGCCTCACGTTTCTGCTACTGTTTCCCCCCGGCTCTGCTTGCTGTAACAACAAGGAGTATTCTGTAAGACACCTACCTTTTTGCGTTGCCTTATGCGTGCAGTCAGAGCACGGCACTGAAATGTCTCCCGTCTGTGTTTGGTGGCTGGGCGCATGGCACATCTTCCCCTCCCTACAGCTCCTCGCACATCAGCACGGGACAACAATATTTCCCTTGGGGAGCCCGGAGGTGCCGAGGCATGGCCCATTCCTGGCGGTGCGGTGGTACCCAGGAGGGCACAGATTTCGGCTGGGCCTCCAGAGAGCATCACAAAAACTACAGAGCCATTGTTATACCCCGACGTGCGTTTGTCGTCTGATGGAGAACAGAAAGGTCTGTTTGATATTGGAAAAAGGCCTCAAGAAAAAGAGAGTTTCCCAGGTTTATCAGCTAGCCATGTAACCCAAAAGCAACAAAACTTCCCATTTTCTTGCATCAGTCGAGCTTTTTCTCCTTCTCTAGCCAAGCCCAGTGGCATTTCTGACATTGAAAAGATGTGAGCCATGAAAGGAGAAGCCCAGAAACTTCAAAGGAAGTGCTGTGCTGGGTCTGAGTCGAGTGACGAGCCACGAACCGGTGGTGACGGGGAGCTCACCACTCGTGCCTCCGGGCTGGGGTCGCGCATGGGGACTGGGCGCTGATTTATGGGCTGACGTGCTCCTCTCTCGGGTGGGAAGGGGACCTCCAGAGGTCTCCAGGACCACCTCGAGGGGATGCAGATGGAGATCGAATGCTGGTCCTGGCAGCCCTCGGGCTCTCCCTCTGCAGCCCGTTCTGCAGGGGCTGCTTCAGCCCTGCTGATGGTGCTTGGGCTGTTCAACCCTTCCCAAACTGTTCTGGGGGCACTGCTTGCTGCGGTGGAGGTCCTCCGAGCCCAGGACACTGATGCCACCATGCCCTGCTCTCCAGGCAACGCCATCAATGCTGCAGAAACCAGTGCCTACTAGAGAGCAGCACCAGCTTTTCACCTCATATTGTTGCTTCTCATTCATCATCATCATAGTCCAGCCATAATAAGCTGCTTATTATTTTCAGATTTTTTTTTTTATACAACATTTTAACCCAATGATAATCGTATTTTTTAAAAGAAGATGCAAAGGGAAGCAGTTAAATGATAGCAATTCATTTTCTGTATTTTTATGTCAGCTTGAGAAGCAGTTGACTTTTTAAAAATGTCAACATTTTTACCAACATTTTCAATTTTGCTACAGCAAGATGCAGGGAACATTTTATCAGATAAAAGAAAATAAAAATATCTTTCTTTTTTTACCCCCATGCTAATAGTAAGTTAAGTAATAAAGAGCAAGTAATTAACTGGCTGCTGAATTCATTTGGAAATCTGGCCAGATGTGTTCTAGCAGGAATTGTTAGTTGACAGCATTTTGTAAATCTGATCTTTATTTATATGCTTGCCTGGGAAAAGAGCACTTCTGAAATCTGGCTTTATAGTCCTAGATTAAATGATTTTGGATGAGGATTTTAATTTACAGATTTGAAGAGGGTATGCGTGACACAATCCTATCTGTTTTTCTCCGAGTACATCATAAAGTCTAATAAAAGATTCCCCTCCCAACCAAGAGGCCTAGTATTTCTTGAAATCAGAACTGGCAAATGATAACTGATTTTTCAGTTAACATATCCATAAATGATAACGGGTTTACCTTTTTATTACAGCCTTCAAAAGCTCCTGAGAACCCTTCCTCTGAGCTATTTAACGGTGTGAGTGGGGCAGACACCTGCACAAAGGAGATTGCGATGATAATGTTTATGTTGGCTTTTAGAAAAGTGATTATTCTTTGTGCCTACAAGGCAAAATTTGCAAATTTGCATATTAAGGGCACAGACTGGCAATGTTATGGCTAGAACTTCCCTAGAGATGTGGCTTCACATCAGACTTAGAGCTGAGTGGAAATTTCTCACTTCCTCTTCCAGGATGAAAAGATGGATGGCACTTCGTGTTATTTCTGGTTTTATCATATATGTACGTATACTTATTTATAGTCATACGTAGAGAGGGAGACTGTACTAAAAATGAAAACTCAAAGTAGAACGAAGGAATTTTTCTGCACGTTGTATCACACCCCAGCCAGTCTCACATCTTCAGACTCCAGCGTTATTTAAAGCTGGTTTCTGCACGCTTCTCATGCCCCTTACAGAAGTAAGATAAACCATGTATGAGCGAGTTTATGGCAATTAACTCAATCCATATGAAGGAGATTTAACCGTAGCAGCTTCTAACCTAATATAGACTCGATAAAGTCATGTGTGGACCAGTTTTAAGCACTCAGGATGCTCCTGTACCCCTGAACTGCCTCTCTTTTTAGTGTATATCCTGAATCTGTCACATCGTATCCGAGATGATGGATCCGAGCTCCTGCTTGACCCAAGGATGGAAAAGCCCTGCTCTCTTGATTTGGGGACAAACATTTCCCCTCGACTTGGACAAGGCACACCATGTCCTTGGGCTCCATCCAAGGAGGCAATGAATCGGGTCCTTGTCCCAGCCCAGCAGGGCTAGAAGGGTTGAGCCCTGGTGGAGCCTCTGCTTTGCTTCCGAGGCCAGGCAACGACGGAAAGCCTCGGCACCTGGAGGCCAGATGTGCGCAGCTCCTGGGGGACCGCTGCTGAGCCATCTGTGGCACAGGCTATGTGTCATCCTCTTGATTTTGAGGAGGGTCAGGAGGGAATGCTGCTGCAGCCTGGGCAAACCTGCCCTAACGTTTACAAGCACAGGCACCACCCTGATCTGGCCGTATCACCTTTTCCCAAGGCAAACAATGGCCAGGAAGGTAGCCCTCCAAATCACAGATCCCCCTTGTTGCTCCTTGTACAGGGGTCACCACGTAACACCAGCTGAGAGCAGACACACTCAAGCACTCGTGGTCGTTTTAGTGGTTCCTGCTCTGTTTCTGCAGTGTAACATGGAAATGATGATACTTACAGATCCACAAAGTGATGTGGAAGTTTATTACATGCAGCTTCTCACCCTCAGTGGCTTATGATCCCCAAGTGGACCACAGGTCTGAAGAATCTCTCCCTGGCAAGAAATCTGGGGGCTGCAGGGTGTGAATCGAGGCAGACAACAGTCGGGGTAATCACAGCACTCTGGCTGGGATGAATTTTGCCCAGGTGATCAGTGTTCATTGTCCAGCTCGAGGACACAAACTGTGAACTTCCCCAGTTCTGCCATCTTCAGGGTGATGCTGATCTCATTTTCCACCCATTCCTCTACCAGAAAAATGGAGACAAGGATTTCTCAGCGTGGTAGGAAAGGGGCTGTTAGTGCTGACCTGTACATCCAGCGCCTGCCAGGGGAGCCTGGAGGTCATTTGTGTGCCCCTAAATTCAGTCAGCCTACCTGCGCACAACCTGTAAAACATCCCCGAGACATCTCAGATTCAGTAAAAACATTAATAACTACCTTAATTAGACACTAATGAATCATTTTATTTTTTTTTTACGAGTACAAAGAAAATCCAAACCATCTGGAATGGAAAGTACTTCTTTATGCACTATGGTTTTATAAGCTCCATGATAAATTTAACCCAACTTTTTGTTGCTAGCTGCGGCAGCTGGCTTAGGTGACCGAAGTGGCAGCAGTGACCCCCAAATCAGGCAAGCAGCGCCTCCGCCGAGCGAGGTGATCTGCACGCAGCAGACGTCGTGCTGCCGTGTACGAGACAGCTCACACCAGAAGCCTCTCCATTTCGCAGACACACAGTGGATTGGACAGCCATAATACAGAGGCTATTAATATATAGATTGCTGTATCGGAAAGACTGTCTGCTGCAGAGCAAAGCCTGCAGCCCAGGGAAAGACATCTTGCTCGCAGCTGCCAGCGGGGTTATCCTGCAGCCTTGGGAAGAGTTGCCCAGATCAAAATTGATTGTTGGATGCATTCCACTCCTTTGGCGCTCAGACGTGACCGAGCCTTTGTACCAAAGCCCAGGAGGCTGGAAACCTTCCTGAGAAGATGGAGCCCTGTAAATAATTTCCTGAGTTAAAATAGCTACACGAGCGATCCGTGCCTTACGGCTGCAAGTTCAGCAGGTAACGTGTGTTCGTGCCACCTGTTGCTGTGCGCTTCTTAGTGAAGGCAAGGGCTAACAGAGGTTCATTCTTCACTTAGGAGCTTGTGAAAATCCTCCAAGGACCTGTTAATAGCTTTACGTGCATAAATATTGTGGGTGGGTTTTTTTTTTGCTATTTGTCGCTATGTGCGTTTGAGCGATCAGGTTCTCCTGGGCTGGGAGGTGAGGAACAGGAGGGTCCTTCATGCCTGTGAGCACAGCAGTTTTGCACATTCGATTTCTCCGGGAAGCATTTGGCAGCGGTAGATGCCACAGAAACCTTGTGCAGGCAGAAATTAACCACGTGACAGTTTCTGCAAATTCGGTCTGTGTTTTGTAAATGTCTCCTTAGCTGGGGATAGCCAAAATATCAGGTTTTGGACTAGGAAAGGAGGTCCCTGGGAGTCATTTTTCTCCCAAGGCTGACTGGTGCTTCAGCCTGGATTTCCAGTGATGGCACTTAGATGCACACGCTGCATATATAGATATATTTTGTTGTGAGGATGCTGCAAACTTCCTTGTAAACCGACCGCTTCTGCAAGTATTCTGGCAAGCAGAATATTACGGTGACAGCGCGTTGAGGCAATAAGGGCTGAATCCCATGGCTGTCCTCTCTCACTGTTATATTAAACTTCATTACCAGGATTTCTGAGAGAAATCGGAGCAGCTGTTCCCAGCCTCCCATTTCGTCCATAAACAAAATGTCCCAGAACAGCACATTTTGGCGTTTGGGCTTCCAGCACCAAGGGGACAGCGAGAGCCTGGGGCTGCTGTAGGATGGGGGCATCCAGAGCAAAGCAGGAGCCGTGCAAAATGGAGACAGGAGCAAACTGAGGAGGAAATTCAGGTCCTCACCAGGTGTTTCTGGGCTGCGGAGCTGAGGCTTGTGTCCAAATCGCCAAGGCTCAGCTGGCTGCCGTGTGCCGGCTGGGCTGGGGGATGCGAGAGGGGCTGGGACCCCGTGCTTCACCCCACTGCTGGGGCAGCTGGCTTGGGCTCAGCCGAGTGGGAGCTCAGGAAGGCGGCGTGGCAGGGATGTGTGCTGGAGCGGAGCAGATTTCCAGCCTGGAGCCCTCTCCTGGAGGAAAAGGCAGCTTTGCAGGACGGGTGCATCCTCCTGCATCCAGGGGCTGGGGGTAGCACTGGCAATGTGGGGGTTCCGCTGGGCTGCGAGGCTCGGGCAGGCCAGGGGGAGGGAGGCAGAGCTGTTTGGAGCAGAGTGGGTAATTTAACCCCAAGTTTTAGGAGTGAGCCCGTTGCAAGCTGTGTTTCTGCCCCCGTCCCTTTCTCTGCCAGCTTGGCAAAATGCTCGCCTGCTCTTCTAGCCCTGGCAGCCCTCTCCTCGGTGCACAGCATCCCCGGAGAGCCCCTGCCCTCTGGCAGCGCCTGCATTAAAGCAGCCTGTGGGGTGATGCAGGATGGAACCATCCACCTCCAGCAGAGGAAGAGGCTGATCCAGCAGCTCCCGGTGCTGCCTGAGTGCTCTCCCCACTGTGGGTCTGTATATAAGGGGAGGTTGCTCCAGCCTTTATGCTTTTAAAAGAAACCCTGGCTTTTTTTTTTGGTATGCCTGATGCCAGGGGCATGTGGCAAGGGTTTTGGGGCATAGCAGGCTGCGCCTGTGGCAGCAGGGAAAGATCCTGCCCGTGCTTGGGGGTTAGGGGATCAGCGCCCAGGCTGTTGCTGGACAAACCTTGCCCAGATCGCGCCCCACACGCTTTTTTTCTTAGCCTCCGTGCAAGGACAATATCCACGGCACGGGGACTCCGTGGGGCCAGCTGACCCTCGCCCAAGCCCTCGGACCGCTTCGCAGAAGCACCCGGCGCAGCAGCGGCCGCGCGGCTCCAGCGGCCAGCGCCGAGGCCAGGCACCCCGCGGCGGGGTCGCGGCGTGACATCTGCCAGCGGTGGCCTTTCCTGGCTGGCGGTGGCGGCCGGAGCGTGAGCGGCGTGGAGCTCGCCTTTCCCACCGCCCTGGATGCGGGGCTGACCACTCCCCCTCCCTTTGAATAGGCGGCCCTGCTGCAAACACTATGGTATTTCCATCCTCTCCAGCTCCAGCGCAGAGGATAGCACCAGGTAGCTGGAGAGAGATCGGAGACAAGTGTGGGAAGCCGTGGAGGACATAAGCTTTTTCCCTGGTCTTCCAGATAAGTAGTAAGTGGCGGTGGGGAGAGAGGCGCTTTAAACTCTGCTGTGGGTTGTAGGTACCTGTGTTCGTTTTCAGGATACATCTAAGATTTGTTTTGCTGGTGATTTACTTTTTCTCTCTCCATTCCCAGTTTCACCCAGTAACTGATTCATGTGTTTGCTAATAGTACTGCAGGGTCTTATGAATGTCTGAGCTGATGCTTCCCTTTAAAAATCCTTTTTATTTTTATATAGTGAGTGTATAAAGTTTATATGTATGTTTTGGAGAACAGTATTGTTTTCCTTGTCTAGGTAGAAGGCTGCGCCTTGGCATTATTCCTGTGGATTACATTTGCAGTTCCTTTTATTTTTTGAGTTGCAATTTTGTTTTCTGGGTGGCGGTTCGTTTGTTTTCGTTGCGAGGCAGGGGACAAGCGAAATGCCCGGGCTCAGATGCTCGCTCGGCTCACCCCAGCCAGTGCAGCCGGGCGCACAGACACACAGACGGGGAGCGGACAGGCTGACTTCCATCCCTCAGATGGGGCTGATTTCTGTCTTTGGAGGGATGCTATAGGGGGTTTGCTGCCGCAGTTCTGCATGTTTTCGATAGCAATGGCATTGCCCAAAGGGTAGAAAATGCCACAGGTGCCGGTGTTTGCATTTGGAAGGAATTGGAGTCGGGAGCCCTGAGCGTGGCAGCAGCAGGGATTTGCTGCTGCGCCGCTGCCGTTCCTTGGGAAGGGCACAATCCTGCACCCCTCGCCCAGCCAGAAGGAGCCAGTGGGAGCCGTGAGTCCCTGAGATGCACACCCGAGGCCTTCCCCCTTTCCATTAGCCTCTAAATCCTCGCTTTGCATGTGGCCACTCACTTGCTGTTACAGTTACCATCAACTTCCCATCCTGTGCTGTCAACTGACACCTTTGGGGGCTGTGGGCTGGGTCCGGAGCAGTTTCCTGGTTACAGCCCATTCATGCTGCCTCTAATCCAGCTGGGTTTTTGAGCTCGCCCCTGCCGGTCCTGTAAACAATTTTCTGGCAAGCCAGATATTTGGGGCTACCCAGATATTTGCATCTCGGGCAGCAGGGAATGGCCACGCTCATCCAGCGGTTGTGATTTTTATGGAAGATTGCTGTGCATTTTGTACACCCAGCATTAGGACTTGTGCATGTCCCCAGCCCTCGGCTTCACCACTGAGCTTCGGGGTACCATGTGCATCTCCAGCCAGAAAACACCCCTGTGCTATTGTCACCTTTTTACATTTTGCATGTCAAGGCACAGAGAAACTAGTTTCTCTTTTCTAACTTAACTAACAGCTGTTTGAATGCTTAATGCTTAGTGGGATTTTCAAAACACCAGCAGATTTGGGCAGTCTGGTCCCAAGCATCCTTCCACAGGTCAAACAGGGAGTCTGCAGCAAAACACCAAAGTGCAGCCGGGCCTTTGGTCCCATGGGGCAGTTTGGGCTCCCTGAGACGGGCAGCGCATGTTCCTTGCGGGGCCAGATCCTTTCTCAGTGTAGGGGAACCCTTGCAGAACAGTGAGAAACTTACCCTCTTCTTTCCCCCTTTGCTTTCCCCCAGCTGGGGATCTGGCCTATGACGCTGTGCTGTAAGCCTATTATTTCATGGAGGAAAATACATGAGTGAAATAACAGATGACCTAATTAACCCCTCCACCCATTCACATCTTCCTGCAGTTGCAGATAGCTGCTCTGATCCAAGAGGGAGCAGCATGATTATTGGCAACTGCCTCTCTGGTTTAGCATCCCACCTAACCCCCCTCCTCGGCACAACCTGCGGCTGTCACTTCACTGCAGATTTGCTGATGCTGTCAATGGCATTATTTTAGCTTAATTATAAAATAGAAGCTTAGTAATAATGAGTGATCAGGGTAAAGAAGTCTAAAGCAGAAAGCAGAAAGCAGTCTAATCCCAAGCGCAGAGAACAAGGGTGGGTGGGTGTGTATATGAGACCGATCCAAACCGCAACCATCCTGGCGCTATCTCGTTAGCAGTCATCCATCCCAGCTAGCGTTTGTCTGGCCAAGTAGGAAGGCTCCTGAGGCACCCCCAAATCTCTTTCAGATCTGGCAGCTACTCAGGAAAGAAAGGGCACGGCGTTAAAGCAGCAAGTGATGTGCAGACAGGCAGCCCCCCCACCCCACTAGCTGCACCATACCCAGAACCAGCACCAACAAATGTCTTATGGCACCGCTAATGCCACTGCAATCACCTCCCCGATATTAAGATAGTGGTTTAGGGGCTCAGGTACTCGGCCTCTCACCCTTGCCTTCTCTGTATGGACTTGGGCAAGTCCTTTAATCTCTCTGGGTATTTACTGAGGGAGCAGAAGGGCAATTAACATATTGCTCTATTTACCATAGCATATTTGCCATAGCATTTACCACCCTGCCTGGCTTCCCTTCAGTAAGTGAGGTATTATCTTTGAGAACGCTGCAAAGTTTCAAAATCAGAATAAATGTAGGAGCCCCTGATATGGAGCAGAGACGGGAGGTGGCTGATCTGTTAAAAAGCGTGTTTTGTAAATAGCTGGCAGCAAGAGAAACATGCTCGTTTCTATCGCTTGTATCCCTGCATTAGGGATGCTCCTTTTATTTTAAGCTGGTGCCAGGGTTTGATGAATTGAATGAGCTTTTTAACATGCCAACAGATCAACAAACACTCTTTCCCCTGAGAATTGAATTGGCAGGCAGCCTGGAAAGTGCCAGGGTTTCAAGGGTTAAAACCTTGCGGAAGAATGTCATTTCCATGAGCTATTTTCCCCACCCCCTCAAAGATGATAAATTATTACTTGATGAAAAAATAAAATAGCTATCACTAAGCAACTTTGGGGCAGCGAGCTGCCAGCGCAGCAGGCATGTCTGAGGTGCTCCTTTGCGTTTTTAAAGTCTTCATTCCCGTTCTTGTAATTAGAAATATTTTGATGGGTTACTAATGCTGCCCCTTCCTCCTGGCTCCCCCTCTAACCCCAAGGAAAGGGAATCTTGTTGGTTTACTGGGATGGAGAAGAGCACCCAAATACCGCTTTGCAGCTGTCCCAGTTGTGCTACCCTTCAGTGAGACCTCTGCTGGGCTGCCAGCCTGGGCCTGAAGGACATGGGATGGGCAGAGGCTGAGTGTGGCCCGAGTGCAGCTCAGAAACTGGGGAGCAACCTGAGCCACAGGGTTTCACAGACCAGTGCACAGGGTCCTAAACTGGGAAACAGGGATGGGAGCTGCCGGTCTTGTCTCTACCACAGGAAAGTCACTGTTGTCTCACTCAGCTTCCCTTTCCCCAACCCTAAAACAATATAATACTTAGACACTACAAGGGAATCTTGTAAAGGGTCTTCATATATCCAACAGATACAGTTCACCTCCACTTAACATACATTTTTAACTTCTTCCTAATTTCTACAAGGGTGTGTGTGTGTTAATCATGAGGACAGATCATTTTTCTCTTTTTAAACTAAGCTTGGTAATTTGTTTTAAAAATGTCTCTTGTAAAAGAAGAGGGAAGGATGTTGAAATGAAATTAAAATTTTAATTTAGTTTAGAAATGACCCAAGAGTCTAATAGCTTCGGCTGCTACTTGATCAAGCCCCAGAAAAAATGCTGCTTCTCCCACACATGTTTTCACACTAAAACAGGAATAATAAGAGCAAACAATAAGACTGAAGTCAAGCTGTTAAGTCATTAAGGATTTTACCAAATGGCTCTGATTCCCCTCTATTTATTAACAGTCTGCAGCAAGCTGTGGATCTTGATTATCTCGGTGTAAATCTGCAGTGATTTCCTTAATTTTGGCCAAGTTACCTGACACAAAGAACGCTATCATTTAATTCAGTTCAGCTGCAAGCTCCTGAGTGGTCATTAAAGCTATCTAATGGCATCCAAGGGGAGGAGAGGAACTATTTAGGCTCTTATTAGCTAAAGCTCAAGAGAAGAAAAATATGGCTCAAACATCAGGGAAACTTGCTGACAGTGAGAGATGTATTGGGCTGTGAAGTAGTTTCCTATGGGAAGTGGTGGAAGTTCTGTTAAAATTAGCCTGGACAAAGCACTCCTGAGCTCCCTTTCTGCTTTTGTCTTGCCTCCTGTTGCCTGCTTTGCACACCTATTTTTCCAGAGCACAATTCTTCTTCTGTCTGCATGGACTCTGCTCGCTTGCCTTTTCCTAGCAGGGCTTGTCTTCCAGGTCTCTTTCACAGCCTAAACATCTGCCTCAGGTTGGGGGGACGGGGAGAGGGGGCTGAATTTAACTTGCATTTTGGCTGCAGCTGCCTTAAACAGCCAGGGATGCTGAAATTGTGCTGTATTTCTGCCCCCCACTTGTGCTTTCTAGCAGTACAGCTTGCCATGGGCACGGTGTGCAGGGGAAGAGAAACAGAGGAGTAAACTGTCCTTGTTGTAAATTTATTGGAAGCACTGGAGTCTGTCTAGAGGTGATAACTCCTCTTTTCCCGTGTGGGGCTCAGAAGGGAGCTGCTGGTGCTGTGTTACAGCTCTGTAGCAATCTTATTGATATTCTTTATTGCATGAAGCCTTGTCCTGGGTGTCAGGAGGGTTTAGTGCTTCTCCAGTGCCTGAAATGTGTACTGCTTTGAGCATCAACGTGTGGTACTTTGCTGGAAGGTTCAGCTGGCAATGGAATCCTGAGAAAAAAATGCAAACAACAGTCAGAGAGGCATGAAAGCAGTTTATGAGAACCGGTGTGACTTAGGTGACTCGATCAAAGGAGAAAAACAAAGCCAAGCCCCAACTGCCTGCTGCACAAGCTGCAAAGCAGGAAAAAGAGCTGCTCGTGGGTACTGCTGTTTCGGTGCTGTAACTCCTTGCTCTCAGACGTGTGCGCTATTGAAATAGTTGGATCAGCCTGAAGATTTCTCTGTCCCCCTTCGTTTGGCAGTGTCTGCCATGTTTTGATGCAAACAGTTGGGTAGCGTTAGTCGGAACTTCAGAGCACAAGGGAGATCGGTCATGTTTAGGTGAGATGGTTACGCTTGTTTAAGGTTAGGACCAGGGGACAGGCGTGTGACTGAATGAGACTGAGTGACTTTCCCTTCATTAGAGTCACAGAAATGGGCTCCATGCACCTTCTTTGTTTTCCCCAGCTGCAATGAGATTTAAGCAAATGTGTTTTAACGTCTAGTTAGAGCAGGCTGGGAGGGTGTGCTCAGATGCTAAGATTAGTTAAGGCTTCTCAGCAACAGTAACTTGCAATATGTGTGCTTTTGGGTTTGCTCTAAGTACACAGAGAAACGGGCTTGTTGTTCTTTCACCACATCGGTAGTTTTCAGTTTTGTGAATTAAAAAGAGAAGTAAAAAATAAAAATAAAAAAATACCGGTGTTAGAGCAAAAGTTAGTAATAATAAGCAGGAAATGATGATGATAATTTAATATGTGTACACATGCAGGTGTTTCGCATTTGGCCATTAGTCACGCCGCGCGGTGGGAGACGCTATCTGGAGTCCCTGTTTGCTGAGGTGGTGAGTGAGGCACAGCTGAGGCAGGCTCTGCCCTTTGCCTGGATGTTTTCTGGCCCTGGCAGCAGCAAAGCCCCCAGCCCTGTGAGCAGGGAAGATGCTGGGGGGAGGCTGGCAGGGCCTCTGGGTGCTATTTGTGGGTGCAGTGCGGTGGTGGAGGCTGACGGTAACGTGGCTCTGGCTGGATGATGACTCGGACAAGGGTTTGCATCTGCAGCGGTTACGGTTGGTAGCACAGGAGGTCTGCAGAAATCCAAGGGCAGGTATTTTGGAGGAGCTGGAGTTGCTCTGTCCTCAGAGAGGTTAAAGCAGTGGTAGCTCTTCTGTCTCTTGGGCTATGCCATGTATTAATGTGATGAAAATAGCTGTTCCCTTTGGCTCCAAGTCATATCCTGCTTGAGTGAGCCTTTCTGAGCTCAGGCTACTCCCCTTTTACTCTTTCCTCCCAGCACCTTTAAGTTATATCCTGCAAAACACAGAAAGTGCATTGGCCCTGTGTTCTCTGCTGTGCATTTAAAGGAGAGGAGGAGAAACATCTACCTACTGGAAAACAGAGCTAGATTTCAGCTCCTCAGCTATGCAAATGGGCTAACCAGTGATTAAAAATTGCATCCAGCAAACAGCACTGGTGGGAGGACTTGCTTAGAGGAGTACATCCCATGACAGGAATGACGTTACTTGGGAATATGAACCTGGGTCTCAGTGATGTAAGGGGGACTTAAGCTAATTCAGGTAAACAGAAAATGTTTCTGAAAAACAGAGAAGTTTTTTGGTGAGACAGATTGGTTTTGATGAAACTTTTACAGGAAAGGTGTTGATCTCAACAAATTGGAGGGGAAAGAACAAAAAGGAAAAAAAAAAAAAAAACAAATTGGCAACAATTCCCAACCAATTCTCCAGCAAAGGAAATATGATCTCATCCACCCTCAGAGCAGCTCCATCAGCTTCCAGGTGATAATTCATTCAGCATTGTCCAGCTCCCATCAGTTCATGCTTATGGATTTGTATTTGCATTGTTGTGATATATATGCATCCAATCACAAAACCACTTATTAATACAATTTTTTTTTTCCTTTTGCTTTTCCAGCTAAAAGTCATTAAGATGATAGCCTGGTCCCACCTTTATATGGCTGTGAGAAAGCACAGGTTATGCAGCAGGGCTAGCTGATGCTGTCAATTCTTGTGCCATGCCAGACTTCTGCAGCAGAGCATCTAATGTCTGTCTCTGTTTCTGCAGGCACCTCGGAGATGATGAGTTACTATATGGACACAACCATTGGCAGCGCAGGCCCTTATCCTTTGGCTCGCCCTGGAGTGATGGTAAGAGAAGAGAGATTTTTTTTTTCCCCTCTGTCTCTAGAAGTGGGTTTTCTCTTTGGCTGCTGTGACATTGCCAGACCATTCATTGACACGGTTTGGTGTTGACCGCTAAATTGTTCCAAGGTTTCACGTAGTTCAGAGCAGCGTCCAAATGCTGAGTGTTTACCCAGAGCTTATCTCAACCTCTTGAGCTTGCAAACCAGAGCTGGAAATAGGATCGCTGCATCGGATTTCCTGTGCTTGTCGTCAGAGGTGGATTGTTAGGGTAACCATTGTCCCGCAGCCTCCATTCCCCGCACTGACCTTCACCTGCTGTAGATGAATGCAGCGGCATCAGCACAAAGCAGATCAGGCTTTGGAAAAGCTTCGGTTGGTTTGGCTGGAGTTTTTTGGACAAATATGGGGCTTCCTCTCCCTAGGCGGTTCCTTTCTGTTCATGCAGTTGACGGGTGGTTGTGTGTAATATATGTTACGGTGTGATGCTGGGCATGCCTGTGCTGACTGCAAGCAGCTGTGGGACGGGTTTGACAGCACCTCGTGTTGCTCCTGAGCTGGGGACTGTGCTTTTGTTGTGCTGCCGGTCATCTTATGTTTACACATGACCTTTATTTAGAGAAATCACAGTAATGGACATTTGCCCAAAGAAATGATGGCTACTGTTAAAGATCCTAGATGAGGTTGGATGTAAGTCATAACTGAGCTGAGACACCAGGGGATACAAAAGACTTGCTAGAAAGCAAAATTTTCACCAAATTAGGAAGAAAAGGCCACTCTGACACATGAAAAATGTCTAATACAGCTCGATATCTTCCTTTTAAATGGTTCCAAGAATGCCTTTGGCATTTAAATATTGATTGGAAATGAAGCAAAACCATTTCCATGTGGGGAAATAATAATAAATGAAATGACTGAAAACATCCTGAATTTATTTACATGTATCACTGTATGTATGTATATGTCATCATTATCTTATATATGTGCCATATATACATATATATTATAGGTTTTTACATATATCAATGTGTGGTATGTATGCATATACATTTATGTATGCATATATGCTATGTATTTACATATGGCATATATATATATAAGGTATATATAAAATGAAAGTGATATCCCGGGATTATTTCCCTATCTATATCTATAATATGCTTGTGTATGTATATACATGTTACACATGCACATATAAACAAACGTGTATTACATATAATGACAATTATAACCTAGGACTATATATACGCGTGCATATATATGTCTACATAACACATGATCGGTACATGTATCTACATGATATAAAAAACATGTATTATGCATATAACACAGTACATTATCCTATATATATGCAATAATACGTGTTTATGTACATATATGTACATGTGCACGTAATTGTAAATAAGATAAATATCACAACAATAAGGAACACAAGCGATGTAAGTATCAATGTGGCTATGAACACAAACATGATGGCTTGCCCCTGCTTCCCCAGTGCTGAGAGCCGGGCAGGGCCGAGGCCCCTCTAGCACCCCCCTCACTGTGGGTCCCCCACAATTCTGGGGAGGCTGTGCAGTCTCCTGCCTCATACTGTCAAAAAAATAAAATAATAATAATAAAAAATCCAGTTGGCAGGGATGAAATAACAGCCTTCTTTTGGGGGTGTCCTCCCCATGGCATCTCGGCCTGCCCTGGGGCCATCACTGAGGAGAGCAGCACGACAGGCCCCTGCCTGCTGCCATTTTGGTCACCACAGGCCCCCTTCAGGCCTCTTTTCCTCCATTTTGTCTTTAAAAGGGGCTTTCTGACCTTGTCATGACCTGCTTGCTCCTCAGCTGGGTGAGTTTTGAGGTGAATCACACCAGATGACACCGTTTCTCCAGCTGCGTGACTCCTGGCTGTTCCTCAGGCTGGTGCAGTACAGGCAGGGTTTTACCTGGGAAACAACCAGGTTTAATAACAGGGAGCACAGCTATAAGAAATAGTATTTTCTCCAGAGGTGCAGATATGTGGAAGAAGCAGGGTCTGGGGCTGGTGTGGTGGCTGCACTTGGCAAAGCTGCCATCGTGGGGATGGGACTTTGCTGCTCCCTTAGCTACCAGGGCTTTGCCTCCCTGCCTTGTTTTTTGGCAACAAAAACGCAAAATCTTCTTCCATTTTGCTGTTATTTTGCACCTGAATGGGTAGGAAAGTGCTTTGTGACTTTCTGCTGGAAGGGGGTGGATGGTTCTGGGTTTGCTTTGCTGCTAAGGTGACTTTTTCCCCTCTCCTGTGGCCAGAAGCAAGGCGCCGTTGGCTCCTGTGAGGATCCCTGGATGACCTGCGGGTTCCAGTCCACCTGCTACCAGCCCAGGGCCTGCTACCCGCTCTGGGATGAGTCTGCCATACAAGAGGTGCCCACCGGCCTGGAGCACTACAGCACGGGTAGGACCCCTCGTTCGGGGGGGCGTGAGGAGGGGCAGTGTGTTCCTCCCAGTGTTGGTGGGACTTGGCAATGTGCTCAGGCAGGAAGATGAGGTTTAAAGTCCTGGTTAAATGTGCTTTAGGAGTGTTTTGTCCTCTAGCTTAAGTATCCATAAGACAACTAACAGCATCACTCTCGGAAAGCTGATCTGTATCTCCCTTGCCGGCCATCAAGGGTCTCCCTCAGAGGAGATGAGGCTAGAAAGCAGATGAAAGCCTTAAAGCTGCTTTGCTTCATTAAAAATTCTCTTCCTGTTGGAGTGATGGAAGTGATGATAGTGAATGCTGAAGACTGGGAGTTTTCTTCTTCCGTGCCATAGTGCCCGGCTGGGAGAATCTCCCTGCTTTCAGGTGGGGACTTCTGCAAGGTGTGCAGGGATGTGTGTGCACAGACCCCTAACACC
The DNA here is from genome assembly GCA_013399115.1 of Anseranas semipalmata. NCBI lineage: Eukaryota > Metazoa > Chordata > Aves > Anseriformes > Anseranatidae > Anseranas > Anseranas semipalmata. The sequence continues at coordinate 679,317 of VXAA01000173.1, read as the reverse complement.
CAGGGATTGCTGCCCTGGTTATTACTCCCTGGGGTCTTGACAGATGCAGGATCTTGGAGAGGATACTGTGTGCTGTAGCAAGGCAGAACTGCCCAGCTTCTGGTTGCATTGTCAGTGTTTCTAACTCATCTAATGGCATTACCACAGCCTTTAGCTGGTTTCTTTTGAAAGGTGATGTGGCCTCCATGGAGCTTGGAGTGGAGCCAGGGGCTCCTGAGTTTTAATTCTGCTGTTACAATAATTTTGGGTCTCTTGCCCTTGCAGCTCATCTCTGATCCCTTGCTGCTGGGGTTGTTGGTGGTGTGGCATTCAGGTGCTGCAGAATAACCACAACTGGAGCTGTGTGGCTGTGCTGTGCTGTCAGGGTTGGATGGTTGCGATGTGTGGTACAGTTAAGCCAGTTCACTGACTTTGACTAGACGATACCATTCTCTAACGCATTCATACTTTGAAAGTCGTTACAAAATCGCCAGTGACTAATTATTGCCCTGCACATTGTTCAACCCGTGACTCTTGAAGCAGAGCTTGCAGTTCGGGCTGCTGCTTGTATAACCAACTGGCAGTGGGGATGTCAGACTAGGGTGGCGAAGGACTCCCCAGGGATGAGGCATGAGCTTTGGACCTTGGTGCAAGGCCTGTTTCCACTGCAGTGTGCTGTGTTCCCCGACTCTGTGTGCCGCGTGTCTTGGAGGCTTCCAGTGTCCACAGCAGGGTGGTCTGGTCTTGGGAAGAGCTGCCATCAGGTCTCACTTCCCCAGTTGTGCTGTGGCGAAGGAGAGGGCTTGGGTACACCGTGGCACAGGCCAACCGCAAAACTAAGTGAAAGAGCTCAAGTTGCATGAATGTGACCTTTGGAAAGGGCCAATATGAAGTTTATGTTTCACTTAAGTCCCACATAAGCCTATCATGAAGCACATAAATCCCATGTAAGCTTTTGCATGGCATGTGCTGGTCTTCTGTGACTTGTTCCCGGCTCGTTAGTTATGCACATTGGCCCCTTGGGAGGGGAAAAGCCCTGATGTTTAGAGACTTCTTGCAGCTAAAGAGTTCAGCAGAACCAGTGACTGTTGCGGTCAAATGTACAGTTTGAAATCTCTCCTTGGCAAATATTCAGGCATTTCATTTTTTTTTCCTTTGGTGAGCACTTGTGTGTTAGCTGGAGATGGACACAGAGAGCTGTGGCTGGAGAAAAACTCTGCTGTCTATTCCCAGCCGTTCTTATTTCAGCTATTTGCTCAACTCCTGTGGGTGACCTCTCTCAGTGTGATGTCAACTCTGCTCTGATGAAATCTGCCCTTGCAGCATTTGGATTTACTCAAACATTTTGCAAATCTGTGCCTGGAAAGTTTTCTTTGTGTTTTTTTCCCTACCCTCTCCCCTTTTCTGTGAAAGTGCTCTCTCCAGGGACCAACATATCTGCAACCCAGATCTTCATTACCCCATGCTGGGTCTGTGAAATTTCTTGCTGCAAAGATTGGAGCCTGGTTCAAAGCTCAGTGAAGCCAGTAAAAAAAAAAAAAATGTCATTGTCTTCAGCAGGTTTCAATCCAACTTTTGGTACATTGGGACTGGTAGGACAGATCTCTCATTCTCTTGCAATGCCTAAGAATTACTTTGCAGTTCTTCCTGTTGCAGTGCGAGGTATGCTTTCTCTGATTTTTTTTTTAATATACTGTTGTTTCTTCAGAGTCTAGAGCAGTTTCTAATTTTAAATGAGAGGAAACTCTCATTTGTATATACTGCTAGGAACGGTCTTTCGTTTCTCCTTTGTGTTTCGGGTGCACATTAAAACCATTTGTCATCTATTCTTCTGGTGTACTGGAGGCTATTTTGGTTTTCATGGTCTTGATGTTGGTGAAAGAAACAAGTCAACAAGGAAAATGCAAGTGTGAATATATCCTCTTGTAACAGAAACCTGCAACACTTCTAAAAGTTTTAAAGTTGCTTGCCTTTGGAGAAGATATTTTGCCTTTGAAGCTTAGGTGAGTTTATTTACATTGAGCTTGAAGTCTGCTAAGATTATTTGGTGATAAGTATAAAGGAAAGCCTGACGTGGCTTTAGTTTGTCAATAAGGACAAGGAGAGAGGTGTGTTTTATTTTTTTATTAAAGCAAGAATTTGGAAATGATATATCGTCAGTTTTATTTGTTACTTTGCTATCACAATCTGCAATGCATAGGTTGGGACTATTAAAGCCCAGAGAACCAGCCATGACTGGGTCCATAGCAAGTAAAGGGCACATCCCAAAGGTGTTAGAAAATAACTAGCAAGAACTGCCTGGTTATGAAAACTAGCTCCTATGGGAATAGGAGAGTAGAGGCCGTTGCTCCTTAGTTGCATTATCTGTTGAGCCAAAATTAATGGTGCTGCATGTCTGCCTGAAGCAGCTGGGCCATTAAAAGGATGCTGTTACATTTAGCACCAGGATGTTTAATTCCTAGGGTTCTAGTATCCTAATATTACCCTTTGGTAATATTTTTTTGGCTGATACGAGGTTAGGCACAAAACTGGAGTGGCGGAAAAGATTTGATAGCAGTATCGTAATTTCGGTGCTGACACAGTCCTGGCTGCGCTGCATTTTTGAGCCAAGGTCGCTTTGACAACCCCTTCCACTATGAACTGGTTTATTTTTCTTAGTGATAGGGAAGATAAAACTGTTGTTAATGGCAAGAGAAAGATGAAATGACTCTAGCGGAAGAAGTTTCTATGATTGTTGTTGTGCTGAGTTAGCACACTCGGACTGAAGGTGCTTCCAGCCTTTTGGACACTACAGGAGCCTTTGGGCGAGTGCTTCTGCTTTCACTCAAGCAAATGGGATTGAGTTTGAGTTTTGCAGGACAAGGAATGAAATTAAAGCTTCATCTAGAGGAGGAATGAGAGCTGTGGGTCTGACCCTGCTTCCTAGCTAACACTGCTGTGAAAGCAGTCCTGCTTATTTCGGTCAGGCTCCAGGCACTGAGATGCTGTCACAAATAAAAAGCATCGCCTTGGGCTGATCCCCAGCACCCAGTGTGGTTCAGGCCAGTGCTGTGGGAGGGTGCAGAGGGGACAGACGGACCCAATCTGTGGCCGATGCTGTCTGGCTGTGTTATCTTGGTGCCACCTCTCAGCCCGGAACATTTTGGGTTTGTTAGCTTGAGGGCAGTGTGTCCCTAACGCAGCAAACCTGCGTCCAAATCCCTGGTGCTCGACAGACATCTCACGTTGGGTCCCTGCAGCCGGGGCCATCGCGGTGTCACGCTGGGTTTGGCAAGCAAGTAAAGCCCCTGGAGCTGAAGCAAAGCATCGCAGCACGTTGCATTGCCCCACGCAGACAAAGTAGGGGTGCCCTCCCTTGCACCCACCCTGTGAACTTTGGCTGTGATCTTCCTCCAAGCCCAGCTCTCAGCTCAGAGCGGGCAGAAGTCCCCTGGGGACCACCCGCATCCATCGCGAGCTCTCCCTGCTTTTCCCCACGTTGCCCTCCTTCGCAGCGAGACCTGCTCTTTTCCCCCGCTGGGTCCTGGTGGAGATCCCCGGAGGAATGCTCTTTCTGTGAGCATTTTCTGGGCTCTCTTCCAGGCCCACGCACGGAGGAAGGGAGCTTGGGGAGGGGGAGAGAGGGGGAAGGTGAAAGCCGACCAAGCTCGGCCCGATGGCTTCTCCAGCTGCAGCACATTTTCCAAGTGAAGTTTAAAAAAAAAAAAAAAAAAAATCTGCATTTTTTTCATGTCCTTTTATCCTATTTTTAACTGCGGCCTCCTTCCTTTTCTCAGCCTCCTCCAACACTTCCCCCCTCCCCTGCGCCGCTGCCTCCCCCGCACGCTCTCCGCAGAGATGAATGGGCGTCTTTTCACAGGGCACGCACATCTGCTTGCGGCGGCGAGACCTAGCAGGACTTCTCAGGCAGCTCGTGACGGCTCCTGGACCGGCCCGTCTGTCCTCTCCACCCTTAATAAATGAGGAGTGGGCAAGGGAGGACGTGGAGGAAGGTGAAGGGAAACAGCAGGTGGGGGGGGAAAAAAGGAGTGAGCCACCGCAGGGAGGGACCAGCAGGAGCTGAGGCGGTGGATGCAAAATCATTTCAAGGCTCAGCAAAAGCCGTGCACAAAATCCTCCGCGTAGCTGCCTCTGCCCAACCCGCTGCCGCTCGTTCCCCCCATGCTCACCCTGACTGTTTGTTGGGGTCCCATTGCGGCTCTGCCACGGGGGTGAATGAGGCCTTTCTGCTGGGCTCATCCTCCAGCCAGCGAGCCTTTTGGGGTCTGGCGCTGCTTATAACCTGCCTGGAATGGGTTTCTTTGACCCTTTTTCTTCCTGGCAGTCTTTGGGTGTTTCATTGGCTCCAGTTCAAGTCATGTCACACCAACTATAAATGAGTGCGCTGGGTTTGTTGAAGGGCATACACAATTTTCTCCATTAAGAGCACTTACTGGAGTCTAGCGGTGAAGAGAAAAGGTCCTTCCATGCCTTGTGAATGGATTGGAAAGCCACCGGCTGCCCGTGGTGCCTGCATCCCTCCTGGCCCTTTTGCGAGGGCCCTCTGAAGGGTGCTGGGCAGTTACTGGTTTGCTTTTTGCATCAGTGGGAGCTGAACTCGGTGGCTGATTTGTGGGGATCCTTGTTTTACAGGTGAGGAAGACGTGTGCAGGCGACCCTGCGATACCTAATTACGCTCCCTCTGCATCCCCCGCTGTAACCTGCTGCAAGTCAGCGCTCGGAGAGGTTTATTTGCACTGAAGCTGTAGAATGACAAAAATCCAGGCTTTCACTTTTCTATTTGTTTCCTGCCTGACCCTGGAAAAATCCCTGTCTCGCCTCTCAGAGACAAAACCCTAGGGAGATCCCTGCAGTTGGGTCATCACCAGAGAATGAGCACGGAGCTCTTTTCCCACTTGAGCTGCAGGCTCGTGTCAGCTGGGGATCGGCTGCTGCGCGGGGAGGAATCGTGCTCGGAGCAGGGTGCTGGTGCTGGATGAGGCTGGGTGAAAACGGGAAGGCTGTTGCACGTTTCTGGGGGGGATGCGTGCAGATTTGCTAAGGGCCTCCAGTATAACGGGGGGATTGGGGCTCAGCAAGAGGGAAAGGCAAGGCGCTGTTAGTGCAGTGCACCGGGAACATCCCAAAAATGAGCAGCAGCGCTGGCAGCTTTGGTATGCTGCAGGGAAGGAGCAACTCGATGCAGTCGCGGAGGGAAGGGACTAAGCGACAGGCTGTTCCTCCAGGACACCCTCTCCAGGGACTTGGGGTTGCACGTGGCCAGCCCTTCTCGCAGCAGTGCCCTCGCTGGGCTTTGCTGTGCTGGCTGGAGCAGGGAGGGCAGCGTGAGTGCGGCCAGCTCCTATTTTCCCTCTGGACGGACAGGGCTGGCTGGGTGATGCTGGGGGAGCAGCCTGGGTATGTGCAGGGCAGGCAGAGGGGGACGTGGAGAGCACGGGGGGCTGGGACCCTGAAAACAGCCTGTTCCTTTCAGCTCCTGGCAGCGTGAAGCACCTCTCTCTCCCTCCAGATGTTCACTGTGTTTATAGCTGCTGAAGCAAGAGGCTGAACTCTCTCATTAATACATTTCTCTCTCCCTCTCTCACATTGAAGCCAGAAGTCTCAGCTCAGAGGTTGCAGCTGGAAAGGAGCTGGGGGTGAGGGGTGGGAGAGAGAAGGGAGGTGTATGCGAGCCTCCCATCCCATTCAACTCCCCCTCTCCACTTTCCTCCCCCCGAATCCTCCCAAAATACACATGCCCCGAAAAAAGAAAAACACTAGCAGATTTTTTATTTCAGAAAGTAAACACTTAGGCCATGGGGGTCTGGAGGTTATGGGAAAAGAGGAAACCATTGGGCTAATCAGGCCGGGACACACTTCCCCTGCTGAAATAAACCAGAAATCATTGCATTACAGGGCGCCGCCGCGGTTAACCCTGGTGCTGCCAACACGGCTGAGCGCCGGGGAGCTGCGGAGAGCTCGGAGCCTGCCCACGCGTTTCTTCGCTGCTCCCTGGTTTTTAGCCAGAGCGAGTAGCTGGTGCGGAAGGGGAGCCAGCGCTCCGCAGCGGCCCTTTGGCATGCCAGCCCTTTGGGAATGAGTCGTTGGGAATTTTTAGTAGGAAATTAAACCTTTTTTTTTTTTTATGGTTTATGAGCCATCCTATAGAATTTCATAGCTATTCTTGCCTGAGAACTCTGCCTGACTGTTGCAAACATCTACAGAAAGGAAATCTTTCTCTGCTTGGATCAGCAAGATTTGGGGGTAATGTCTGCAGACCTTTGAACAGTTGTCAGAAAGCTTTTCATCCTTATTAGAACTGCATTAGGTGTATGAATTATGCGATTACTGATTGCTTGGCTGCAAACCCTTCGGGAAGGAATCCTTCCTGCTTTCTTTTCCTCCTGTGTTTGTAGAGCACTCAGCATATGGGATCTGCCTGTGAGATGGGGGGCCCTTGACGCTTGCGCAGGCCAAAGAATAGCAATAGTCCAGGTGTAAGTGAGCTAACAGGCCCTTTGTACCAACTTGACAAAGAGATCTCCATTTACCCTCTCTAAGCCTGGCCTTGGGCTTCCCCTGGCTCCTTTCGCAGTCTGACTTGCCTGCTATAAATGGGTGCTGGCTACCAGGTCTCACGCATCTTACGACTGCTGCAGCTATCTGGGTTTCAGAAAGGCTGGATCTCTGAGCGTGGATGTTTATCACTGTAAATGAGCATTAGAGATTGTCTGTTACCGCAAGCCTGGGTCTGTTTCATCAGAGCTCCTCGCTGTGATTGCCGACTCCCTTCTCATCCTGCCAGGCTGAGATTTCAGAGAAGCCCCAGTGCGTTTCGCACCCAGCTCCTCGTTGCATCCAGGCTGCTTTGGAAACCCCAGTCTCAGCGCGATGCCCGTGCTGATGGAGTTCGTGGTGCTGCACTTGGGCACACTAAGCCTGTGCTCCCACTGCAAGCCTTCCCTCTGCTAGCAATTACCGAGAGGGGACACAGCTGAAAGGAAAATCCAGCACGGAGCACTTTGTAGCCGGGGGAAAGTGATCTTTCCAATGACACCGCTGCAGGAGGCTTTACCTCATCTGTTACAGCGTAAGCGTTGGCGGTGAAAGGTGCCGTCACCGGTTCCTTGAGCCGTCAGCCAGGCTCTTGCAGCGTTCCCACCAGAAGGCAAATCCCCCGATAGCGCGCGATAGGGGAGCGCTGCAGACCCGCCGTGTCCCACCCCGCTATCTCAAGAATGCATTTGAACAGGAGCTGTTACTGCAGCCTCTGGAGGTCGAAGCTTCAGATGGAAATCAGGCTATATGGAGGTAGTCCCACAGGGCAAATTTCAGAATTTTTGGAGTTGGTGTTCAGCTTAGATAAGCCCTCGAGTACTCAGATACTTTATCTGGGCCTTATCTGAGCTATTTGCATCACTTCAGTCTGAGAAACCATGCCGTCAGACATTTGGGGAGGGGGTGAGTTGTCTTCGGATGGTCTGTCTGTCTGTCTTTTTTTTGTTATTTCTAACACAGACACACCTCCAGGACTGCTCTGTCCTGTGCCACATGCAACTCAAAGAGCTCATATGCCGGCTGGATAGATGAAGAGCAGGAAGGAGAAATACCATACTCAGAGCTATGTGGTAGTAAGGACAGGATTAGGACCAGTATTCCCTGAAAGCTCTGTAAGGGATGGCATCTCTCTGCTCCCTTGCTAAAATTGAATAGAAATAAGATTGAGTTGGCTCTGTAGTTCACTGTGGGTGCATATGATTCCTCCTTTTCAGAGCCGGGCCAGGTCTGAGATTTCTCAAATGTGGTGTGCTTTCTGTGCCTTGTTTCCTAGACCCTGGTTTGTGCACGTGAAGTTTCTTACCTCGTCTGGAGCTCCTGGGGGCCGATGCGGGGTCTGTGCTCTCCTGCTGCTCTCTTAGCATCTCCCCTTTGCAGCCAGCATCTGTTTGGCTGAAAGCACCCTGGAGCCCCCGGTCTGTATAAGGCAGCATCCTCTTCCCTTCCCAGGCTGTGGGGCGGATTCATTCCCCTGAGCTCTCCATCCTGGTGGCTCTTCCCCAGCAACTGTGGTCTTACGGAGGAAGGGTTCTTAGGGGTAAGAACAGTGGATTTGGGAGATCTGACTGAGATTACTGGGTCTAACAGCTGGAGTTTGGAAGAGCCTGGCTACATCACTTAGCAGAAAGTCTTCAGGCATCTAAACCGTGCTGATTTCCATTGGAGTCGGATGCCTAAATCGTTCAAAAGGCTGCCTTTGAGCAGTTTCTCACTTTGGAGATAGAGATGATTAATTCATTGCACATTTTATTGCGATGCTTAATTCATTGAGGTCAGGCAAGTGGCTGGAAGTCTCTGGAGGATGGTGTTGTACAAGTGCTCAATACCGAGAAAAACAAAAAACCAGACATCTTAAAGTGACACCAAGCCACCAGCGTGGCCGTCCCCTTGAAGCTATGTACAGCTTGCTGGAACACGTGCTGAAGTTTACACAGCCCACCGGATGGGCCTTCCCCCATGGGGTTTCGTATCAATAGGCTTTGAAAAAGCTGCAGCGGGTCAATTGTTGGCTATTTCACAATGGATTAAATAGGGTTTCTCTCCCTGCAGCTGGTTCAGGGGAAGGGAGGCTGCCTCTGGCAGCAGGCAGGGCTGGTGAGGTTGCGTGTGCGCCTTGGGAAGATGGTTTCTCTGCAAAAGACCAAAAAAGATGGAAGGTGGTCCATCGTTTGAGAGCCGTGTTCGGAGACCTTTGGTCCCCTCTCCTCTCGGAGGCAGGGCTCCTCTTTCCGTGTTTTTCCTTCCCCAGCCATGCTGTGAGGGCAGGTGGGGGTTCAAGGCCAGCTCCAGCCTTGAAACCCTGAAAACCGGGCTGGCTTCGCCCCGCTCTGTGGGAACGCTGCCATTGATTTCGGTGAAGGGGAGCGGGTGCACGCACCGAAAAGCAATATAATAAAGATCAACAGTTCGTGACAGGACTTCCCTTCCTGGAAAGGGAAACAAGGCCGCTGACATGGCAGATGCTGCGTGAGCAGCAGTACGTGGCAAAAACACTTGTAGGTATTTGTTCTTTCCGTAGCACAAGTGGATCGGAGCAAAATAAGTTGCTCCACCAACGTGGAGATGCGATTTTAAGAAGCAGTGGCCCGAGCTACTTCTCCCGAATTCGCCAGCGATGGTTTTTCAGGGGTCAGAAATGCTTTTCTCCCCTGGTTTGCATGATTCACTCTCCACATCCGACGTTCAAGGGGGGCAGAGGGCACTCGCTTTGGCCAGGCTGATGTCAGCATCGAGGTAGAATAGGAAAAAAGGAGGAGATGCCCCAAGGGAGCCCGCTCATGGAAAATTTCTAATTTGGTCAGTTCCAGGCATCTCGCAGAGGAGCCTGCACTCGAGAGATTCCAACCCAGTTTTGCAGGCTCAAGAGGCACGAATAATTATGGAAGGCAGTGATGGAAATAAACCTGGCATCTTCATCGTGCCCTGGACCAGCTCTTCGCCGCGCTGCAAGCCTGGGGTACCTGCGTCTGCTGGGAGAGCCTCCGGGGATGAGCAAACCTCCTCTTCCCCTGCTCCGCATCTAGTTACTGCCTAACCCTATGAGAGCAGATGCTGCCTTTGTCTGGCAGCTTTTGTTGTGTTTCCATCCAGGCAAACGGCTCCTAGATGAAAGTAGTAGCAGTTTCCCTTGCCTCGCAGTAATCAAAGTGACAGGATAACGAGGCAACCCGGTAGCCTGCTTTGCCTTCCACTTGTGCCGAGTTCCAGGCTGGGTGTCAGCTCAGTCCCTATCTAGATGAAATACTGCTTTTCGCCTTTTTTTCCTGTTGTTACTGCCAAAAGTGACGAATTGTTCTGCAGAAATCATCAATATTTTGTCAAAACGAAATCCAAACATCTCCAGCCAAAACGCAGCGTTTTCTGGTGCTGGCTGTGTTGATGCGAAAACAAATCTCCGTGGGAAATGCCAACATGGAAAGAAAATGGGGAAATACGTTGGCCTGCTCTGCAGGATGCTTCCCCTGGCTCTCGGGTTTGAATCTGTATCTGAGGGGCTACGAGGCCCGGGGTGGTTGAACCCAAGAGCTTCATCTGGATCGCTCGTGGTGCTTATTTGGAGCAGACTGGTTGAAGCAGCGCTCCGCAGGCACGCGGGAGGAGCCGGGGCTGTGCGGTTTGCTCCGTGAAGTGCATGTGCAGTAAGGACGGATGCTCGCTCCCTCCTTTCCAGCCGTCAGGATGCGATGCTTCATCCGAGCTTACAGCCTCAAGCTGCGGGAACTGACGTTTTAAGGTTTCATCAATCTGTTCCTGCCTCGTTGCACGTCACCCTATCTTCCTTTCCCCCACATTTACACCTAGTAAGGCTGTCGGTCTGTCTCCGTGTTTGCTGTAGCGGATACTTCCATAACCATCCGTCTTCCGACATCCCTCCCCTGGTGCCTCGCAGCTGCAGTTAGCACCATGCGGTGGCACCGGACTTTTCCGCTCCGCACCCACCTGGAACGAGAGGGTTTTATCGGGGCTCTCCCACGCCTGCCAAGTGCATCTCGGCGCTCCCCTCCCCGGTGCCGCCGCTCCTCACTTCATTAGCGCTGGAGATGTTTATAAATGGAAGAGATAATATTTTTCGTTTCCAGTTTGGGTTTCCAGGGCAGCCACTTTCTAAAGCACTTAGGAAGTTTAGAGAAGACGAGGTTATATAAACGATTTTTCCCCCCTGGGCTCTTATTAATCAAGTGGCTTGTGGAGCCATTCCCATAGCTTCGGGATAAAGGGCACTAGCTGGGTGAGGGGACGCAGGCAGTTAATGCAAGATATCTTTTTTCTTTCTTTTTTTTTTTTTTTTTTTTGCTTTTGCCCATTTTTGTGTGTTCGTGATGCAGGCAGACCTGGCTGTTTGGGTTTGAAAGCGGCCGGAGAGCTGAATCACAGCTGATTCAAGCTGTGTTTTGGGCTTCGCTCTTGTACTAGCCCCTTGTAGGCCTTCAAGCAAGTCGCGCAGCATCTTGTAGTGACAATTTACCTGGCCCTGTTGATAAGTCCTTGTAAAATTTGATTATCCAATGTGAAAATGTTTGCATTGCCTGAGCATGGGGGAAATATGGTTTTAATAGCAATGATTTGATCCTTGTGCTTTTTACAATAAAACCCTATGGACATGCGTACACGCACGCTAATTAATATATTTCCTGGCAAGCTCTGATGCATTTCTAAAGCTTCCCAGCACTTTCCCACCCAGGCTCCAGCAGCAGCTGCTACCCAGCGTGGCTGCGAGCAAGGGCAGCTCGTGGGTTTGGAAAACAGGAGCAAGCTTCGTGTCAGCTTCCCCCCGTTCCCATCAGAACGAAACCAAGCTCTGCCTCCTCCTCCGTGTCCTTCCTCCCACAGCCTCCCCACGAGCAGAGCTGAGGACTGGGGTCTTTCTGTTTTCCTTGGGTGGAAGGAGCTCTGGCTGTAGCGCAGGTCCAGCTGTTTCAGTCCTTGGAGCCGAAAGTCCACAGGAAATCAGCTCATTTGTCTGCTGACCCACATTCCAGCTTTTCCAGCCGTGCTCTCTCGGTGTGAAAATAATGATTTAAATAGCCAAGGGTGGAAAATAATGATTTAAAGGAGGTAAAGGGAATATTTGCGACTAGTGCTGACTGTAGGCTTGGCAGGGGGATGCTGTATTTCTTCCGGGTCTGGGGAGCGTGTGGGAAGCGGTGGGGGAAAGGTGTGGAACATCTGGAGTGATTTAGCAGTTTTGTGGTGGTGCAGACGTAACTCCCCCCGGGAATTGGGGGGGCTGGCGCACAGAAAAGCCGCCGTCGCGTTTGGCTGGAGCAGGTGCAGGTCGGGCTTTGCAGGAGCCGTGGTGAGCCCCTGCAGGGACAGGGGATGGGTTGTGGTGGCCCCGGCCACCCTGAGGAGCTGAACTAACGGGGTGCAAGGAGGGCTCGTCAATGGATTAGTTTTAATCGACCTTTTTCTTCGTTCTGAAATTTCTTCCACTTTGAAGAGTGCAAACTTGAAAACTTTGAGCTCAGATTGAACGACACATGATTTTCCTTGTTTATTTTCTTTTTGCTATTTTAGCCCAATGAGAAGTGTGTGAAAAAAAAAAATTGGTTTGCATTAACCCCGTACATATTTAGAAAAAATATTTGTCTACTTTATTTTCCTCTGACTACCAGCAAAGCAAAAAAAAATAATAATAAATCAGCTATTTGCACAACTTTGGCTGCAGGCAGTGGGCAAGCGGACAGGGAAGCAAAGCAGTTTGTGTGCCCAGCCCCTTGTATCTCCGCATCTCCATTCAACAGCTTTCAGAAGATAATTAAAAAACCGAAATAAGTGGTGATGATGATAGCTGTATAATGGGTGACGATCCGTGGAGTCGCAGGCCCCTACCGCCCAGCTGTCCCTTGCCCATTTACACCAGCGAGGATTTAGGACTGAGGCAAGCTAATCAGGAGACCCTCATGGGGAGAGAGGCGTGTTATTTAATTAGCTTTACAATGGACTGACTGGGAGGCACGTGGTGGCTCTAATAGAAGGAGATAGATGTCCTTTTAGCTGGGCTAATTGTTAGGAAATAGCAGAGTCTTTGTTCAGCCCCAGCATGTGGCCTGTGATCTCGCAGAGCCCAGGGGCTGCCCGCTTATAATTTTAGACAGATCTATTCAAGCCTGCTCCGCAGCGCGGGGCCGAACAAGACGGGTATTGTTGGAGAGCCAGGACCGCTGTCCAAGAAAACCACCCCGAAAAACCCAAACACGTGTAGAGCGGAATAGTTCTCCCTCGTTTATTCACCATCGGGCCCGGCTGCCAAGCGGAGACAATTGGGAGCGAGGCGGTTTCCAACCCGGGGCGTGGGTTTTTCTCTTTGAAACAGCCGGCTGGCCGTGCCCGTCTCTGTGGGCTTGCTGTTTGCACCGGTCGTGATCGTGGTGGGACGGTGGCTTGGGATGGAGAGACCTTGGCTGTTATGGATGTGGTGTGTGTAACTCCAAGGGTCCTGCGCGACGAGGGATGGGAATCCCGGTTCTCCGTCCCGAGCTGCCCCCTCAAATCTCCCCATGGCTTGACCCTGTCGTGGTCCCCATCCCTGAGCTTTTCCTTCGGGACTGCTGAGCCGACTCCTGGCCCTTTGTGAAGCATCCTCCCGTTAAAGAAGGGGGATGGAGGCACAAAGGTTTGTAAGAGGTCATGTGGAAATATTGACCAGCAATTAAACTTCCACGTCTCGAGCCTCTCTGTCCTGGCCACAGGTCGTTGCTCTCCAGCGCTTTATTCCCCCGCGCTGACCACTTCCAGCTTCCACGGTGTGCTGCTGGCTGCCGCTTCTCAGGCTCTGGATTTGTGTCCTAGAGCTTGGCACCGGAGCGACCTTCCTTGGAAGGTGCTTGTGTGGCCCCTGGCACCTTCATGGCAACGAAATGTGGCTGCTGCCTGATATTTCACCCAACTTCGTATTCGGAAGTGATGGCTTTTGTTGTTGCTGTTGTTTCCGAAAGATTGTAGGAACAGAGGAATGTTAGCAAATAGTATTTAGCTGTCCGTGAGATTTGCTTTATTGGGGTATTAGCAATGATCCCATTGCCTCTCCTTTGCGATTCCTCACCTGTTTCCGAGGGAAGGGCTTTCGGAGACCGTCAGAAGCCAGCTCAGTACCCCCTGTCGCCAGAGACTGGTGGATGCCAAGGGCTGTGAACAGAGATGTGTTGCTTAATTACAGTCTGATCTGACTGTATGTGTTCTGTTGTGGAGGAGCCTGCCTGGGAGATCTGACCAAAGACGAGAGGCCCTACAAACGAGGTTTGATGTGTGTTGGCTGTGCATGGTCAGGGTGAGGATCACGAGTTAAACAGCAAAAATCCTCAGGTTATGTTTACCAAAAACTCAGGGCTGTTACTTGAGGAGGAGAGGGAAAACGTACCGAGAGCAAACAGCGCTGCGGAACAGCTTACGAGGATTTTCCATCCAGCCAGCTCTTCCAGCGGGGTAACAAGTGAGTGACAGCACCCCCCGCCCACGAAATTCAAGGCAGAATTACATCGCTCGAGCCCAGATTAACTAATCAGGTTACGAAGCAGCATGGGACCGCCTGGAAACCAATAGCAGGAGACGCTCGAAGATGCTCAAGCAGCTTGCTGGAGCGCTGATTGAGGTACCTACGGCGTGCCGACCGGGGCTGCGGGGCTCCGTGTGTGCTGGGTTCCTGACGCCTAGCTGGCCACAAAGATGCTTTTGTGAGCCCATCTCTGCCGGGAAGCTAATGAGAGCAGGAGTCGTGGAGGCTCGGAGGCGGCTTCCTCTGCTCGCGCCTGGAGGGCAATCAGAGGACGTCGTTGTGGCAGCGCTGTCTGGGCTGCTTGGGGCTGAGCTGGGGACTGAAGTCTGCATCTCCGCGAACAGAAACTTGCTTTTAATGCAGGCGGTGCGGAGGACGGGGACCTTCCGTGACTCCGGGCATGGAGCGGCCAGGGGACCCCGGAGGCTGCAGCCATCTGGGGCACGGAGAAGCCAGCGCTTTCCTGACCGTCACCATCTCCTGGCCACAAACGCTCCAGCCGAAAGCAGCCTGCCTTTCCGATGGACAGCGCGGGGGCACGTGCGCTACGTGCTGGCTAACGGGCTCCATCTCCGTGCCAGCTGCTCAGCCAACAAGGCTCAGGCTATATAGGCACCGGGACTACTAACCCAGCCTCCCTTTACCAGCGTAGAACAAACTCGCTCAAACGCTTCCCAGCTATTACGGCGCTTGAAAGAATTTCACATATAATTTTAAATTCCAGGAAAGGTATCTCCCCAGGGAATGGTCATGGCAGCTGCTTGCTCTTTCCTCTCATTGCAGCGGGCCACCTCCACACCCAGAGCCACCTCCCTGCTCTTTCCTTTCTCGGCGTGGTGGCTGCTGCTCTTTCCAACAGTGACCCCCTTGCGAGAAGTCCTTTCATGTCTCTGGTTCTCCCTGGAATTGCAGGACACTTTTGTGTTGTTTTTTTTTCTTCCCCTTTACTCCCGATTTTTGTCTCCTGCCCTCTGGATATTGTTTACTTGACAAAACATCAAACCCAGGCCCTGACCGCTTGCAGTCATTAAAAATCCCATGGCAGTTTTGGGGAAGGCTCCAATTTGGCTAATTACGTTCTGCCATAAATATCCCCCTGCAGTTTTAATTGGATATGGTGTTCTTCATTTCCTGTCCATAACAGCTGGGTGGTGTTGCTCCGCGTTCTTACGTAGCCGTTGTGTTTCACCCCAAAGGTGCCTGAGTTTTGGGGCTAGGAAGGCGCCTTCTCCACCCGACCAGCAGTGCCTAATCCCGAGGCTGCTGCAGGACAGTGGGTAAATCCGAGAAGCCGTCACAGCCACACGATGTCCGGAGGAGAGCCAGCAGCTGCCAGTCTGCAAAAGGGCTGCAGCAGGAGCGAATTTGGCCCTGCCAAGGGGAAAGGGCCAGCTCCAGCTGGGAGGGAGGTCGTGGAAGAGCAGTCCTGCCCACTGCGAGCCTTCAGATGTCGCGGCGAAGGCTCCGCTCGCGTAATACCTTTCCTCAATGCTTAATGAATAATTATTATTATTCTTTTAAACCAAGGTTAGTCAGCAGCCCATGGAACAATGCGGCATTATTGCCCGTCCTTTCTTTGTTCCAAACTGTCGAAAAACAATCCGAGTGCATTGTGGAGGGAGGGCAGATGGTTATCACCCATCAATGGCAAAATCTTTTGCCTATATTAATGGCAGGAGGGCTGTTGCCCGCAACCCAGCATCCTCCTTCGGCAGGAGGGAGCACGAATAGATATTAATGTTGAATAACGACAGAATGGAAAAGGAGGGTGAGACTTGGATGTTGAAGAGGAAAGATTTTTCTAAAGCCTGTAAGCAGCAAATAGGAACCAGTTGCTGAGGCGAAGTCATGTTTGGCAGGTCTTGGACTCCAAATGGTCACATCCCAGCTGAAGAAACTAATCAATGGATTCCTTCCATGCCTTCTGCGAACACTGAGCCATTGAGCGGCTCAGCTGGAGTTCAGAGCCAGGGCTTTCATGTTGCAGGCTCTGAAGTGAACACAAATTAAGGCAGCCGCTAGGATGGAGTCGAGTTCGAAGGAGAGATTCGGCTGCCCTGGGAGGAAACTTCTGTCCACAGCCTCTCCGTTCTGTTCCCCCTCCTTTCCTCCACTCTGAGTTTTTTTTTTGCCCCAGCGATGCTTCTGGAAGCGCTTCTCCTTGTCCTGCACGTAGGGGCTGCTGTGCCTTGCGTGAGCAAAGCGAGACAGAAGTTTGGGGGAGCACGGGGTGGGGGCGAGGCGGAGGGGCTCAAAGCCTCGCCGCGGCCGCGCTGCACCAAGCTGCGGCTTCGTGTCGAGATCAGCGCTGAGCCGGCAAGCCAAGAGCATGTGTGCAAGAAAGATCTTTATTAGAGCCTTTGTACGGGTCCAGAAGAGAAGGAGCCTCGTTACAGGTGCATTGGACGCCAGCCCGTCCTTCAGACGCTCACAGGAGAGGCCAAGCCGAACGCATCAGCCCACGGGAGCAGGGCTGAAGCACAGACACCGCAGAGGCAGCTGATGCCTCCCCTGTGCGGTTTTTTAATCCCAGTGGGATGCTCCATCCGGGACCATCGCTGCTCGTGGGAGCCTTCTCCCGCACCATGTCAGGAGCTCGTCCCCGTCAGCGCCCGCTCGGGCACGATGCCGCGGCCCCGCAGCCTGCCTGCGCAGGGACCCGGCGCTCGCAGCGCTCGGAGCGACGTGTGGGAAGGGAAGGGTTGTCAGGCTGCCATAACTGCATCAGGTTTCTCTTCCCAAGCTGCTCTGGAAGGGCTCCTACAGAATTTCCTACAGAAAGGCAGCTGCTGCTTCCGAATCCCCTTTTGGTTCTGAGCTAGAAACGTTCTGCTAAAGCTCCTCTCTCCAGTCTTCCTTCAATCATTGCTGCCCATCACCTGTGGGGAAGAGGGGAAAAAAAAATAACAAATGCAGGACAGGTGCAAGCCCGTTATCCTGCATGGGGACAGGCAACGGGGACCAAGGTTTATTCTTGCAGCCACCCTCTTTTCACTCTCAGACTCCTGTGGTAGGTTCCAAACAAGGATGCTCAGCCCTCGTGCCCTGCCTGCTGCACCGAGCACAGCTCGGGGTTTCTCCAAAGCATGCAGGAATCCATGGAAAGTGGTGACGTGTTGGTCACACCGTGCATCCCTGGTCCTACCCCGCTGCTTGTCTGCACGAATGAGGAACTGAGCTTGCAAGCGGATGGTGAATCGGAAACACGGTTGCTTGTGTAAGTTGGAAATACAAGCGCTTGTCACCAGGTGAGGCACCTGGACGCTTTGCCAGCGCTCAGAAATCCTTGGTAAAAACGACGGCTTGTGGCAGGGGGGAGAGTCAGGCTCTCGATTTCTGGCCCCGGCACCTCGCAGTCTCTTTTGGTTACACCGACTCCTCGGCTATAAATACGCCTCGGGCGAATGAGAAAGGCAGCGCCGAAGAAGCTAGAAATAATTCTGAGCTGTAACATTTGCATCTGCAGCTGATCTTTAAGGCCGTTTGGAGGTTTCTATTGTATTCGCAAGCCGGACCCTGGCTCATCCTGGGGGTTCGCGGGCGGCCCTGAACCCCGCTTGCCCACTCACTCGTGGCCCGGTTGCCCCCGGTAGAGCCGGGACGTTCGTTTGAGCCCAGCTTTGATCAGAGCTGGTCTCTGCCAGCGTGCCAGAGGCTGCTAAGGCTTGCTGAGTGCGAGAACCANTTTTTTTTTTTTTAACACTTGTACCGGTAAGTTGACATCTGTGAGTCATAATCTCCTTTCTGCTCTGCCGTTTGTGGTCTGAAGTTTTCGCTGCCTAAATATAATAAAACATATTTTGTGTGAAAACCGGTGGGCTTCTGTTCGCTTCGCAACCACGCTGGCACGCTATTCGCCGTGCATCTTTTAAGGCTCTTTTTCCTCCGGTCGCTTCCCCAGCCTTCCTTCGCCTTCCCCCCCCCGCAGCCTGAACCCCACCCGGCCCCGCCACCCGTGCTCGGCCCCGCTCCGCCTTCGGGGGTCCCGGCACCGGGCCGGNCCCTTGCCCACCTCTGGCAGACCCAACGGAGAGCATCCACCTGGGCACACCGGTGGCTCTCCCTTATGGGCGGCTGGACTCATGGGGGCACCTCTGAATCCCCCGGAGATAAGTCATCATCAACACCACCGTGCCGAAGCGCCAAGCAGGGGCTGGGGGGCTCCTCTCCTTCCCCGCCCCTCGCTCTGGGGGCTCCTGAGCTGATGCACGGAGCGGGGACCCACCGAGACCCTGTCCCCCCAGGCCTGCCGTGAAGCCGGGATGCAGGGACGATGCCAGGCGCAAATACAGGGGCGAGAGGAAGAGCAGCATCCAGGTGTGTTGCCGGCACATGGACGGCCGATGGGGAGGAGGAGGAGGAGGAGGGAAGGAGGAAGAGGAGGAGGAGAGGAGGAAGGCGCCCGGGCGCCCCGCTCCGCGCACGGCGGGGCGCAGCAGCCGCCCCCCCGGTCCCGGTCCCGGTCCCGTTGCGACGCCCCGCGGCACGGCCCCAGCCATGAAGGCGGCGGTGGACCTGAAGCCCACCCTGACCATCATCAAGACGGAGAAGGTGGACATCGAGCTCTTCCCGTCCCCCGGTAAGCGCCCTGCTCGCCCCGGGAGCAGCGCGGATCCCTTCTGCCTCCCCGCTTTGGCATCGAGGGCGGTGGCGGGAGGGAAATACGTGTGTTTTTTTTTTTTGGGGGGGGGTCTTTGGGAAGGGCCCCCCTGCACCCCGCAAGTCGCAGGGGAGCGGCCCGGCAGCACCGCTGGGGGAAGGCGAAGTTGCTTTCGGAGCACTTTGAGGACTTCCCTCCCTCCCGCTCTTAAAGCACAAGCGCCGCACCCCAGCCGCCTTTCCTCCCGCTTCTGGCATCCCCGGCGGGGATGTGGACGAGCACCCCGGCTGGGGATGAGCACCCCTGGGCTTCTACGAGCCCCGCGGGACGCCCCCACGAAGCGTCCACGAGTGGGAGAGGCGCGGCGGGGCTGGGGGG